>CM038796.1:189245410-189845410 GCA_021764765.1 Vicia sativa
CATTCATGGTTTTCTTCAATTTTATCTTTGCATTCGTATATTTTGGGGTTCATTCGTTTTGACTCATCTTTACTCATGTTTACTTTGAGCCTGATACAAGCTAGAGTCCGACATTTAGGCAAGTGTTCTCTTTCTTTCTTTTTTCTTCTTTTTTAGAACTTTCATGTTCCATTAGTTTTCTCCTTTTTCGGCTACATTATTTTTTGAAACTTGTTCTCTTACTTGCCCTTAGTTTTTATGAACGACTACCCCAAACTTAAATTAGTTGCAACACTTGAAATTAATCACAATCATGCCGAGCAATGGTGAGACAAATGTGGTGAAAAGGTTAACAAGGGGTTTTATAAAGCGGGGACACAACAAACAAACATGAAAATTGAAAATAGGCTCAGCGTGGTTCGAGGATAACATTTAATCGGGTAGGCTAGAAGGCTCGAGGTTAAACAAACAACATGCCTCGATGTGTATCGTCATGATGTCTTTGTGCTAAAAGAACATCATAAAATCGAATGATAAGTCATACACCCGATCTCTCATGATGATATTTATATATTTGGCCTTTAATAATCTACCATGTTGGTTAAGCTTGCAAACTCGAAGTCCCCCTCGTGTCATGTGGCTTCTTTCGACTCGGGCTTACCACGACAATTCCGGTCAATTCCACTAATTTGCGTCATTGCTTTATTTAGTTGTCAACTTAGGGTTCCTTAGGAGATCAAGTAAGGGTAGTCGTTCAACCACTCGTTGTCGGTTCCATCTTCATTCAACGATTATCAATTAATGTAACATCATAGTGACCGTGCAAAAAACAAAACAACAGAGACAAACCAAGGACCGGATAAAATGAAGTAAAAATGGAAAACATAAAAACTGTAAAAACGAAAAGGTAATGCAAACAAAACAAAAACAAAATATATAAACTAAAATTAAAAGAGTGAGCCTCCCCGACCTGAACTAAACATTGACCTCAATGTTTTAAGCCCAAATGGGCGACTCACGAGAACTCGAGATGGAGGTGGAGGTTGTGCGGAAAATGTAACATGGTAGCATCATGAGTGCATGTCATCCATAACAGCGCCTTGTCAGCGACTCCACACCTTGTCTTGTTTGCTCGGTGCGAAGCTATTTCGTGCACCACCTGGTCTTGAGACATAGAGGCGATCCCACGGTCGGGTAAAACTTTGGGGTGGTGCTGCTGACCGTCTTGGTGGTGTCATCCTCCATCTCGTCACTGGCCCGATGATCACAGGAGGACTCTCCCCAACGAAGGACCGAAGCGCATAAAACCGGTTAGCAACATTCGTAATACTAATAAAATCGGGGCGGGTAATGCAAGAATATGGTGATCACGGCTAACAAGGGAATAATACCTAGGATGAACCACAATCATACCTTGATTGACCAAGTTTTGCATGTCAGATCTTCTTACACGCCATGGCGGTTCTTCCATCAATAACCGACCATAATTAAGATGATCCATGATCGGTGATCATCCACCCTTTGAAATATCACGGTTGCATGTCGACTTGCTTGGTGATTAGCGGCAAAGCGTGACATTCACCTTATTCTCTGTCATGCAATATAAGAAGAAGTTCTCTTTTGGCGACAACACGGTACTATCTCCAGCGTCAAAGAAAAGCGAGGTCCCAGGCATACCTAAAACAAGGATTGTGAATACCCGATGCTTTAGCGATGCTCGTGTTATAACCGGTTCTACCGATGTCGGCGTCGAGTGCGTGATGCAGGTTTTACGGGGGCGCCATGACCAGCGAGAAGGAAGTTTGAGGCGGCTCTAGCGTCACCGCGAACATGGTGTGCTCTCACCAAAAGGCGAAAAATCAAATAATAATACTCCTTTTGAACCATTCCACTCGCGTCTCGGTTTAAATTCAGCGATTGCTCAAAAATTCTAGAGTAATTTTCTCAAAAGTGGGTGCTTGAATTGCATAAACTCTAACATACCTAAGTTATCAAACATGCGATGGATTTCTTCTCTTAATCCTAATTTATCAGAGTTTCATTGCAAATGTACCTTGTTGGAAGTAACCACGCTGCTTGAAGTGCTTCGTGCCGCTTCTGGTGTTCGGTTTGTCAAACACCGGATCGTGTGCATTAGGAATGCGGCGTGCTTTCATTGTTGTGGTGCGGAAGGTTCACCGACTTCCTTTCTGCGTGTGGCTCTTTTGGGAGGCATGCTTGAAACCTAAGAGAGAATTACGAAAAATAATAACACACAATTAGGGAACCAAAGCGGTGAGTGAGTAGAAGATGAAAATTGAGTCACTTTGGTGAAGAGGAAAAATTGTTTGGGCGGTTTTTGATGGTGATAGTGGCTTTTCTCCTTGAGTGGTTATGGAGGCTAGGGTTCTAATGGAGGAAGAAGGTTGAAGAAATAAAAAACAATAAAAGTGAGAGGAAAGTTGGGGAAAAGTTATAAACTAAGTGGGGTCCACAAAAATTAAAAAAAATCAAATTCAAATTTCAAACCGTGCACAACACGGGCGTGTTACGGAACACGGGCCCGTGTGGATGATCTGAAGTGCTCAAATAATTTACGCTCGGAAAACAACACGGGCGTGTTTGAACAGGCACCGTGTTGATGCTGTTCTTCAAAATCACATGATCCGCAGCTGAAAACAACACGGGCGTGTTGATGAACAGGCACCGTGTTGATGCTCTTTCTTCAAAATCACATGATCACGCTGAAAACAACACGGGCCGTGTTCTGAACACGAACACCCGTGTGGATGCTCTGTTCCGTCAAAACTTGAAATTTCCATATTTTTTTGGGTGCTCGGTCGATTGTTGTTATCGCATCGGATACTATGTATTCGGCTCGGCCAATCTCTAGTTTCCTAATAACAACAAAAAATCAAAACAAAACAAAACAAACAAAAATAAAGCGTGAAAGTGAAAATCAGTGGGTTGCCTCCCACTAGCGCTTCTTTATCGTCGCATGGCTCGGCGGTGGGCCCTAAATCGGTGAGACACACATGATCAATCAATCCGGTTCTAGTCCTATATAATAGGGCTTCAATCTTTGTCCATTTACTTTGAAAACATCTCCATTGGGGATTACGAATTTCAATCGCCCCATGGGAAAAGACTTTATGCTCTGAAGCGGACCGGACCAGCGGGACTTCAATTTCGGAAATAACTTCAATGAGTTGAACAACGACCTTCGACCCTCCCAAAACTCTTTCTCTAGTATTCTCGATCATGCCATTTTTGTTTGTTCCTTATACACTTTGGCATTCTCGTAAGCGATTCTGAAATTCCTCTAACTCATGCAGTTGGAGAGTGCGGATTCACCGGCTTTTGCAAGGTAACAATTTAATAATTTGGAGGCCCAACGCCTTGTGCTCAAGTTCAAGGCGGTGACAAGCTTTACCATCGTCGGTTGATAAGGAGACATCCGATGGGTGTTTTGAAAGCGTTACGTATGCCCACGGTGCATCATCAACTTCAGACCAATCCTTCCTTAGCGCACTCACGGTCTTTTCCAAGATTTGCTTGATTTGTCTATTGGACACTTGACTTGCCCACTCGTTTGAGGATGATATGGAGTTGCAATCCACATGTTTCACATTATATTTCTTCAACAAGTTTTCCATGAGCTTGTTTAAGAAGTGTGTCCCTTCATCAGCGATAAGTGCTCTAGCACTCAAACCTCGAGAAGATGTTATGCTGAGAAAACTCACCTTTTCGCATCATTTGTAGGTAGTGCTACGACTTCTACCCATTTCGACACATAATCCTGACTAGGATGTAGTTTTTCCGAATGATGGCGGAAGCGGTCCCATGAAATCAATGCCCCATCGTCAAACAATTCCACCTCGCATACCCATACGTGGCATTTGGTTTCTTTTAGAAATATTTCAGGTCCTGGCATCTATCACATTCTTTCACCATTACTTGGCGTCTTTAAACAAAGTGGGCCAATACAATCAGTTGGAGGACTTTTGCGGCTATTGGTCTCCACTAAAGTGCCCCCATAGTCGAATCATGCGGACTTTCAAGACTTCTCTGCTCTTCCTGCAGGACACACTGCGGATTAATCCATCCACCCTCTCTTATCTGAGAATGGCTCGTCCCACAAATAGAACACAAATCATGAACAAACTTTTTCTTTTTGTTAAAATCAAAATCCTCAGGTATAAAACCGCCTACCGGGTAATTTGCGTGATCGCAAACCATGGCACTCCGTGACGAGCTAGGATTAAATCCAACAAACTCATCACGGATGGGATGTGTCTTTTAAAATCTCCATTATTGGCGACATCCGTGATAGGTGATCGGCTCTTGTGTTTCACACCCCTTTTATCCGAATCTCTAAGTCAAATTCTTGTAGCACAGATCCATCTCAACAATCTTGGTTTGATTCTGTTTAGAGAACAAATATTTCAAAGCGACATGGTCGGTGTAAGCGATTACCTTTGTTCTAATAAATAGGATCGAATTTGTCAAGGCATACACCCGCCAACAATTCCTTCTCTGTGGTAGCATAATTCATCTGGGTAGGATTCAACACATGGTAGCATAGTAGATAACATGCAACGACTTCTCTCTTCTTTGCCAAACCTTTGCTCCTTTGCTATGTCACTCGCATCACACATTATCTCGAAGGTAGGGACCAATCGGGAGAAATAACTATTGGTGCGGTCACCAACTTATTCTTCAATGTTTCAAAGGCTTCCCACATTTTTATCGAACACGAAAGAGTGTCTTTCACCGATAAGCTAGTCAAAGGCTTTGCGATTTTGAAAAATCTCTTATGAACCGCGGTAGAATCCGCATGTCCTAGAAACTTCTTATACCCTTCTCATTTAGGGGAGGTAAATGTGCTATCACTACTTTTGGTCCGCTTGATCCTATGTGAAATTTGTGGCCCAACGATTCCTCTCTCACCATGGTGACATTTTTTCGATTGAGGATCGAGGTTGGTGCAGTGACATCTTTCGGGACCGGGGATAAATTTTCCAAACACTCGTCAAGCGAAGGCCGAACACGAAAAGTCATCCATAAATACTTCCATGTTCCTCTCGAGCATGTCGTGAATATAGATGTCATGCACCTTTGAAAAAAGTAATTTGGGCGTTACATAAGCCAAATGGCATCGATGCGTAGGCAAAAATACCGTAAGGACATGTGAAGGCGGTCTTTTCTTGGTCTTGGTGCTACTGCAATTTGATTGTATCACGAATACCCATCTAAAAGCAATAGTAATCGTGTCCGCTAATCTTTCTAACATCGATCAATGAAAGGAAGAGGAAAATGATCTTTCCTTGTAGCAATGTTCAACCTACGTAATCAATGCACACTCTCCATCAAATTGGTATTACGGTTGGGATCAACTCGTTCTTCTGTTCATCATAACCGTTGTTCCTCCTTTTTGGTACAACATGAACCGGACTCACCATGAGCTATCGGATATCGGGTAAATGAGTCCGCATCCAACAACTTCACGACTTCCTACTTACCACTTCCTTCATGGTGGATTAAGTCTTCTTGGAGGTTGCACGGCGGCTTATGATCATCCTCCATTAGAATCTTGTGCATACATCTTGTGGGGCTAATGCCTTTCAAGTCTTCAATTGCCCATCCTATAGCACTTTTGTATTTCTTGAGTACCTGTATTAGTTTTTCCTCCTACAGAACTTTTAGGGCAGAGTTGATAATTGCCGGACATTTCTCTTCTGAATCAAGAAAAACATATTTCAATGTTTTAGGTATTTGTTTCAAATCCATCCCTTTCTTCTCTTCCTTCTTCTACACGGGTTGTGTATGCCTTAAATCTTCCCACCTATTTGGTGTATGTTTACGCCATTTGGGTTGAGTTTCCATCATATCTAAAACCTCTAACTCCTTGTCATCAATCTCTCCATCTCTTTCAAAATAGCCGGACTCGACACTACGCTCTGGGGTAATTAGGTACATGGCTACATACCGATTTTGTGAATAATGTATCCAGGACTTCTATATTCTTGCTTGTGCCAATATCTTCTTTGAACTTCATTGACTCTCTAACATTGATTTTTAGCTCTTCATCGTAGACCTTGAGGGTCATAGTTCCTTCTTCCATGTCTATCATCACTCTTCTGTTTCAAGAAAAGGTCTTTTGATATTATTGGAATTTCTTAGTCTTCGGCATATCCGAACCACAAAATCAACCAGAAACACAAACTTGTCTATCTTCACAAGAACATCCGTTGCTACTCCATGTGGTCTTCTCATTGAATTGTCAGCAAACTGTAACGTCATCCTTGTATCTTTGACTTCACCAATGCCAAGCTTATTATAAATAGAGAGGCATAAGACTTACCAGTAGCCAAGGTCAATTAGTGCCTTTTGAATGTCCTATCCTATGCACGAGGAATATCTTTGCCCTTTGTCTTTCTTCTTTAGTGGAACCTTGACTCCACAAAATAGCACTACACCTTCGGTTAGTACAATGGTTCGATCTCAATGGCGTTTTTGAAATGATGTCCTTCATGAACTTTGCATAAATTGGCATGCTCTAAAGCTTGAGAAAAGGAATGTTAATCTCAAGCTTCTTGAATAACTCCAAAATTTCAAGTTTTCTCATTGGATCTTTCTTCTTAGATCTTACGGGTATGGGAGGACAACTTTAAGTTTCGTCTTTAGGCTTTTCTTTTTCTCCCATAGGTCTTCCTATCTTTTCTCGACCTCTTTTTGATTCTCCACAGATTTCTAGATCTACCTCAAGCAAACTCTCCTCTTCAATTTCTTTGTTCTCAACATCTCCACAGTTTTCCACCTCTTGTCACCACAGCTTTCATCCCCGATTATCTCTTGGATTTGAGTAGTTGAACTCGGAAGAGGCCGGTGCTTGCATCAATTGTTGGGCTATTTGCCCCATCGAACCTCAAGATTTTTGATTGTGAGGTGTTCTTGTGATTGTTCTTGTTTCCTCCGAGATTGAATATTATGGTGCCATTTTTCAATAGCTAATTCCCAATCTGCTTTCTTAGGAGTCTGTTGTTGTTGTTGTTGATCTTGGTTTTGGTCTTGTCACGACCTTGTTGTTGAGTGTTAGCTTTTGATCCCTCCACCCAAAGTTTGGATGGTTCTTCCAACCCGATTGTAAGTGTTGGAATAAGGATTATTACATTTGAGGAACTTGATTTCCTCAATCTGTGAAATTTATTGCAAAGCGGTGTCTTTGTCGGATGAGGTCCACCACAAATATCACATATAGTACTTTGACCTTGTTGGACTTGAGCCACTTTGTGTAGTAATATTCATAGCTTTCAACTTCTTTTCAACTTGGCGACTATTGCTTCTTCAATTTTAGCGCTTATTGGCTTGGCTTCAAATCTATAACTCCATAAAGCACTTGCGACCACATTGTATAACTCGGATGCTCATTTGCAACTATCCTTGATAATCTTCGATGCGGTGGCTGTTGTGAAGTTAGAGGCCACCGGCGGTCAATGAGTTGCCGTTTTATTCTCGGACCATTCACAAACATACGCATACGCTCGGTTTGATCCGGGTTATGAGTAGGACAAGCAACCAAAGTCTCTTAAACCTCTTGAAAGAGTCTCCCAATGATTCACCCTCCTTTTGTTTGAAATTGAGGGATTTCATATCTCTTTCTCATGAACACCGATCTTTGGAAAATATTCATTTAGAAAGTTGTCTCCATCTCTTCCCAGATGTAATCTTTTCTTGGAAGGGAATAAAACCACTCCTCGGCTTCATCGGTAAAGTGAGCGGAAACATTCGCAACTTCTTACGCTCTTGGTATGCCCATCTATTTTAAGAGTTGTGCTCATGGTGGGAATCGTTGCAAATGCTTGTTAGCATCCTCATTCACCCTTCAGGAAAAGATCTCTTCTCAAGTGGTGATAGTGCTGGGATGGTGAAAAGTAGAACATTAGGGTTGGTTGACAATGGTCATTCTTCCCCTGGTGCATTTGTCCCTCCATAATCCCCAATCTCTCTTGAGGTGGATTCATGGCCTCGTCCTCGGCTCGAGTCGGTGTGTCGGATCTATCTTACGCCTCGGCCGGTCTTGCTTTGCTTCTCTTCGCGAGCACGGAGGGTTCTTTCTATTCTGCGTCAAAAGATAGTCTGTGGCGAGGCGACCTCGCATAAAAATATTAGACACAAAGTTAGTTCTAATACAATGTAATATAAAATAAATAAACAAATGAATAGAAAATTTTAATTGCGAGCAATAAAATTTCAATCAAACAAGCTTAAATATTTTGCGGGTCCAAACAGCGCCAAAACTTGATCGGAAAAATAGCAAGTGTACTATTTTGCCGATCACGGTTATAATGAGTTTCCCCAGTATCGATCTAGGACTGCGTAGTAAATACCTATTCGTGCTTCTTAGTTTAATTGAACAAAAACAATGGTTGGGTTGATTTTAACACCTTGATTATGCTTGTAACAAGTTGCGGTGATGAAATATAATGCGAATGAAGCTAGGGTAAGTGGTTGATTGAACAAAACTATGATTAGAATACCGATTTCCTCATTGCAGTAAACTATCAATTACCTATCTCTAGATTGTTCTTCCTTAAGTCCTTAATGAAGACAACTATTAAAACCTAATCTTTATTCAAATGTCCATTCAAACAAACCTAGGTTTTAACCATGAAAATGTCGAGAAATCAAGTGATTAAAAGAAGTCCTAGTCCTAGGTTAACCTCTAATAACCTAATTGTGAAGAAACCCTAACAATCACAGTCCTGCCAATTGTTAGTCATAGGTCTACATGTACTTGTCGATACATGATCATAAAAGCCGCACAATTAAATTGAATAAAAACATGCATTTAAAGAAATCAAGTATCCAAATTCATACAATGATCAACTGGGACCACCCCTAGCCTTGGGGGTTTAGCTCTCATAATATTAAAGAAAACATTAAAATAGAGTTTAACATTACAAAGAAGAGTGATGACTTTGATATTCAATGGTGGCTGCCCTTGAATCTCTTGGTTCCTCTCTCTAGCTCTCTTTTCTCTTGCTTTCTCTTTTGTGCCTTCAAAAGTAGGTTTTCTTAATCTCAAATCCTTTTAATAGTCTGTTCTCATCTCCTTTAGGAAAAAGTCGGAAATACCCTTAATGACAACAAAGCTCAAAATAAGGAAAATTCGAGTTTCCATGGCATTCAACACGGGCCGTGTTCTTTGAACCAGGCCGTGTTGATCTCTAAGTGAACTTTGCATGCCCGGACCATTCAACACGGGCCGTGTTGATGAACAGGTGCCGTGTTGATCCACTATTTTGCACAATTTTGCATCTTCCACTTGCTTTTCAACACGGGCGTGTTGATGAACCGAGGGCCCGTGTTGACTTGAAATCTTCAAAATCTTCAACTTTCGACCTTCGAGGTGCTTATCGTCTGCCTGCAAGTTCCTTCTATCGCGCATTAACACGAAACTGAGACTACCCAAAGAAGCATAAAACATACTTTTAAAGACACTTAAACTCAAAAGCGCACAACAAGACTAAAATAACCAAAGACACATTAACGTCATTAAAGCAACTAAAAACAACCACGGATGTTACAGTTGATGAATTCACGTTGAATAGAACACGAAACTTACTAGAAATGGTGACCGATCGGTATGTCCACTAGGTGGGTGCCGAATGCCTTCATGTAACTCTTCCATGATCCGTTCCATTTGTTTTACGGTCTACGGTGGAGGTAAGCCAGTCGTGATTGCGCTTATATAAGATGTCGTTCTTTGAGGAAGAATTTGGGCGAATCTTCTTAAGAACTTCTTATGGTTGTGGATGCCCTGGGATATTCCTGAATCTCGAGATACCTCTTCACTTCATAGAACCAAGGTTTCTCTTATGTATCAAGTTCACAACAATATGCTTTGTTGTCCCATATAACTTTGAACATAGATGACATTGTAGCTAATGCGTCTGCCAACTGATTCTCTTCTCGTGGAATATGATCGAAAGTGATTTCTTCGAAGTAAGGGATCAGACTTCAAACATGCTCTCGATATGGAATGAGATTCGGATGCTTCATATTCCACTCGCCTTTAATTTGACTGATCACTAGAGCTGAGTCTCCATATACTTGCAAGAACTTGATCCTCAAGTCAATAGCAGCTTTGATACCCATGATGCACGCTTCGTGTTCGGCCATATTGTTAGTGCATTCGAAACATAGTCTGGCGGTGAGAGGCATGTGTCCGCCTGTAGGAGACTTAATGATGGCGCCAATGCCATTGCCAAGTGCGTTTGAGGCTCCATCAAAGACCATGGTCCATCGGGATCCTGGTTCAGGTCCTGGTTCTTCACAACCAGTAACTAGCAAAACATCTTCGTCTGGAAACTCGAAGTGCATAGATTGATAGTCATCTATGGCTTGATGGGCCAAGTGATCGGCTACCACACTTCCTTTGATCGCCTTCTGAGTAGTATACTGGATATCGTATTCGGTCAAGATCATTTGCCATCTTGCTATTCTTCCTAAGAGAGCAGGTTTCTCGAATATGTATTTTATCGGATCCATCTTGGAGATCAACAAGGTAGTGTGAGTGAACATATACTGTCTTAGTCGGCGAGCAGCCCAAGCCAAAGCGCTGCAAGTTTTCTCAAGTTGTGAGTATCTTGTTTCACAGCCGGTAAACATTTTGCTAAGGTAGTATATTGCATACTCTTTTTGACCAGACTCGTCATGTTGCCCCAACACACACCCCATTGAGTTCTCTAATACTGTTAAGCACATGATGATAGGTCTTTCTTTGACTGGTGGCATCAGGATGGGAGGATTTTGTAGGTACTCCTTGATTTTGTCAAAAGCTGTCTGGAAATCATCGTTCCACCTCACTACTTGATATTTCTTCAGTAACTTGAAGATTGGCTCACAAGTAGCAGTTAGATGTGCAATGAACCTGGAAATGTAGTTCAATCGTCCCAAGAAACCTCTGACTTCCTTCTCGGTACGAGGAGCTGGCATTTCCTGAATAGATTTAACCTTGACAGGGTCAACTTCAATACCTTTACCACTGACAATAAATCCCAGGAGTTTACCGGACCTGACTCCAAAGGTGCACTTGTTAGGATTAAGTCTTAGTCTGTACTTCTTCAGTCTATCAAACAACTTTCACAAATGATCGAGATGTTCTTCCTCAGGTTGTGATCGAGCTATCACGTCGTCGACGTAGACCTCTATCTCGTGATGAATCATGTCATGCAACAAGGCTACCATGGCACATTGATATGTGGCGCCAACGTTCTTCAGACCGAACGACATGACCTTGTAGCAGAATATGCCCCACTGTGTAACGAAAGTAGTCTTTTCCATGTCTTCGGGAGCCATTTTGATCTGATTGTAATCGGAGAAACCATCCATAAAGGAGAAAACTTTGTGTTGAGCGGTGTTATCAACCAGAACATCAATATGAGGAAGTGAGAAATCATCTTTCGGACTCGCTCTATTAAGATCTCTATAGTCCACACACATATGTACTTTACCATGCTTCTTAGGCACGGGCACCACGTTCACAACCCACTGTGGATAAGAAGTAACGGCTAGGAAACCGGTATTGAACTGTTTCATAACTTCGGCTTTGATTTTCTCTGACATCTCAGGACGCATACGACGAACCTTCTGCTTTACAGGGAGAAAACCTTCTTTCGTAGGTAGTCGATGTACCGCAATGTCAATGTCTAGACCTTTCATGTCTTCATTGGACCAAGCAAAAATCTCACTATAATCTCATAGCATCTGGACCAATCTCTTTTTGACACTGTTCTCAAGACCTGCTCCAATCTTAATTTCTTTTCTTTCTTCGTCAGTACCCAGATTCACAACCTCGATTGACTTTTTGTGTGGCTGTATAACCTGTTCTTCCTGTCGTAGCAGTCTGACAAGTTCTCCTGGCACTTCACAATCTTCCTCACCTTCGTCTTCGGCTTGGTAGATCGGATTATTGAAGTCATATTTAGCAATAGCAGAGCTGTTATCAATGAGATTCAGAGTGAATCTGCAGTGTATCACGTGGGTGTGTGTAAGAACACATAGTTTTTTTGAAAGGGGTAATAAAGTAAAAAGAAAAGAAAGAGCACAATATTTAAATGCAAAAGTCCAATGATTTTATTGAATGAAAATATGTGAATGACAATTAATAACCCTCACAAACGAGCCGTGATGCCCCGGGCAAGGCACTAGGCTTTTAAGTTTATTGTTCGAACGTAATAAAAACGAAAAGCATAACAGAAAACAAAAAAGCAATTACTCATGTCTAAAGGAGATTGGTATGACATCTTCAGTCCTCCAATTGCTGAGTCCATTGTCTGGAGTTGGGAAAATCCAGTTGTTGATGTCGAAATCGCTATCGTCGTCTTCTATGGCATGTACTCCGCTCTTGCTGATGTGGAAAGGAAGTTTGTCTGCACGTTCATGGAGTATCATCTTCTGACCTTTGATAGTGAAACATAAACCAGTCTTGTCACATTTGAATGGGAGATTGGGGAGCTGATCCCAAACAGCACAACCTCCTTCTTCAACTGCAGCTTTGGCGTCCTTCAATGAGGCCATCTTCGGCGGAACTCTAGTAACTTTAGGAGTGACAGGGGAGTCAACAGGTATGACTCTTGGAACTGCTTTGAAAGCTTGACAGGGAGTTTCAATGAATTCTACTTCCATTTCGAGGTATCGGAATGACTGCAGATGGCTTACTATATATTCTTCCTCACCGCATACTTTAACAATCTTCCCCCTCACCGGGTACTTCAACTTCTAGTGCAAGCTAGAGGTGACAGCTCCTGCCCCATGTATCCAAAGGCGTCCAAGTAGGCAAGAGTAAGCTGGAAGAATGTCCATGACAAAGAAAGTAAAGTCGAAAGTCTGGGAACCAACTTTAATTGGCAGGACGAGCTCTCCAACTACTATTCGTTTAGAACCATCAAAAGCTCTTACAATTATATCGTTGGGCTTCATGACCACTCTGTTTTTTGTTGCTGCTGTTGTTTTTCTGTGATGTGTGTTTAGTGTGTTACCTGTGCTACTTCTTGAAGATCACATCTTGTAAGTTGTTTTAGCCAAAATTTTCCAAAGGGGGTTATTGTTCCTTTTGATTGGATACGTTAGGTAAAAAATACGTAGAAGATGTATTTTATGCAGAGGCAAGATGTGAAATAAGATGTTCCACGATATGTTATAACACCTAGTCTCATTTGTTAGCTAGATTTCATGAAGAAATCTAAGCGTGATTGCGTTTGTTTCTAAGAAGAATTGGTCATTACAAGTTTCAACTAAAGTCCTAATAGAAAGATTTGGTTGTAAGAAATTTGTTAAGCAAGATGTTCAACACATAATGTGTCACAAAATGTTGTTAAGATTGGGTGTTGATTATCTTTAGATTTCCTTTAGATTTGTCTTGGTGTTAATTCCTTCAGAAGATGCAGAATATTGTTGCTGGAAGAAGTTTGTTAATCCAAATCAATTTTGAAATGATTTATTAAATAATGAATATGGATGATATGCTTTAATTAAAGTATTTGTGTTTGATTTAGTCATAGAAGATTTGTCTGGATTTTCTTGGATGGACGATTTATTCAATCCAAGATTAACTCTACAAAGGAGATTTGTATGAACAGACTTAATTTGTATGATCTGGTGCAACATATGAAACACGATGTTCTAACATGAGTGTTGTGCAATATCTAGCCCTTGTCAGTAGGCCATGGTGGATTTTGTTACATGCGAAATATCTAATGGTTTTCAATAAGATTTATTGTTATATTTTAGCAATGTGTTATGGATATTTGTTTGATTAGATTGGACGAGATCAAATAAATTTAAATGGTTATTTAAATTTGAATTTGAATTTGTAACAAACCAAATATTTTGTTGGAGTCTAATTATGGAACAAATCAAAATAGAATGCAACTAAATTTGGATGTGATCTCAATTGATATCTAAAGGAGAAAAGTCCAAAGTTAGCATTTCTATTTAAGGAGACTTAAATCTCATGTTTGAGGTGTGCAATTTGTGAAGATTCCTTGGGTTAAGATTTATCTTTTGAGTCTTTGTTATTGTTATTTTTGTGCATAACTCTAGTGTCTCCATTCATATCTTAAGGCATAGTGTTTAGTTTAGCAGTTGAGTTGTAAAAAGTTGTTTCAAGATACTAATTCTATACACTTGAGAACAAAATATATGTGGGATATGAATGTTAAATATTTTCAATAAAACACTTGATATTAGTGTTTGAGTGAAAGTGATATGGTTCACATATTTAGGGGGGATGTAGAACAAAGCTTCACAGATAATATTAGGAAAATGGCCTTGATTTATGAGAATTCAGAGTAAGCTCATTTGTTCTTCTGACTATTATGAGTAAAATAGTTCTATAGAGAGTACTAAACAAAAAGTTACGAAGATTAGAAAGAGGCATTGGGCATCATGGGGCTGTAGCTTGATAAGTGCCAAAATATAGTTATTTTGTATATATATTTTGTGGCACTTATCGGTTCTTTTGTTGATATTCTTCGAAAAAATTCCCCATTTTCTGTATAAATGTGTATATTTAGTGTATAATCAAGTTTTAGTGTATTTGTGTATCATTTGATAGTTTTTCATATCTTTTGTAGGTATTCTTTCATAATTGGAGCATTGAGTAATAAAGTGTCGAAGAGACAACTTCAAACGCGCAATTTGAGCAACTCATCAACAAATAAGGCTCAAAATCAAAGAATAAAAAATCATCAATTTGATTGATATTTTGTCATGGTTAGATAGGAAATTGAATAAGCTTTCCAATGCTTCAAATTGGGCGCAATTCCGAGTTACGGTTCTCATGTTATGGCAAAAGTAGGATCCTGACTTTTTCGGATTTGTACAGACCGTGCTGAGCGCGACAGACTGGGCTAAGCGCGACCTGTGATTTTAGAACTCATTAAAAGGGGGGGAAAACACATTTTTAGGTTATGGGTTAGGCATTTTTGAGTCCCAACACCATCAACATCATTTTTTTGATAGATTATCTTAGAAAATAACATTGGAGCTTGCATTTGGATGATCCAGAGTCGAATCCCTCGTCAATTAGTGTTGACAAACCAAGAAATGTTTGGTTCCTCTTCTTCTCTTATCTTTGTAATATCTTTTGTTGGGTTTTGTATGTATATCTACTCATAACTACTGTATATTTGTCGCCATTGGCGTTGTATAAAGCTTGCTTTATGAATCTATGTTGGTGATTGTCTTAGGTTTTTACCTTGTGTTAGGGATTTGAGCTTTTCTAGACATAGATTGCTTGAATTCTTACCTAGGATGATTATCTGTTAGTTTCCGAATGCTAGAAATAGGTTTAGAGTTGATATTTACTTAGAGTATCTATGATTAATGCCTCTGTGTTAGGAGTTTCGAGCTAGACATAGTTGTTACGAGTGACACGATTGACTTCTGTGTTGTTGAGGTAGACCAGATATGGCTAACGAGGTGATTGTATTAGGATTTTCAATTTGGGTTAGAAATAACTTATGTTGTGAGAGGTATGTGACGACAGCGAGTAAATTTGAGTATAATGGCGGTAGATTTAAGTCTGTGAGGGGTAGTGTGCATTCGTTCCAAACAACTTGTCTATCCTTTATAGTTTTTGTTGATTTACTTTTTGTCTTTTTCTTTACAACTCATTTAACCCCAATCTCATTAACAAACAAATTATAGAATAGCGAATTAATAACCAATCTCTGTGGACACGATACGATATAACCTAACCAATATATTACCCGGTAAAAATAAATACTTTACTTTTTGCTTGCCGCTTAATACCGCCACAACAAAATGGCGCCATTGCCCGGGATTGGTTTAATTGATTTTGCACCGCGATAATTCCTTTGTTTTTGAGTTTTGTAAGTATATGTTGTATAGGCTTTGTATATGAACTTGTATATTACTACCTGTACATGTTGTGTTTACTTTCCATACTTATGTGTGTTTTTCCTTGTTTTCATGTATTGTTATAAGTTGTCTCGTATTCGTAACGTTTGTTGTGTGTTTGTTAGGTGATCGCGACTTTATCGTCTATAAGTCGGGAGACTGCAAATGCACAGTCCTATCGCGTAGTTTTAAAATATATCGAATTCATAAGGACTATAAATCAATCTACTGTTATCCTAAGTTACTATATATAGCTAAGGCCAATAATTCTTTTGGGATGATGATTAAAGAGAAATTACTTAAAAATGTTAATTAAATGGATATCGACATGTAAGTCGTCAAACTTCAAGAATTCAAAGTTCTACTGGCCTGGTTCTTAAGTGATAAAAATTCTTTTCAGCAAACAATATTTATTTAAAAATCCTATCTCAAACTTTCGCTCGGTTGAATCAGATTATATTTTTAAACTCTAACGTATGCTCTCGCTATCCCGCTGATTTTAAAATACTTTTTGAAAATAAATAGGGTTTAATCAGTTTTAAAACACTTTCCCAGTCTTTAAAATTAATACCTAGTATCCACTATACAGTTTTAAACCTCAAACTCTCGCTCTGTTTGTTTCTAACCTTAGTCTAGTTTATTTAACCTCAAACTTTCGCTCTGTTGGTTTCTAAGCCGTTTAATAAATTATAGGGTTAATACCTATTTTCACCCCTGACATATGGGGTGTATTTGAAAAATGCCAAAAAAAAGTTCAATTGTTACCTTGACAAATTTTAAAAGTTTCATTTTACCTTTAGGATGCCACATCACCTAAAAGGTGATGTGGCTTATTTTTGTTAAATTTGTAAGTTTTGTTATTCCACGTCACATAATTGCCATTAAAATGACGAATGCCCTTAGCTCCATTTATCTTAAAATCCCAAATTATTTTGCAAAGCCTAAGTTTCAATTCGGACCCCAAATTAGGGCGCGACCATCTTCCACCGTGTTCCCTTGGTCCTCCAACCGCTACCCGTCTTGTCCCTCCACTATATCTCTCTCAAACCATCGTCGAACGCTCATCTCAACCACGGCCTCCCTCTTCTTCATAACAAACCTTCATACCATCTCTATTGCAGAGACAACCTTTCACCTCCTTCATCGGAAACGACCCTGTTTCCATCGTATTCCACCCACCTCACAATCCCTTCGCTGGAAACTCGTCCACCATAACCTTCTATCCATTTTGCTCTAAACCGTAACACTCCTTCCACCGGTACCCCCTTCATCGGCGAAACCTTCCAAGTACTACCATCTCCGTCTCTTTCTTTCAACACCACCACCTTACACCATACTACAGTTCCGTCATTCATTCACCAACTCTCCGTCCAACCACCCTCCAACCGGATCTCATTCTCAAACACCACAGTTAGTATTTTCTCGTCGACTTCAACGTTTCATCTCAACTCCGACATGCTCTTCTCCTCGCTGAAACCTCTGCAAATCGACCTCTCGTCTTCTTCATCTCGCCATCCCTAATCGTATCATTGTCTCTCACTTTTAGTAACTCGTCGTCCGATTTTCAACCTCCACATCCGCCTCCTCCTTCATCAACCTTACAAAACCGCGTCCATTACTCACCCTTCATTGATATCGTCAACTCAAACATCCCAAACCTTCGATCCACGTCCAGTTCCTTTTAATTTCCAGAACCATTACACAAATCCCTCTAGCCGCTTTCAGATTCTCACCCGCCACCAGATCTACTACATCAAAGCTCCATCATAATATCTCTTCAAGCAAACGTTAAAGCGCGAGTTGTTGCTCTTCCGTTTCCATCAGTGGTTTCACAACACTAGCATCCATGTTTCAACACAACAGCAGCGATTGGAGGGTCTGAATTGAAACTTAGGCTTTGCAAAATAATTTGGGATTTAAAGATAAATGGAGCTAAGGGCATTCTGGTCATTTTAATGGCAATTATGTGACGTGGAATAACAAAAACTTACAAATTTAACAAAAAAATAAGCCACATCAGCCTTTTAGGTGATGTGGCATCTAAAGTAAAAATGAAACTTTTAAAATTTGTCAAGGTAACAATTGGAACTTTTTTTTTGGCAGGGCGATTTTTCAAATACACCCCATATGTCAGGGGTGAAAATAGGTACTAACCCTAAATTAAATTGGTTATCAAAGTCAGAAAAAGTATTTATTTTAGAAATAAAATTAAGCCACTTTGTTTTGGATTCCTTTGGTTTGATTAATATACATACCGATACCTACTCGGTTTAGCCAGACATATTTATTAACTCAATCATGCATAAACAACAATATTTCATGTATTTGGGGATATCCAAAAAGATACAAATAAATGGCATGCAAATAAATTTAAGCTAATAAATATTTAGGAACCTGAAATAAGAATACTGCAATTAATCTTGTTCTTCAAAAATACAGAGTACTCCACCACAGGTTGGCTGGATCTACTCTTGAAACTCTTGAATTCGAAAGACGAAAATAAACAAGGAATAAAAAGCACTAGATCTAACGTAAGGTTAGATCAGTGAAAAGTACACAACAATTTCCAATGTAGAAATTGTTGTGATAAAATTATAACAGCTTAAGACTAAGCAACGAAAATGGAAAATAAAATAAAATTGCAAAAATTGAAAAATGGAAATGCGAAATATAGAAAAGCTTGAAATCGATTGTTCGGTAAAAATGCCGACCCCTTCTCTGGGATTGGTACGTTATTTTTATAGCTTCACTATGGAACTTCCTTTTCCAATCTTGTAGGAAAATGGCGATCGTGTAGAAAAATAGCCTCAAGAGTCGGAGACGGACGCCTCCATGTAGAGGAGATTAAGTTATGAGACGTGTGTCTCAAATAACGAAAACGGTGGGCCCTGGACTTGAGGCGACCGCCTCCATGTAGAGGAGATTAAGTTATGAGACGTGCGTCTCAAATAACGAAAACGGTGGGCCCTGGACTTGAGGCGACCGCCTCAAAGCTAAGAGAGAGGGTGAGACGTGCGTCTCACTAATGTGGCATAAATGAGAGGCGTGCACCTTTATGGTGGGGAGTGAGCGTCTCAAGCTGGTCTATGGGCCGTATAACGCTCGTTTTTAATTAATATTATATTATATTAATATTTTCGAGTTACCGATCGATATTTATTTTGCGACGAGAATAAATATATTAATCGTTATATATGATAATATATTTGGTGACGTTTCATTCGGTCCGGTTTTTATTCCGTCCAGTTCGGTAAAATATTATTCAGACCAATGTTTAATTCCCCGGAATTATTGGATATTATTAGTGTGTTAATTTATAAGAATAGATGGGGGTGTGAGGATTAATTGATGAGAATTGGGTTTTCACCCTTGTTGCTAGTAAGGAACACATTATAAACCATTTCTCCTCATTTTCCTTCCATTCAAAATACCAAAAGCCAAATAGAAACTTGGAAGCTAGTAAAAAACATAAGTTATAAAAACCACATTTCCTTATTTCTTCCCATTTGGGAAAAACAAACCAAGAGTAGAAACCTAGAGAAAAAAGAGAGGGTTTTGGGAAGAAGAAGAAGAGGAGCAAGAGAGGAAGAACTTGAGCAAGCTTGAAGATGGAGTCTTGTAGAATCATCCAAGCTAGAGGTAAGGGGTTTGATTCTCCATCTCATATTGTTAGGTTTTGATGTTTATGTTTTGAATTTGGGGGAAAAGTTGATAAGTTGATTTACAGGGTTTTGGTTGATTGTTTAAGTGAAATAAATTAGAAGAGTTGGAATAGGAGTAGGGATTATGAGGTTGATGATGATTAGAATCAATGGAAATGGTAAAAGTGAAGTTGGAATGTTAAAAATGGAGTTTTCACGGTCAATCAACACGGGCGTGTTGATTCACCGCGTCCGTGTTGACCTTTTGAATGGGGAGAATTGTTGCCGGGACAATCAACACGGGCGTGTTGATTCAAGCAATGCCGTGTTGATTCACGACTTTGGCATTTTGCGTTACGGTGGCTTTTCAACACGGGCGTGTTGATGCACACGGGGCCCGTGTTGATGCATTTGTAGCCTCTAAAATTCTGATTTTCGCACTTCTTTTGGAACGATTATGTTCCGATTTTCCGATTCGGTAAATTCGACAGCGGAGTAAGTTACTCTGAATTCAACAAAAATTGACGTGCTAGCTAAGTTTGATGTGTAGAACGTAGTGGTGAGGTTAGCTTTTGGAAATTACGAGTTTTTACGAGATGACCCGAAATAGGCCAATTTACGGTTAAATTGAATCGGATTGCGTTTTAGTGGATTTAAGGCACGTATGGACAATCCGATTTCGATGTTGATGATTTTGATTAATGTCGGTTATTAGGAATGGCTTTCGCGATGATTATAGGTGTTTGACCATTTTCCGTTTTTGGAATTTAGTGAGTGAATTGGTTATGATGTAGTGTGATTAAACTTAATGTTTGCGACGACGTATTAATTAATGAATACTTGATGATTTGCAATGAAATAATATATGTCTTTGTACATGATGATGTGACGATTATATTGATGTTGTTGATAAATGCTTCCGATTGATGAATGCATGACTTTTGACGATGATGAATTGTTTATTGATGTTTTGCATAATGCAATTATGATGCGATGATATATTTATCTTGATGTGGATAGATTATGGCGATGTGGGCTTTATGCCAATTTTGACGAGCGATGACAGTGTTTTTGTGTTGTGTTGTTTTATTGTCGAGTCACATACATTGCATTGGTGACGATGGGCTTTTATGCCAAGCGACGAGGCTTTTATGCCAAGCGATGAGGATTTTATGCCAAGCGACGAGGCTTTTATGCCAAGTGTTCCTAATTATGGACAAAGCGACGGGTACCACATGCATAACATAGTCGTGTCTCATGGAGTCGGTTATGTTTATGTTTGAGTTGTTTGGCGTTGGGTTTTAATTGATGAATGATGTTGAATTGCGATGATATATTATGCTTTGTTTGGTGATGATCTTTATGATGAACATGAAATGAATATGAATTGATAATTTCATGATAACTATGCGATGAATATAAATGATGAGTTTTGCGATGATTTAACTTGATGAAATGCTTAATGCAAATGTGATGTGATGATGTTTGTGATGATGAGCTTTTATGCCAAAAGCGACGATGGGCTTTATGCCAAAAGTGACGATGGGCTTTAGCCAATTTGTGATGATTTTGTTTATGTTGCTTATGTTATTAGTATGGTTTAATGTTGTTGTTTGATGTTATTGTTTATGATTGCTGTGTTAATTAGTGATGTATTAGCTTGTGACGATTTTGTGGTGATGGAGGTTTATGTGTTGTTGTAATAATTGATGCCGATGAGGCTAAGGTGATTAAGTGTAGATTATACACTTTAAAATGATGATAAGAGTAAGTGAGTTTTGGATAGGTGTTGGAATGCACTCAATAACTTATATCCCTTATGATTCCAAATATATGTATATATATTATCATGCCTTTAATTATATGTTTTGGAGTATCTCACCCTTTACTTGTTTCGCCGTTACCTTTATATTGGTAACGTGCAGGTTATGAAGACGGAGATTATAGCTACTATTAGTTGAGTCGATTAATAGCTCGTCATTATCACTTTCGGGGAATATTTATGTTGTCTTGTTTTTGTTCTTTTGTTGTTCTTCCTTTTGTAAATAAGAACCATACTTTATGAAAACATGATTTTATGAGGAAGTTTTATAATGAAGATGTTTTGATCTTTATGAATCAATTTATGATTTCCGACGATGCTATGTATCCGAGATTTACACTTTAAAGCAAACTGTTTAAAGTGATTTGTTTATGAAGGTGTGATGCCACAATATTGAATTTATGAAATTTTAATTTACTCTGATTTTTTTTACATATAAAACCTTGGGTAATGTTGGGGTGTTACAGGCTGGGCTTTGGGCCTTCACATAGTTTCCTTTACTTATTCAATACCTCTCCTTTGCTATATCACATCCTTTCATTTTTTTTTGCTTTTTGAATCAATTTCTTCTAAATTTCATTTCTTTTCTCAAGCAATCTTTATTTAATCTAAATACCTGAAACATTAGAAATACCAACGTAATACAAAAATAAAACAAAATAGTTAAACAAAAATACTAACATTATCTATGAGAATTTAATCAGATATGCTATATAAATTTGTGTTATCAAACTCCCCTATACTTGAACCTTTGTTTGTCCTCAAGCAAAAAGTAAGATGAAAATCTCTTAAGCATTAGTCAAACCCAGATATAAAACACACTTCAGTTCGTACTTGGTTGCAAGTCGATTCTTTGTTGGATAACCTAAGTTGGACTTCGACACAAAGCTACTGTATAAACACTAGATAACCCCATTTTTGCAAACCAATTAAAGTCATGCTATTATAGCTCAACCTAATTCTTTCGTTTTGTTTCATCCATTTTCATTCTGGCATAATCACATTAAGCCCTTTACCTTTCGCGCGCATAGTAGAGTAACCGATTAGTGACTTTGATCTTTGTAATCCAGCTAGGAGTTCTGGTACTTATATTTGGTACTCCTTTATCCAATTATAAATTATGGGGGATCGGACTGTAGTCCTCCCTACCAAGCCCAACACTAGGAACCATTGAACCAATTCATAATGGATTGTTTGCATAAAAAAATTTATAGTGTCCGCAACTGTTGGATTAAACGATCTGGTGAGGATCATCTAACTTAGTAAGTGCATCTCCTGATAAAAACAATTTCTCTTAATTTTTTTTTGATCAATCACTTATATTCATCGGTTCTCCAAGTAGTTTGTCGTTTAAGGCAGTGCCGACTGCTTTTATAAACTATTCAGGGTTACTTTAAAACTAAGTTTTAAGGTGTTGGTATAATAGGTACTTAAACCGATCTAGCGCGTTGGGGTTTTGAAGTGTTAGGAAGGTAACAATTTTGCTTTCGTTGCACTCAAGTTCCTATTTATAAAAATAAGCAACCTTAATACTCTTTGAGTATGTCAACATATGCGTTTGAAATTTTTCGTTATGGCTCAAGAAAATGGAGGAATTCGAATAAGCACGAAACTTTTGCATAAAAGACTTAAAATTACATAAATATGTTTTTATTGAATAGAAATTTTGCTGGGAAAAAAACAAAAGTGAAATACTAATAAAGCAGAGAAAATAAAATGAAATAAGGAATGTTCTGAGTCCCCTATACTTAGAATGAGCATTGTCCTCAATGTGATAAAATCGGGAGAATCAAAAAGGAAAAGGGGTAATCACTCTTTGTTGGGCGATGGCGTCTCGGCTCCTCGTCCTCTAGTTCGTGGCCGTCGGTGCACATCGAATCGGGATCATGAAGATGTAAAGCATCCGCCATTCGAGCTGACATCATTTCGAAGTTACGGTCGCTCTGAAAAGCATATTCACGTTGATCTCATTGTAACTCTCGAACCAGACGCAATGTTTCATTTTGATTCTGTTGCATTGCTTGGAAACACAGATCTTGTCGTAAGATAGCAACATACATTGCGTCAAGGGTGGCAGGTTGCGGAGGATTTTCTGGAGGCGGTTGTGCAGCAGGTGCATCTAGAACAAAACACCAATGATTGTTGTTGCGCACGTCAATTTGATTCGAATAGGGTAGAACTACACTTGGGACTAAGCATTTGCTGACCATCAAAGTAAACCTTCCATCTTGCCTTTGTGAGATTAAATGCGAGTCACGACAATAAATAACATCAAGAAGTTGTGCTGGCATCATAATATGTCCAATGGATAAAAGTTCGTCGGCCAGTCCCAAAGCGTAAGCTAAAGATGTTATTAGACCACCGAACATGAAAGGATTTGTACCTGCCGTATTTGCGCATGTTTGGAAATTGCTGAGCATGAAAGGCGCGACATTCACTGTGCTACCGTTGAGTGCACAGAAAATAAAAAACATTTCATTTTGGTTAACCTTGTGGTTATTGGTCCTCCCAAAAATCGTGTTCTCTAAGATGTGATGGAAGTACCTCAAGGCGGGATTGTGAATGTGAGAGGCATAAAGATCCCTCCAGCTTTCAGTTGTTTGGCCGGTCAGATCTTGCCAGAATGAGAAACAGATATGATCCCAAGATACATCCCCTTCTATTTCGAAAGGCTTGTAGTAGATATTTTTCCCTCGTGTGAACTGCAAAAGTTCGGCTACCCTTTCTTGATCTATAGCGTACTCGCGGTTGAACATGCCGAAATTGGCGGTTCCTGTTGTGAAAGGATATTCTAGAGGAGTGCTGTAGGAGAACGATCTTAGGAACTCCAACACGAGTGGTTCAAATGTAGGAAACAAATTAGTGTAGAAATTTAGTAGGCCAGTATTGGTGAGCATGAAAATGACGTTATCCGTCAAACCCAGAGTTGCTAAGCGATCGGTCCACAATTTTGTGGGGCGGCGTGTATAGAACTTTAAATATTTTTCGCGTTGTTGCCCGTCGTCATTCTGACGGAACACCACGGTGGTTAAGTCGGGTGGTGGTCGTTCCGGTCTCACTTGACGGTTGGTGTTGCGTGGAGCCATGGTAGGGTAAGAGTGAAAAATAAAAAAGGTGGGAAGATGAAGTAAGTGAAGAGAAAATATGTGAGATGTAGATGGAAAGGTTGTGAAAGAGAAGAAATGAAGGTGGATATTTATAATGGTTTGTGGAATTATGGGGAATAAAAGTGTGGTTAATTATTTGTGTGAAATGGTGAGGGAATATGTTGGTTAATGGAATAATAATGAAGGGGTTGAATGGGAGTTATAGTGGATAGTGAAAGGGTGTGAAACGGATAAAAGATGCATGGGAACGAGGAGAAAGGCAGGGAAGGCAGACATCGAAGCAGGAGGCGGGACCTCGATTTGTTGAGACGACCGTCTCTAGCACGAGGAATATTAATATAGAGGCGTGGGTCTCAAAAGCAATTGGGCAGTGAAAGACAACATGTGTGACTTGAGGCGTGCGTCTCAAAGTACATGAACTTAATTATTAAGGCGTGCGTCTCAAAGTACAGGAATCTTAAAGCTATTGAGGCGTGTGTTTGGTAATGTTATGATTTTTCATTACAGTAATTATAGCCCGAGGTAGAAAATAAGTTTTTCAGATGTCCCACATGCATACATACATGTATATATATATATTATAGATAATTTAAAATTTTAAACCATAGGATATATATATATATATATATATATATATATATATAATACTAGTACATATAATAGTTAGCATGCATTATAATTGATAAGATAAACGATCGAAAATATTAATTCAGAATACCGATAAAAAACGGAAAATAGCGATGATTAAAATACTCAATAATAATAAGTACAAATGTGAATTGTTTAATTTAGTATAATTATCGGTATTACGTAGAATAGAAAAGTGAAAATAAGAATAAGAATGAAATTAAAAACTTGTGGGTTGCTGTCATACCCCAAAATTTGCCCTCCATCTTCTCAAAAGATTTCATACATCAAGGATTCCTCAAGAGTTGATCAGACAAACTCTCTCCTAGACAATCAACCCAAACTAGGGTTTGGTATCTCTCAAGTCAAGATGGATTTCCAACATCTCCAATGGCCTTCATGCCTCCTCATATGCTTCAAAGATTCTCCATGTCAAGTTTCAAGCCTCACAAGTCAAGTTTCCTCAGACGATTGCTCAGATGGTTGAAAATCAGTTGTATTAGACAAAAGTCAGCGTGGTCAACATACATCAAAACTTGATTTTTGGTCAACATCCTCATTTTGAAGTTACATTCATCATTTGATCAAGGGTTGATCATGATTCATCAAGAAAACTCAAGATTTGCCAAAAGTCAAACTTTCTAAATTAGGGTTTCTAGATGAAAAGTCAATGAACTTTGTTGATCATAACTTTCTCATACTTTCTCGAAATTTTTCCACCAAAGCTCATTTTGAAGGAAATTCAATTCTCTACAACTTCATGTCTCACAAGAATGTCCAAAAATGCTTCATTTGAGAGGTATAGCTCAAAACATTACAGGTCATTTTCAAAGTCAACAAAAGTCAACTTTTGTTTTGAAGATATTTTGAGCATGGTAACTCCAATTGAGATGAGACTAAAGACATTGTTTAGAGGACTCTTAGAGCTTTCCAAAAAGTCCAAGAACACTCAAAAATGTGGAAAATTGAGCAAGTTACACCATTCACAAGTTGGGCAATTTTGGAAGAATGCACAAGAGAGATACTTCAAAAATCAAATCTTTTGCAAATGGGCCTACTTTTCTTCATCCTAACTTGTTCCTCATGCAATTAGGAATGCCCAAGCCCAATGCCACGAATTTTTGATTTATTTTTCTATTTAATTTGTAATTTATTTATTTAAATACAAATTAAATCTTAAAATAAATTATAAAATCAAAATTAATTGGAAGATTGATTTTTATTGCTTTCTTGTGATCCAATCAACCCATAAATGCCAGCAATTTCGAAATTGGATCAAATTTGGCAAGATTGGATTGAAATTGGACAAAATTTGAAAATTTGATTTCATGAGAATATCAAAATTTGATTTCCATTGAATGTTGATCAATTCTTTCCAAAAACCATTCCAAATCCATCCAGTATAAATATATGATGCATACCTATCAAGAAAGGACGAAAAAATTGCTCTACAAACCCTATTCCAAAGCTCAAAAAACCGTGGTGCACAAGCAAGTGGGAATCCTACTTCCAGCCATTCTCAATCGTTTTGAGGTGTCCAACAGTTCCTTGATACCTCGAGCGAATCGGACCTTCACTTTGCCAAAAATCATCGAATCGTAAACCGAATTTGGTTTGTTCTTGAAATTTCAAAAATCGTATTCTTTGATTCATGCATTGTTAACATGTTTTGTGTTTGTTTTTATGATCAGTGATGTATTTGCAAACTTTCTGGGCAAGCCAATTGAATTTTTATGACCTGAATCGTGTTTCACCATGATTAGGGTTTATGTGCCGTTTTAGGGTTCCTCTTATTAGGAAAAATTGGACCTCAAGACCCATACCAGCGTGTTCGGAATGCTTCAAGGAATCGAACCACGGCCTTAGAATTTATTTATATTATGTTTGCTTGATTTTTTGAATTAGCCAGGGACATAGCGTCGAAGAACAGCCGACGCTAGCTTTGAAAATTTGAATCGGGGACGATGAAGCTTCGCGCGCGGTCTGGAGCTTCAGGGAGCGACACTTGTCTTTCTTCTACTCGATCCGGTTTTCCAACAGTGAAGCAACGTAGCTCAGATGGCAAAGGCAAGGGGATTCAAAGTTTGAACATAAGGTCTCCAGTTCGAATCCTGGCAAGACCAATGTTTGTTTCTTTTTTCACAAACTCAATTATTTTCATATTTTCATTATTTTCAATATTTTCATTCATTTTAATTAACTTTCATGATTTTTATTTTGCATTAAAAAATTACCAAAAACATTTTTTTCTTTTTACATTATTTTCATAAAAATGTTTATTTAATTTAATAAATTAAAAAATATAATTTTTGCATGCATATTTATTTTATTTTTATTTTTGCATTTAAATCATTATTAATTGCATTTTAATTATTAAATCTTTTCCAAAAAATCCCAAAAAATTATTTTAATATATTTATCTTATTTCCAGCATATATTAATTTTCTCATATTAAAAATTGCATTTTTTCTAACATTTTCTCTTATGTCAATTTCATCATATTTCCCGATTTTCTTATTCTTTCACAGGTTGCTCCGATTCGGACGTTTTTTCTTTTATCATTTTATTTTCCAATAATGTAACTGTTCATGGGATGTAATAGTTTAATTTAGGGTTTTATTTTCCGCAAGTTAAATTATGTATCTGCCCCAAAGCCATGTAATAGCGTAGGTTTATTTTCCGCACCTTTACATTCCGCATTTTACTTTCCGCACCCTTATCAATTGCTAGTAATTAGGCGTGTAGGGCAAGATAATAATTGGACATAGCTTACACTAATTTTCAAGATAATGTATTCTGAAATCAACACACTTCTTTCACACACGCACCCCTTAGGGTAATTCTCTCTCGATGCCTTTCGATTCAAAATGGTCATGTCCCTCGAACGTAGAGGTATTCTAGCACCGTTGCCTTCCAAACAAATCATCATAGTCCCTTCGATACAAAGATCATAGACCCACGATGTCGCCTACGAATACATGATCTTGACCCTCGATTGTCGCCTACGAAAAATGATGATAGTCCCTTCGAATGTGCTAGGATACTTCCTACAAGTTGCCTTCTATGACCATCCGATGTCCCTTCGAATGTCCCGCTTACATCCAACGAATGGAGCTACCTACTAACTAATGGTATGGCTAGCGCTATTCTAAAGGAACGAAGTACAAAAAGCGACCAATTGAGTGGGTAAATAAGTCTCTTAGTTGCTTGCTCTATCAAATGCTTTTCACACCACACACTTTTCAAAGTTCAAATTCTCTTTCAAAACAAAACATTTCCGAACACTTTGTATACACTCCTACATGAGTCATTACAAAGTCAAAGCGAAATGCCTTTTCAAAACATCTTTGTCAAACACACAGAAAGCAAATTTTAAAAAAGTTATCTAAGAGCAACTAAGAGCCCGTAGAATAAACGGATGGAAAGGGGTGCTAATACCCCTTTTCATAACCATTCTCCCGAACTCGAATCTAACGAAGGTCTTTTTCTTACTTTTACCTTCCCTTAATTGGATAAAAATAAAAGTCGGTGGCGACTCTTGCTATCCGTACATTTGAATACAAAAATCCTACAAAGTCAGTTCACCGTATCACAGAACTGGCGACTCTGCTGGGGAAACACCCAAAAGAGGGAATTACCTTAGGGATTTCTAGATAACTTTTATTGCTTTTTGTTTGACTTGTATGCTTTATCTTTAAGGGTTGCTTGGGTATTATATTGTTGGGGGATCCTACACCGGATCCGGTTTCCTTTAGGTAAGTGGCATTAGATCATCGCGACCGCTAGACGTATAACTACGCGGTCAACATGATGGCTACGTTAGCGTGACGCTTTGGTTGTCCCGATACTCTTCATTCCCAAGTTGAAGATAGTATTTGGCTTCTGCGTGGTGTCATCAAGCGCTAACTAAACTTTTAGAACCTTAATTGACCCATCTTGGCCATTAGAAGGTAGTGAGATGGCCGGCTTTGGTGTAGACCGAGGTTGGTTGATACTCGATGCTACGCTCATTGAGATTAGACTTTTGGGACATTTTCGATCGACCACTTGGCCGTCGTATTGAAATAAGCGCCTCTGAGAAAGATCGTGATATGAGATTCCTAGAACCGGTTACTATTATAGGACAGGATGAACCAACTCAAACTTTTGGTGGGGTAGTCACCTATACCTCATGCAAGCCTTAAACCTAGGCTCATTGTGTGAATTGTTTGTGTGTGCTAAACATGACATCATGACATCATTCGCATTGCATATCATTTCTAACTATTTCAAGGACCTAGGGATTTATCTTTGCTCTGTTTTGTAGGGATTATGGCTTCTAGAAAGACTATCCGAATCAACTTCATGGGTATCCCTTCTCAACTCAAAGAATTGGTTTGAAATTCCGACCATGCTCGGTTCATCAAAAGACATGGTTATCTACTTGATTTGGTTATCTCGTTTTGAAGAAGATATGATGCATGTCCTATTCCAGTTCTTTGATCCGAAACACCATTGCTTTACATTTCAGATTATCGTTGGTTCCTACCTTGGAAGAGTTCTCTAAGCTACTTGGGTACCTATTCTTGACCAAATGCCATTCACGGTTTGGAAAATGTTCCTAAGTTCGAAGACATCGCATCTTACATCTTAAGCGCTCGACATTGAAGCCAATTGGGAAACAAGTGGAGTTAAGGGTTTACTTTCCAAGTTCCTAATTAAGAAAGAGAATTCCTCAAAGTTATGAGTTTCCATGCATTTGAGAACATTGTTGCCTTGCTAATTTATGGTTTGGTTCTATTTCCTAATCGGATCAATTCATAGATGTCAATGCCATCAAGTTGTTTCTTACCCGCAATCCGTGCCTACCTTACTTGGAGATATCCGCATTCTCTCCACACTCGTACTACTAGCGACAAGGAACTCTCATGTGTTGTGTACCGTTACTTTCAAGGTGGTTTATTTCGCACCTTCCTCCATCGATTTGAAGAATGAACAAAGGTTGAGATGGTCTCAAAGATTGATGTCACTCTCTCATTCCGATTCCGTTGAGTCTTTTCTCTCAAAAGGACTTCACCTTCATCGGCGTTGTGGAGAATTCCTAATGTACCGCTACTTGGTATAAGGGAGGTATTACTTACAACCCTTCTCTAGCTCGTCGGTTTGGTTTTGCTCGAAAAGATGGTCCACATGATATGCTTCTCCAAGATATTGTGTTCGACTACAATCATGATCTCATTGCAAGCGAAGGTTTATACATGCTTGGGGCATGGTAAAAAGACCGATACCAAGACTTTGGGGCACCGAACTCCATTCCTTGGGAACCTTACCTCAAATGGGTGCGAGCTCGAGCTCAAAACCTCATGATGCCATTCACCTGTTTTACCGAATTATGGAACTTGCTATAGGTGACGTACCCTATGCTGTTCTCCATCGACATGCCTCCGATTTTAAAGACTTGAAGAGATCCGGATTCAACAAGAAGAGGGATACCTTTGAAGCTCAATGCTATGCAAGCGAGAAGAAAGTGTTAGAGTTGACCAAGCTACTTCACGAGGAGCGAAACATCAACGCCTACATCGGCACCAAGAGGAAGCGCCCATGGGAGACTTAGAGCTTTAGGATGTTTATGTTTTCTTTTATTGCTTTGAACTATCTCTTGTACTTAAAAAGAAAAAGAATAATGAGAAGTACTAATAAATGTTTGTTCATTGCTTGTTTAACAAATTTAAATCTCTTAGGTCCTTGAAAACATTGCATTGCATTCGCATAAACATTGCATAGCATAGCATACCATAACATTGCATCACAGGTACATTGGAGATTGGTTTTCTCATTTGCTCGCTATTTATTTTAGCAGAAATGGCTCTTGAACAGACTGTCAAAGATCTCGAGCTCGAATGCTCGGTTTAGAGATGTTCACCAACTTGGTCCAGGCCAAGAAGATCTGAAGAAGCTCGTCAACAAGAAGAAGAAGGTTGTTGGTCTCCTCAACATGGGTAGACGTTTCAAAGGGGGTCCTAAGGTGGTCACCGATTGAGCTCTCTGAAGGAAGTGTCCATATCGAGGGAGTACCAAGGGTGATGAAGGTGGCGCGTAAGCCAAAGAAAGGAGAGGACCATTCGATTATAGCCAACACTGATGAAGATGACAAGTACAAACAACTTGAAGACCGTCGAATCTTGTGGAAAACACGAAAATGTCCGGGCTAAATTTTGATGATCTGAGTCTTGTTCCTGGTGTTGTGATTCCTCCCAAGTTCAAAGTTCGAACTTTTGCCAAGTATGATGGCGTGTCTTGCCCTAAGCTGCATTTGAAGTCCTATGTCCAGAAGATCAATCACCGATGATAGAAAGTTGTGGATGCACTATTTTCAAGAGAGTTTGTCCGGAACCCAGTTGGAATGGTACTATCAGCTAGAGAATAACCGTATCCGTACTTGGGTGACTTAGTGATGCTTTCTGAGACAGTATGAGTACAATGTGAATTGACACCCTCGCATGCAACTACAAAGCATGTCTATGGGTCGTGAGAAGTTCAAGGAGTATGCTCGAAGTGGAGAGATCTAGCGGTGAGTTCAACCACCCTTGTCCAATAGGAGTTGGTTGATATGTTTATGGGGACACTGACAGGCCCATTCTTCAATCATCTAATTGGAAATTCTTCATCCGGATTCACCGAGCTAATAAAGGCGATTAAGCTGGTATCAAGAGTGGGAAGATCCATGTAGAGTCATCTTCAAATCTTTGAAGAGATCTTTTGGTCGTAAGAAAGAAGCCAATCTTGTATGGTCGGAAAAGCCGAGTCAAGACCGACCGTGCTCAATCGTGGGGCGGTTGTGATCTCAATCCTGCATCGGCACAACCTCGGCGAGACAACGCGTAACACGCGCCACGAAGGCGGTTTAAGATCAACATGCCATTGTCGCAAGCCTTGCAACACATGTTGAAAGCGGTGATTACCTTGAGGATCCTCCTCGAATGTCAATACTTCCTCTCAGTACAATCCAAATGCTAAGTGTGCTTACCATTCCAACGCCCGAGGCACGACATCGACAATTGTTGGGCTCAAGAACAAGATTCAGGATATGATTGAAGCTAAGATTGAATTTGATCCTCCTATTGAGACTCGAATGTGATCAACGCGCCTATGCCTAACCATGACAAGAGTTCCAATCTTTGTTGGTGACGATACTTATGTTTTCAACATAGATGACTTGACCATCCCTCGATGGTTAAGAAGAATTTGTTGCAAGGTGTCAATCCAGATGCCCGAGAATTGTCGTTGGTGCCCATCCGCACACGATGGTTGTGCTTGGTTGAGAAGACGTGTGCGTGCATGATGGATAACCGTGAGATACTATTTACGAAGCCACCGTGCGTGTGTGAAGAAATGTCTAAGTTGAAGATTGACAATGCGAAAACTGTACCATCGTGTGGGATACCTTGGGGCAGCCAAGTGGAAAGTACGATTACATGGTGAAGTACACTGTTCAAGCTACAAGATTCCTATTGAAGATGTTAAGGCGACCGGATGGGGTGACGATTTCCGAAGACTATCTTGATGTTAACACAATAAGAATTTCCTCTGCGATCCGTGCCTAGAGTGGCACCTCTCATTATCACTTCTCCAAGACCGTTCCATATTCCTCGACAAAGTTATCCCTTGGAATTATGGAGTCGATGTTTACTATCATGGCGTCAAGCAAGACCCTCGACTATTGAAGAGCTTCTGGAAGTTTCTATTCCTGACGTTGACAACATCACCGGATCAAGTAAGGTGACCGAACGGAAGGGTATTCTCTCCGAGATCTCTCCTCCAAAGACACTGCGACTCCATTCGCATTCCAACTACTCAATCAATATCCCTAGAGGAAAGAACCGATGACTCATCCCGCTCGGAAGTACCAAAGGAAGTTCAAGACACCTCCAAACAAGAAATGGAGGAAATTCTGAAGATCATCAAGAAGAGTGATTACAATGTTATGGAACAGTTGGGACAGACTCCGTCTAAGATATCCATGCTTGCTCTTCTCTTGAGCTCTGAGGCTCATGCTAACGCCTTGGTGAAGTTTCTGAAGAATGCTCATGTGCCGCAAGACACTACTATTGATCAATTCGAAGTTTGTATTGCTAGCTGGCTGCCAACAACGGCCTAGGCTTCTCGATCTTGATTGCTCCTCAGGAAAGAAACATAACAAAGCCTTGCACATCTCATTGAATGCAAGGCGTTACCTATCTCATGTTTTGGTTGATACCGGTTACGCTCGAATATCCTACCAAGGCGCTTTTGATCGGCTTGATGTCGAAGGGTTGGTTACGAGACCCGTGACATTATCGTGAGAGCTTTTGATGGTTCTAAGCGAACAATACTTGGAGCTCATTACTGTTAAAGTCGGTTCCGGACTTTTGACTCCACTTTCTTTGTCATGGACATCCGTCCACTTATTCTGCCTACTTGGCGCCCTTGGATACATGGGGCGTACCTCTACCTTGCATCGAAGCTAAAGTACCGGTGAAAGGGAAGGTTGTTACGATGTGGTGAAGAGGAATATGGTCGGTCATCTACGTCATTCCGCTATCTCGAGATGGAGGGTGAATTCTTGAGACTCCTGTCAAGCTTTTGAAACGATACCCAGTCATGCTGTTGACTCTCCTGTCACTCTGGTTACACAAGCTCCGCCTAGGATGGCCTCGTTGAAAGATGCTCAAGCTTTGTTGAACAAGGAGGTAGTGCTATTTGGGGACAGCTCCACGATCTTCCTTTCAAATCGACAAGGCGGTTTAGGCTTCACCATCAAGGGTCGAAGATGATACGCCGAACGTGCCGCCAACTTTCTTTCCGCATCGGAGTGGAATCCATGCTATAGAAGCCGCAACGGCCGACATCGCAAGTGGATCTTCCCAACTCGGATCATGGGCTCAACAATTGGAAGGCGAAGGCGTCATACCAATCTCCTTTAGTCGGGAGTAATTGCTCTTGTTTTGTTTTGCTTTTCGTATTTCTTTATGTTTTGAACAATAAACTTTGAAAGCCTAGTGCCTTACGGGGCATCATGGTTCGTTCGAGGTTATTATCATCGTTTGCGTATTTTCATTCAATAAATTCGTTGGGCTTTTGCATTCAATTGTTTGTTTTCTTTCTTTACTTTATCACCCCTTCAAAAGCTATGTGTTCTTACACACACCCACGTGATACTGAGAATCACTCCGAATCTCGTTAATAACACTATGCTAGTGCTAAATATGACTTGATAATCCGATCTACCAAGCCGAAGCGAAAGTGAGGAAGATTGTGAAGTGCGGAGAACTTGCCGCTCTACAAGAAGAAGCGAGTTATCTGCCACCACGAAGAGCAAGTTGAGGTTGTGAATTTGGGTCTTGATGAAAAGAGATCAAGATAGGGCGGGTCTTGAGAAGTGTTAAGGAAAGGTTGGTTCAGATGCTACGAGACTACCTTGAGGTTTTTGCTTGGTCATACGAAGACATGCCTGGTTTAGACATTGATATTGTGGTTCATCGATTGCCGACAAAAGAAGGTTTTCTCCCAGTGAAACAGAAGGTTCGTCGTATGCGTCCTGAGATGTCAGAGAAGATCAAAGCAGAAGTCATGCGGTTCAACCGGTTTCTTAGCTGTCACCTCTTATCCCCAGTGGGTTGCAAACGTGGTACCCGTACCTAAGAAGGATGGCAAGGTACGAATGTGTGTGGATTACAGAGATCTAAACAAAGCAAGTCCGAAAGACGATTTTCCACTTCCTCATATTGATGTTCTTGTTGACAACACCGCTCAGCATAAGGTTTTCTCCTTCATGGATGGTTTCTCCGGTTACAATCAGATCAAAATGGCTCCCGAAGACATGGAGAAGACTACTTTTGTTACACAGTGGGGCACTTTCTGCTACAAGGTTATGCCGTTCGGATGAAGAAGCGGCGCCACTTATCGTGCTATGGTGACATTATTCCATGACATGATTCATCACGAGATAGAGGTCTATGTCGGCGACATGATAGCTCGATCGCATGAAGAAGAACATCTTGATCATTTTGAACTGTTTGATGGTTGAAGAAGTACATACTAAGACTTAATCCCAACAAGTGCACCTTTGAGTCGGATCCGGAAAACTCTTAGGGTTTGTTGTCGATAAAGGTATTGAAGTTGACCCGCCAAGGTTAAAGCCATTCGAGAAATGCCGGCCCGCCGAAAAGGAAGTCGAGGTTTCTTGGGCGATTGAACTACATTGCGATTCATTGCACACCTAAGCGCTACTTGTGAGCCAATCTTCAAGTTCTGAAGAAAGATCAAGTAGTGGAATGGAGCGACGATTGCCGGATCGCTTTTGACAAAATCAAGGAGTACCTGAATCCTCCTATCCGATGCCACCGAAGGAAGACCTCTTATCATGTACTTGACTTGCTAGAGAACTCAATGGGTGTGTGTTGGGGCAACATGACGAGTCAGTCGAAAAGAGCATGCAATATACTACCTTAGCAAAAGTTTACCGATCGTGAAACAAGATACTCATGACTTGAGAAAACTTGCAACGCTTTGGCTGCTCGCCGACTAAGACGTATATGTTGACTCACACTACCTTGTTGATTTCCAAGATGGATCCGATAAAATACATCTTTGAGAAACCACTCTCTCGGAAGAATAGCAAGATGGCAAATGATCTTGACCGAATATGACATCCAGACACTTCTCGAAAGCGATCAAAGGAAGTGTAGTAGCCGATCATTTGGCTCATCAAGCCGTAGATGACTATCGATCTATGCGGTTCAATTTCGGATGAAGATGTTCTACTAGTTACAGATTGCGAAGAACTGGCCAGACGAAGGACACGAACAAGGATCCCGATGGACTATGGTTTTGATGGAGCCTCAAACGCACTTGGCAATGGCATTGGCGCCATCATTACATCCCTACAGCGGATATACTCCTTTCACCGCCAGATTATGTTTCGGTTGCACGAACAACATGGCGAATATGAAGCGTGCATCATGGGTCTTAAAGTGCTATTGACTTAAGAATCAAGTTCTTGCAAGTGTATGGAGACTCGGCTTTAGTGATCGGTCGATTAAGGCGAGTGGGATACGAAGCATCCGAATCTTATTCCGTATCGAGAGCATGTTTTAAGTTTGATCCCCTACTTTGAAGAGATCACTTTCAATCACATTCCACGAGAAGAGAATCGGTTGCACGCATTGGCTACTATGTCGTCTATGTTCAAGGTTAGATGGGACAACGAGGCTCCCGGATCATCATTGAGAGGTTCGACGAACCGTATTGTTGTGAGCTTGACACGGAAGAGAAACCTTGGTACTATGGCGTGAAGAGGTATCTTGAGACTCGGGAATATCCGAGGGCATCATCAATGATAAGAAGTTCACGAGAAGATTCGCATCCAAATTCTTTCTCGACAGCGGCATCTTATACAAGCGCAACCACGATCGTGCTTACTCGTGTAGACGTAAAACAAACAATGCGTATCATGGAAGAGTTACGAAGGAGAATTTGGTACCCACTCTAGTGGACACACCATGGCTAAGAAGATTTTGAGAACAGGTTACTATTGGTCCACCATGGAAGCTGATTGCCACCGCTATGCTCGATCTTGTCACAAGTGCCAGATTTATGCCGACAAAGTGCACGTACCTCGAGTACCTCTGAATGTTTTAACTTCTCCGTGGCCTTTTGCAATGTGGGGCATTGACATGATTGGAGAGATTAAGCCCACAGCCTCCAATGGACATCGTTTCATCCTTGTGGCAATTGACTATTTCACCAAGTGGGTAGAAGCAGCCTCGTATGCATCTGTTACCAAGAATGTTGTGGCTCGATTCATCAAACATAATCTTATCTGTTGGTATGGCACTCCCGAAAGGATTATCACAGATAACGGCTCCAATCTCAACAACAAGATGATCACTGAACTCTGCACGCAGTTCAAGATCAAGCATCACAATTCTTCTCCATATCGGCCTAAGATGAATGGCGCGATGGAAGCCGCCAACAAGAGCATTAAGAAGATTATCGAAGATGACGGTGACTTACAAAGATTGGCATGAGATGTTACCATTTGCTCTTCATGGTTATCGCGCACCACGAACATCCACAGGGCAACCCCTTCTCTCTTGTATACGGTATGGAAGCCGTCTTACCCATCGAGGTTCGAGATACCCTCAACCGAGTCCTCCGGGAGGCGAGTTAGGTGAAGACGATTGGGTTCGGACACGGCTTGACGGATCAACTTGATCGATGAGAAACGACTCGCGTCCATCGCCATGGACAGTTATCGAAACGAATGATCGAGCATTTAACAAGAAGGTCAAGCACCGAGTCTACCAAGTCGGTGATCTAGTAGTCAAGCGCATCATTCTTCCACAAGGTGATCCAGGGCAAATGGACTCCCACCTATGAGGGACCATTTGTAGTCAAGATTTTCGGGAGCTATGATACTTAGCACCATGGATGGTGAAGACTTCCCACACCGTGAACACGACATAGTCAAAAATACTATGCATAAAAGAGACCCGCTAGGTCGGTGGCCTAGGCAAAATAAGGGCATCTGGCGTACCAAAGGGTTCACGCAAAAGTTAAGGATATATACAAAACATGTACACCGCAAGTCGAAAACACGAAAAGCGGCTTGGGCAAAAAGGGTATCCCTAAAACCGAAAGGCGGTCTAGGCAAAAGTTAGGGATTTAAGCGTACGACTATGTCTCTTCCGGATCACCTTCCGGACTACTATCAACATTCAAGATTCAAATGGCGAAGATCTACTCACTTTCACCGACAAGAGGAGATGAGATAGTCGAAATATATGAGTACTAGCATAGTTGGAACTTAACGAGATTGTTTCCGCATAGCCTTTTACCTTTCTTGTGAACAAACTACTTGGCCATACGCCACCTTTCAAATAAATACAGCTTCTTTCTCTTTACGATTTCTGTTGTTGTTATTTGCAATAAGTCCAACGTTTGCTTTGAATGACTATACGCATTTGACAATAAAAATCTAATCACAAACATACGAAAAGTGAACATACAAAAGTACTTACTACAGGTTCCAGGAATTGGGACGACGACGAAGGTCAACAAATAGTTCCCCACAGAGCATAAAGGTGTCACCCACAACACACCATCCCCATCGGAGTATAAGGGAATCCACGAGCAGTGATTCCACTCAATCGAGCAACGTTACATCAGTCTCTAAGCAGTAACACTTCATCCCCAGCGGATATTTCTCAATCCTCCCCTCTCCCCGGCAGCGGTATCCAGACTCAAAACTTGGTCAGATAGTGCATCGGAGGAAGCATACACCTTTTATTCCCCAGCCAGAGATTACAACGGACTCCAGACTCTTCTAGCCCGGCCTCTCAGCAACCATCAAATGCTCTCCAGCGAGATCTACACTCAGAATCCCCAGTAGAGCACCTCCTAAATTTCCTCAGCAGGATCTACATACAAGGTCCTCAACAGATCGCCTTCCAGATTCTCCTCAGCAGGGTCTATGAGATCTCCGACAACGAGCCTCTCAAATCTCTACCTTCCTCAACAATATCTAGGCCCAAGACTTGGTCAGATAGTGCATCAAAGGAATCCAGGATATCTTTCTTCTCCTTCAAAAGCTGGGTTTCCACCTACACAATTCCCCAAGCAGAAGTCAGAAATCTTCAAACAGAATATCCGCATCTTCTTCAAGATGGATATGTTTTGAAATATCACAACATTCATCATTCATACATTTCTCATAAAAGTCATAATTCATGCATATGTCATTCATATACACTGTCATGCATCATACTTTGCATAAGACTAACAAATATTCTATCAAAGTTTTTCTTGTTTTCTCCAAAGCAGTGATCACTTTGACGCAAACAGTCGAGATTAAGCCCGAGCCGACGGAAAACTATCTAAAAGACCGCCCCAAGGTCCGAGATTAAGCCCCGAGCCGACGGAAAACTATATCGAAAGACCGCCTCGATGGGTCGAGATTAAGCCCGAACCGCGGAAAACTATCCGAAAGACCACCTCGGTTATCCTCCGATAACGAGCAATGGATCAACACCGATGCAACAGGAAGCTATCCACATTCGGCCAACTACAATCTCTCCCAGAGTAATCAGCGCAAAGATTTATTCTGATTATCAACAGCAACTACAGAGTCTAGCGTACGACTCAGTTGCCTTGGATGGCATCTTAAGCCCATCTCCTCTCCGTTCCAGGAACATCTATAGAGTCTAACATACGACTCACTCCCCAACATCGACCTTTCTAGATGGCATCTTAAGCCCATCTCCGTCAGCTCTTCTATTCACAACCTCGAGTCTAGCGTACGACTCGTTCCCCAACGAAGTCTCCAACTTCTCCAAATGGCATCCAAGCCCATTCCGCATCATCCACCACGGCGAGTGCAAATTTTCGGTGTACTCGGTGTTCAATCATCTTCACCTCCGGTCACGAAGACAAGCATGTCAATCTAACCCTTCCAGACAAGAAGATTGAGCAGGGCATTGTCATACCCCAAAATTTGCCCTCCATCTTCTCAAAAGATTTCATACATCAAGGATTCCTCAAGAGTTGATCGACAAACTCTCTCTAGACAATCAACCCAAACTAGGGTTTGGTATCTCTCAAGTCAAGATGGATTTCCAACATCTCCAATGGCCTTCATGCCTCCTCATATGCTTCAAAGATTCTCCATGTCAAGTTTCAAGCCTCACAAGTCAAGTTTCCTCGACGATTGCTCGGATGGTTGAAAATCGGTTGTATTAGACAAAAGTCAACGTGGTCAACATACATCAAAACTTCGATTTTTGGTCAACATCCTCATTTTGAAGTTACATTCATCATTTGATCAAGGGTTGATCATGATTCATCAAGAAAACTCAAGATTTGCCAAAAGTCAAACTTTCTAAATTAGGGTTTCTAGATGAAAAGTCAACTGAACTTTGGTGATCATAACTTTCTCATACTTTCTCGAAATTTTTCCACCAAATCTCATTTTGAAGGAAATTCAATTCTCTACAACTTCATGTCTCACAAGAATGTCCAAAAAATGCTTCATTTGAGAGGTATAGCTCAAAACATTACAGGTCATTTTCAAAGTCAACAAAAGTCAACTTTTGTTTTGAAGATATTTTGAGCATGGTAACTCCAATTGAGATGAGACCAAAGACATTGTTTAGAGGACTCTTAGAGCTTTCCAAAAGTCCAAGAACACTCAAAATGTGGAAAATTGAGCAAGTTACACCATTCACAAGTTGGGCAATTTTGGAAGAATGCACAAAGAGAGATACTTCAAAAAATCAAATCTTTTGCAAATGGGCCTACTTTTTCTTCATCCTAACTTGTTCCTCATGCAATTAGGAATGCCCAAGCCCAATGCCACGAATTTTTGATTTATTTTTCTATTTAATTTGTAATTTATTTATTTAAATACAAATTAAATCTTAAAATAAATTATAAAATCAAAATTAATTGGAAGATTGATTTTTATTGCTTTCTTGTGATCCAATCAACCCATAAATGCCAGCAATTTCGAAATTGGATCAAATTTGGCAAGATTGGATTGAAATTGGACAAAATTTGAAAATTTGATTTCATGAGAATATCAAAATTTGATTTCCATTGAATGTTGATCAATTCTTTCCAAAAACCATTCCAAATCCATCCAGTATAAATATATGATGCATACCTATCAAGAAAGGACGAAAAAATTGCTCTACAAACCCTATTCCAAAGCTCAAAAAACCGTGGTGCACAAGCAAGTGGGAATCCTACTTCCAGCCATTCTCAATCGTTTTTGAGGTGTCCAACAGGTTCCTTGATACCTCCAGAAGCGAATCAGACCTTCACTTTGCCAAAAATCATCCAGAATCGTGAAAACCGAATTTGGTTTGTTCTTGAAATTTCAAAAATCGTATTCTTTGATTCATGCATTGTTAACATGTTTTGTGTTTGTTTTTGTGATCAGTGATGTATTTGCAAACTTTCTGGGCAAGCCAATTGAATTTTTATGACCTGAATCGTGTTTCACCATGATTAGGGTTTATGTGCCGTTTTAGGGTTCCTCTTATTAGGAAAAATTGGACCTCAAGACCCATACCAGCGTGTTCGGAATGCTTCAAGGAATCGAACCACGGCCTTAGAATTTATTTATATTATGTTTGCTTGATTTTTTGAATTAGCCAGGGACATAGCGTCGAAGAACAGCCGACGCTAGCTTTGAAAATTTGAATCGGGGACGATGAAGCTTCGCGCGCGGTCTGGAGCTTCAGGGAGCGACACTTGTCTTTCTTCTACTCGATCCGGTTTTCCAACAGTGAAGCAACGTAGCTCAGATGGCAAAGGCAAGGGGATTCAAAGTTTGAACATAAGGTCTCCAGTTCGAATCCTGGCAAGACCAATGTTTGTTTCTTTTTTCACAAACTCAATTATTTTCATATTTTCATTATTTTCAATATTTTCATTCATTTTAATTAACTTTCATGATTTTTATTTTGCATTAAAAAATTACCAAAAACATTTTTTCTTTTTACATTATTTTCATAAAAATGTTTATTTAATTTAATAAATTAAAAAATATAATTTTTGCATGCATATTTATTTTATTTTTATTTTTGCATTTAAATCATTATTAATTGCATTTTAATTATTAAATCTTTTCCAAAAAATCCCAAAAAATTATTTTAATATATTTATCTTATTTCCAGCATATATTAATTTTCTCATATTAAAAATTGCATTTTTTCTAACATTTTCTCTTATTTCAATTTCATCATATTTCCCGATTTTCTTATTCTTTCACAGGGTTGCTCCGATTCGGACGTTTTTTCTTTTATCATTTTATTTTCCAATAATGTAACTGTTCATGGAATGTAATAGTTTAATTTAGGGTTTTATTTTCCGCAAGTTAAATTATGTATCTGCCCCAAAGCCATGTAATAGCGTAGGTTTATTTTCCGCACCTTTACATTCCGCATTTTACTTTCCGCACCCTTATCAATTGCTAGTAATTAGGCGTGTAGGGCAAGATAATAATTGGACATAGCTTACACTAATTTTCAAGATAATGTATTCTGAAATCAACACACTTCTTTCACACACGCACCCCTTAGGGTAATTCTCTCTCGATGCCTTTCGATTCAAAATGGTCATGTCCCTCGAACGTAGAGGTATTCTAGCACCGTTGCCTTCCAAACAAATCATCATAGTCCCTTCGATACAAAGATCATAGACCCACGATGTCGCCTACGAATACATGATCTTGACCCTCGATTGTCGCCTACGAAAAATGATGATAGTCCCTTCGAATGTGCTAGGATACTTCCTACAAGTTGCCTTCTATGACCATTCGATGTCCCTTCGAATGTCCCGCTTACATCCAACGAATGGAGCTACCTACTAACTAATGGTATGGCTAGCGCTATTCTAAAGGAACGTAGAAGTACAAAAACGACCAATTCTGAGTGGGTAAATAAGTCTCTTAGTTGCTTGCTCTATCAAATGCTTTTCACACCACACACTTTTTCAAAGTTCAAATTCTCTTTCAAAACAAAACATTTCCGAACACTTTGTATACACTCCTACATGAGTCATTACAAAGTCAAAGCGAAATGCCTTTTCAAAACATCTTTGTCAAACACACAGAAAGCAAATTTTAAAAAGTTATCTAAGAGCAACTAAGAGCCCGTAGAATAAACTGCGGATGGAAAGGGGTGCTAATACCTTCCCTTTTCATAACCATTCTCCCGAACTCAGAATCTAACGAAGGTCTTTTTCTGTTACTTTTACCTTCCCTTAATTGGATAAAAATAAAAGTCGGTGGCGACTCTTGCTATCCGTACATTTGGATACAAAAATCCTACAAAGTCAGTTCACCGTATCACAGTTGCCTCCCACAAAGCGCTTGTTTAAGGTCGTAAGCTCAACAGTTCAGGAGGGTAAACACTCATAGTGGTCCTCTCGAGAATGACTCCTCGCTGATTTTCCATGGCCACTTATCAAGCCATCTCACATATCCCTCACCTTTCTTTTCTTACTTCTGTGGGGTGGTTCATTCTTTTGAACTCGTGGTGGTGGTTCTGGATCTATCCTAAGTATCAGCTTTTCAAGTTTGGGCTTAGTGATTTCATCCACCTTTTCAAGGGTCAACCTTACCCTCTTAACAGTAATTATATCCCTAATTTCATGGTCCTCTAATTTTCTCTTTTTAGGCAAGACTTCAAACAGTGGTGCATTGGTGTGGATATTTTTCAATACCTCAACCAAGTTTTAGATTGGGGGTCTACCTGAGCTTCCATAAAACTTTTCGGGAAAGGAATCAGTGGGGTGTAGTAATTTGGGATAACAATATGTGCTTCCTTCTCTACCTCTTTTACAACCTCCCTTTCGAATGGTGTTGGGGGATTTTTCTCAATCTCTACTCTTTTCTCGTCAGAACTCTCCTCGGCCACAATATCACTTTCCTCAACCTCATTATCACTCTCAGGACTTTCAAATTGTTTTTCGCTAATGGTTGTTTCAACATCCACATCCTCCTCGGGGAAGGGTCTTAGAAGGTTTTGTTCAAGTTGGGAGATTTGAGTCTCTAAGGCCATGCTGTGAGTCGCGAGGGACTCAACCACAATGGTCAGTTGCCTAAGGGTTTCATTGTTTCGAAGACTTTGTTCTCTAAACTCTTCATTCTGGACAGTTTGTGTCTCTAAAAGGTGCTCAATCATAGACTCTAACCTAGAGTTAGTTAACATCTCATCGGAATTCTCCATTGATGTTTCGAAGTTGAAATCTTGCGATTCTTCTGATTCTTGAAAGTGAGTTAGAGTCTCCTTTTGTGTTTCCCCAAAGAGTTCTATCATCTTGGATGTTTCATTAAAATTTTCCATTAATATTTCGAGTTCAGATTTATATGGTTCTGGTGATTCCTCAAAATATTGGGCATGGCAATTGTAGAGGAAATTGGGTTGAGGATGAGTTTGGTTGAAATTATAAGTTTCTTGTGGCTCCTCAAAATGTTGGAATTGGTAATTGTGGAGGTAATTTGAGTAAGAATGAGTTTGTGAAGCATTAAAATCTTCCATCAGTATTTCGAGGTCGGATTTATGGGATTCTTGTGATTCCTCAAAATGCTGATAATGGGTGTAGAAAAAATTTGGGTGATACATAGTAAACAAAGTAAAAGTGCCTTAATCTATACAGCGTAACACTGGAGTTACAATATCGACTTAAATAATCCCCGACAATAGCGCCAAAAACTTGATCGCGACTTTATCGTCTATAAGTCGGGAGACTGCAAGTGCACAGTCCTATCGCGTAGTTTTAAAAGATATCGCATCCACAGACTATAAATTGATCTACTGTTATCCTAAGTTACTATATATAGCTAAGGCCAAGAATTCTTTTGGGATGATGATTAAAGAGAAAAACTCTTTTCAGCAAACAACATTTATTTAAAAATCCTATCTCAAACTTTCGCTCTATTGAATCAGATTATATTTTTAAACTCTAACGTATGCACTCGTTATCCCGCAGATTTTAAAAATACTTTTTGAAAATAAATAGGGTTTAATCAGTTTTAAAACGCTTTCGCAATCTTTAAAATTAATACCTAGTATCCACTATCCAGTTTTAAACCTCAAACTCTCGCTCTGTTGGTTTCTAACCTTAGTCTAGTTTATTTAACCTCAAACTTTCGCTCTGTTGGTTTCTAAGCCTTTTAATAAATTAAATTGGATATCTAAGTCAGAAAAAGTATTTATTTTAGAAATAAAATTAAGCCACTTTGTTTTGGATTCCTTTGGTTCGATTAATTTACATACTAATACCTACTCGGTTTAGCCAGACATATTTATTAACTCAATCATGCACAAACAACAATATTTCATCTATTTGGGCATATCCAGAAACATACAAATAAATGGCATGCAAATAAATTTAAGCTAATAAATATTTAGGAACCTGAAATAAGAATACTGCAATTAATCTTGTTCTTCAAAAATATAGAGTACTCCACCACAGGTTGACAGGATCTACTCTTGAAACTCTTGAATTTGAAAGACGAAAATAAAAGAGGAATAAAAAGCACTAGATCTAACGTAAGGTTAGATAAGTGAAAAGTACACAATAATTTCTGGTGTAGAAATTGTTGTGATAAAATTATAACAGCTTAAGACTAAGAAACGAAAATGGAAAATAAAATAAAATTGCAAAAATTGAAAAATGGAAATGTGAAATAAAGAAAAGCTTGAAATCGATTGTTCGGTAAAAATGCCGACCCCTTCTCTGGGACTGGTACGTTCTTTTTATAGCTTCACTATGGCACTTCCTTTTCCAATCTTGTAGGAAAATGGCGATCGTGTAGAAAAAATGCCTCAAGATTCGGAGACGGACGCCTCCACATTGAGGAGAATAAGTTATGAGACGTGCGTCTCAAATAACGAAAACGGTGGGCCCTGGACTTGAGGCGACCGCCTCAAAGCTGAGAGAGAGGATGAGACGTGCGTCTCACTAACGTGGCATAAATGAGAGGCGTGCGCCTTCATGGTGGGGAGGCTGGTCTGTGGGCTGGGATTTGGGCCTTCACATAGTTTCCTTTACTTCTTCAATACCTCTCCTTTGCTATATCACATTCTTTCATTTCTTTTGCTTTTTGAATCAATTTCTTCTAACTTTCATTTCTTTTCTCAAGCAATCTCTATTTAATATAAATACCTGAAACATTAGAAATACCGACCTAATACAAAAATAAAACAAAATAATTAAACAAAAATACTAACATTATCTATGAGAATTAAATCAAATATGCTACATAAGTTTGTGTTATCATTAGGACACTTTCTTTAGGTTTGCGTGGTGTGACAACTCCATGACATGACGAGGGGAGGTTACTAGCTCGCATAATAAAGGCGTCGAGCTTACGACGTAAAAAACAAACATGTTTGTTTATGTGTGTGGTGACTTGTGTTTTAACAAGTTGAAATAGTACTTGCTCTTAATTTCAAATATTCACTTTTCAACTTGTTAATTCATTTTCACCAAGTTTTTTTAACGTTATTTGCTTTTGTTTTGTTATATAATTTGTTATTTTTTCGCAAGCTTGTCCTGTTTAGCTTGAGGAGTTTTGGTGGTTGTAAATATTGTAAATTTTTTTCTAATTCTTTTGTTTGTTGTTTGGACTCCAATTTTGGTCCGGTAGCTTGAAGTTTCATTTGGTGATTTTCCGAGTTTGAGCGTTTCAACTCGCGGATGTATGGTAATGATAGTTTCAAAGTTGGTACACGTCAGGTACTTGTTTATGGTTTTCTATAGCATAACATGTTTAGGAAATTTATCAATTGTATAATTACCATGTCATTCATTCTTTTTGCATTACTTGCTCATGAATTGAATAACTTTAGTTCCCTTTTTACCCATAAATGTGAGGAAGCTTTCCATTGTTCACATATGTTAGAGGCCACATTCTTGTTTTAACTAGATTTTATCATGCTTAATCTTTTGTTTTGTGTTGATTGTATGAATGCATGAAAATGATCAAGGCATTTTGTTTATTATGAGCACAACTAACTTGGTCAAATATTCAATTCACCTTGTGAGTGTGTGAACCTTTGTTAACCCCTTTGAACATTTATCAATATCCATGTTTATTTTAATTTGATGCTTGTCTATTAGTGTTGAACTCACCTTTTTTGTATGAATGTTGATTTCTTTATTTCTTGAACCCTCAACTATATGTTGTTGTATGAATTTTTACCTTGCCTTAGAAAGCAGGGAGTATTCACATAATGATTTTGGTTGAATTCAAGTTGGGGAGAGGAATGTTTATGTACTTATGTTGTGATTGATATGAGGTTGAGAAAAGAAAAAGAAAAAAAGTGAAAAATAAAGATTAGAAAAATAAAGAAAAAGGAAAAAAAGCTTTGAAAAGAAAAACAAAAAGAGTATGAATAATGTTGTGTTAATAAGTAATGTGTTTTGGTGTAAAATTTATGATGAAGAATAAGTTTGATTGGAATTGTATTGTTTGAAACTTTCTGAGTTGATCACTCCCTTAGGTTTATGCAAATTTTTGTTTCAATTAGATTTAAGACTTATCATTTGATTGTTAACCAAGCCATGTTACAATCTTGAAAATCCCTTGTGATTCTTGCCTTCGTATTTTCAATGTGAATTTTTGGATGAATGCATAATTTAGTCTATTGCTTTCAAGATTGTGGATGAGTGTCAAAAGTCCCTCACCTTTGTGTGTTTTTCATCTACCGATGATTTTTGCTAGTTATGATTCATGATTAAACTTGTATTATTTTAGAATGTTTTGCATGATTTTTGTACTTAGGATTTGTTTCGTTTATATGTTATTGTTGTAGTATGGTGGTAAGTATGTGTTTGTCACGTACGTTTTTGTTTGAACTATACATTTGTTTTCCATTTTAAAAATTTGTTGATTTGTGATTCTTTGATTATCATCTTTTGTTTCTTTAGGTTTACTTGACTTTGTTTGAGGACAACCAATGTTTTAAGTTGGGGAGAGTTTGATAAGTGCCAAAATGTAGTTATTTTGTATATATGTTTTATGGCACTTATCAGTTCTTTTATTGATATTCTTCGAATAAATTCTCCACTTTTTGTATAAATGTGTATATTTAGTGTATAATCAAGTTTTAGTGTATTTGTGTATCATTTGATAGTTTTTCATATCTCTTGTAGGTATTCATTCATAATTGGAGCATTGAGTAATAAAGTGTCGAAGAGATAGCTTCAAACGCGCGATTTGAGCAACTCATCAACGAATAAGGCTCAAACTTAAAGAATAAAAAATCATCAATTTGATTGATATTTTGTCATGGTTAGATATGAAATTGAGTAAGCTTTCCAACACTTCAAATCGGGCACAATTCCGAGTTACGGTTCTCAAGTTATGGAAAACGCAAGATGCTAATTTTATCGGATCTACACAGACCGCGCTGAGCGCCACAGACCGGGCTAAGCGCGACCCGCGATTTCTGAACTCATTAAAAGGGGCAAAAAACACAATTTTAGGTTATAGGTTGAGTAGTTTGGAGTCCCAACACCATCAACATCAGTTTTTTTGATAGATTAGCTTAGAAAACAACATTGGAGCTTGCATTTGGATGATCCGGAGTCGACTCCCTCGTCTATTAGTGTTGACAAACCAAGAAATGTTTGGTTCCTCTTCTTCTCTTCTCTTTGTAATCTCTTATTTGGGTTTTGTATGTATATCTACTCATAAATCATGTATATTTGTCGCCCTTGGCGTTGGATAAAGCTTTTTTATGAATCTGTGTTGGTGATTGTCTTAGGTTTTTACCTTGTGTTAGGGATTTGAGCTTTGCTAGACATAGATTGCTTGAATTCTTACCTAGGATAATTATCTGTTAGTTTCTGAATGCTAGAAATGGGTTTAGAGTTGACAGTTACGTAGAGTATTTGCGATTAATGCCTCTGCGTTAGGAGTTTCGAGCTAGACATAGTCGTTACGAGTGATACAGTTGACTTCTGTGTTGTTGAGGTAGGTCAGACATGGCTACCGAGGTGATTGCAGTAGGATTCTCAATTTGGGTTAGAAATGACTTAGGTTGTGAGAGGTATGTGATGACACTGATGAGTATCGTAGGCTGAGTATAACTGGACAATAGATTTAAGTCTGTGAGGGGTAGTGTGCATTCGTTCCAGACAAGTTGTCTATCCTTTATATTTTTTGTTCATTTACTTTTTGTCTTTTCTTTACAACTCATTTAACCCGAAACTCATTAACGAACATATTATCGAACGGAGAATCAATAACCAATCTCTGTGGACACGATACGATATAACCTAACTGATATATCACCCGGTAAAAATAAATACTTTATTTTTTTCATGTCGCTTAATACCGCCGCAACATAGCTCCTATATGACTAATTATACTGATTCAAAATTGTTAATTTTCTTTCTTGGGTTGGATGTTCTTTAGATGGACGTGTGGTTTGTATTGATATGGGTTAACAATTATTGTGTTATTTATTGTTTTTCTGCTTCATTATCTTGTATAAGTTGAACTGGCTTAACTTGCTTACAAATTGGTTTTTGTTTTTGGTATACAATGTCCTAGATATATGGTTTGACATATGTTCTAAAATCTGTCATATGTCATAAACCAGTTGTACATGTTATCCAACTTATGTCCTCTTGAGAATAGAATTTCAAAGTTGTACATGTTATCTAACATCTGTCCTTTCATTTAGAATGTAAAATTGTCTGATAAAATCGTAGTTTAGTTTTTGAGATACACATGGTGTGTAAACTCTCATTTGATTCTAGATAAGTGTGATATAAAATCTTATTTGTGGTTTGGAGGATAGCTAGTATAAAACTCAAAATTTGTTTGTAAGAATGTTCGTGAGCATTATTTGTGAAAAGCTCACGTTTATAGTGGAAACTCTCAAAAAGAAATTTTTAAGGATAGAGTAAGACAAATGATTAGGACAAACCTCTATAATTCTCAAGTGCAATCATATTATCTGTTATCACTTTTATTTATGCTATTTGTTTATTGTTGATGTGCCTTCATCTCTTCTTCACTCTGTTTTTATTCTATTTATTATTCAACAGCTTACCATTTGATCAAGTTATAAAATTGTGTTAAACATTTGCTTTTATAAAAAAAAATCAAGTTATAAAATTGTGTTAAACATTTGCTTTTATAAAAAAAATAAAAATTAGACATTGTTTTTCAAAACCACACAACTCATTCTCTTTTCTATTTGAAATCACTTTTCAAACAAAGACTATGCAAGACTTCATGAAAGTTTAGATTGCTGCAGTGATAACTCATTTTACTCTCTTAAGGAAAGATCACATCTTAGAGAATTCATTCATGTGTATATAGTTTGAGGTTAAACACTTTGCATAATTAATATTATAATTAAAATATGCTAAGCTTCAAGCCTAAAACTAGCCTCCAAAGAAATTCTTTTTATTTTACCCAATTAAAATAACTGTATTGTAAAATTCAATCATTGCCTTACATTGTACTACAATTTTGTTCTCGCATTATCAAATTCTATAATTCAATCTTTAAAATAGAATAATTGTGTCTAATCTTATGCAAACAATTAATCGAATACTATATACACTGACTTGCAAGGCACTATAGTCATGATCACTAGGAACTATACACGTATAATTAACCCCATATTGAAGAATACGAATATTCTAAGGTAAATTTTTTCAACAAAGTTTAAAGTAACCTTGAAACAACATTGTCGTATAATGTTCCTTAGCTAAACTATATCATACTCCATTGCGTCGTGCAAAACCACGGCATATCTTGTTGTGATGATCAAATCAATAAGAAAAATTAAAAACGTAGAAGTTCAAAATTAAACAAATGGATAAGTTGGAACACAAAAAATGACAGCATTGAGTTTCATAGTGGTCACTTAGTACTCAGTTTAGGAGTTAGGTACGAAGTAGTAGTGTGTTATACATGCATGTAGCAATTATGTATAAACTAATTAAGTGTGTGTTATGGACATATTGGATATTGCTTGCAAGTTGGAGATGCTTGAACTCATACTGTAGCAGTTGGGAGTTCATTGTCAAATTCACTAACACGGTTGTTACTGCGACTTTCTTACTCTTTCAATTTACTTTGGTTCTAGCTGTCTAAATAGCTTTTGGTTGCACGATATACAAGTAATTGTGTTTTTTTACTCAAACAATTATTGCCTTAAAAAACACACGACGGACAATTTTTACTTTACAAAAGTAAAATTAAGCAATATATATATATATATATATATATATATATATATATATATATATATATATATATATATATATATATATATATATATATATATATATATATATATATATATATATATATATATATATATATATATATATATATGTGTGTGTGTTATATACAAGGTCGTCTCGAGACTTTGAGTGTCCTATCGAAACTATGAATTTGATGTCATTTTTTTAATTCATAATTTTTTTACCAGAATTATAAGTCATATGTATCAAATAAATAGTCAACTTCCTATATATAATTTAAAAAAAACTATTGGCCCTAAAAAATAGTGGCCCTAAAAAAACTTTATATATATATATATATATATATATATATATATATGTTTTTTATTAAAGACTTACTCTAAATATCAATTTTGTAATTTTTTTTTTTTTTTTAATTTTAAAAAAACATAATAATTTTGCACTTAAATACGAGTATTATCAGTATGCAAACCCTATTATAAAATATAATATACAAAAAATGAAAAATTAGCATAGTTTGAGACAATCACTACGCCAAATAAGCTATTTAATAGCACTTTTTTTTGTTTTTGATAGCGCTTAAAAGCGCTATTAACTGCGCCACTATTGTAAATATTTTTTGTTTAATAGTACTTTAAAAGCGCTATTAAAGTACCAATTTATAATAGCGTTTTAACTAAAGTGCTATCGAAGTCAGCATTTTGCATGTTTTTTATTTGTTTTTGATAGCACTCTAAACAAAAAGCGCTAATATATAACATAAGTTTGATAGCGCTTTAAAAAAAACGCTAATAAATGGTACATATTTGATAGCACTCTCGAAGAAAACGCTAATATATAACACATGTTTGATAGCGCTTTCTCTTAAAAGTGCTATTATAAGATGTATTATTAATAGCACTCTCTACAAACCGCTATTGTAGTGCAATATTATTTTTTTACACAATCATTTTTTTGGTGTAAATATCAAAAAACTATATTCAATTCAATACAAATAACGCTTTAATCGATTGGGCTTTTACATCCTTCATAAAAAGGCTCTAGGCTCCCAAAACTCTAAGACCGTACTATATACAAAAAATTAATACGTTTAATTAAGGTACATACTTTCTAACCAAAATTACCTCCTACCTCCATTAGTCACAAACTTGTGCATGAGAGTGTTTGCAAGTACACCCCAATAATATCGAACAATATGACTTAAAGCTTGTCGTAAAATTCTTCGAAATTATCAAAATTAAATTAATTGTTCTCATACTAACGTGAGTGACTCCTATGTCGATGAAGGATCATTGTTGGTGTCTGTGGGATCATTCAGCAAACATTTCAACACATATTTTAACATCAAATGGTGAATTTTGAAAGAAGAAACACCTATAACTTCAACTGTCCTAACACTCAGTTGCTAACGAGATTGTTTGAGTACATCATGACTATAATAATAGACTCGCGAAATCTTGCTTACACCAAGAGAGTTTGACAACCCCTAAAAAACATAGCGGAGTAGAGATGTTTTTTACTTCCCCTGTACCCAAATCCAAATTTTTGATAAACCCCTGATCCCCAATAGAGATGAAGAATGGAACTCCAAATTCGTCTCAAAGGGGTCCAGGTATCCCCACAATCCTTCTATCCTCATAATTGAATTAACTTTTTTTAATAGAAATAAACATTTCTTAAAAAAAAATTTATATTACAAAAAATAAAGTAAAACAATCTTGAAAAAAAATTCAAACAATATCTCTATTGACCATAAAATATCTACAACGTCCAAGGGGCTATTTACCAGTCAACAAAACCTTTATGCTCCCTCTACCACCGCCTTCATAGGGAGATGTTGCTATGCAAATAATAAGTGCAATATTAACATATCCATATAGAATAGTTGTGTTTAACGAATGATTCAATCGTTTTATGATTCTAAGCAAGGGTTTATAGTTGTTTGGATATAGAAAAGTAATTTACATACAATAAATGAATATTTTGGTGTTAAAATTGAAAAAAATTGCTAAAGGTAGATTTCGTCATCATTTATTCTAATGTATAACCATTGGTTAGTAATATTCTCGTATACTAAACTATTAATATTATCACATGCTTCTCTCATTGTATCTCATCTTGACTGAATGACGTGAGATCAATTGTATTACTTAAAAGACGATCTCTAGCACTACTAAATACAACAATGTTAAGTTCCAAGAGTGAATTAAAGATATTGATTACCAATTATCAATATTATGCATATATTAAACCTAACCCTCTCTTTAGGATTTAGCATCAAATAAATAGATATTTGGATCTAGTAACAACTAAAATCTCTCGTATGTTAAGTCATACCATGAAAATATATTTTTGGTAGTTAATCCAAAATAAGCATTAAGAACAAAGAATCATCAATATTAAAGCTTAACTATAGTTGCATATAACACCATTATCATAATTAACCTTGAGTATATAATGACTACATGTGCCCCCAACAAAGCTACACTTACTCATCATACATGTATAAGTAATTCGGAGAAGCCAAAATATGAAGGTCATCTGCATCAATGTCTCAAGCAATACTTTCACCTTTGATCTACCTATCATATTCTCATATTGAGACTAAGATGAACCTACTACCTTTTTGTACTATCTTGAATCCTCTAAAACTTCATTTGAGTTGAAACTGGCCCTCCTATTTATAGGCTTGAGAATGATATACTCGTTAGATTCATCGTCCATCTTTGCCTAGTACACATACTTTCTTCCTTGTTATGAAATGTCAGCTAATCCTCCAACAAGCCTTACCTCTTTATGCACATAAACCATCTTCGCTTAACTCAGAAACCCTTCATTCTCCATGAAGTTACTTAGCCTTGAAGTCTTCTCCCACTTAAGGTCACATAACTCCCCTATGGACTTGTCCTAGAAGCCTTACTTGTAGGAAAATGGTCTTAACAAGGTATTTTTTGTGTGTTTCTTAATGGGGTTTTTAAGTCTTTTTTAACTTGTTTTTGATAAATATGCAACTATAAATTCCAAACAAGTGTTTTAACACTTTTTATTGATAAAGCAGGGGCTTTTATATTGATAGCTTGTAAAATAACTCAATACGTAACCTACGTATTTTACGTAATTTTGACACTTCACAAATCTCTCATAAGTCATCTGTTAGGTTTTTGAAAATTATTTGAGTGGCATGATATTCTTTCTGTTAGGTTTTATTTGTGTTGGTTGGATTTTGTTAAAACAAGTATTTCAGCAAGATGTTGGACAAGATGCCCTAACATATTGGTACAACATTGTAGCTTAAAAATTGTTTTACTTTTATGAAGATTGGTTGTTAGCGTAAGATCACTGAAGATTTGATGCAAATATGATTTGAGCAATGTGAGGTTAATTAAGCATGCATTTCTCAAAGAATCAAAGATCAGATCTAATTTTATTTGTTTCTCAATAATGGATGTCGTAACATTCAAGGAAACATTAAATCTTGAACTAGAAGATTTTGTTGAAATATTTGATTTGATTTGCAGATTGGTTTATCCAAATTTAATCTCCAAGCCCAAGTTGTTTTCTGGCTATAAAAATAAAGTCTCTAAACCTAAAGAAGGCAAAAGATGCAAGTGTGAGAATCTTCATTAGGGTTTAATTTGTTCTTTGTTTTTTGTGAGTCACTCTTGTATCTCTTTGATGCATGAGTTGGAATGAGTTTTGAGTTGTAATTGTGAATCACTCACAAGCTTTTAAGCAAGAGTGTATATGGTTCATTTTTTAATCTCTTTATATCATAACCTAATGTGAGAAGCTTTACATTGTTTACTATATGCACACGAGACCAACAATTCTTGTTTTAACTCGTTTGAATTATGTTTAATCTTGAATTTATGTTGATTTGTATGAAAGCACTAAAATAATCAAGGAATTTTGTTTGATTTTGATTACAACCACTTAACAAAAAAGTAACTTACCTTGTGAGTGAGTGAGAATTTACTTACCCCCTTTGAGTCTTCTGTCAAGACCCATTTTGATGTTATCTTTTGGAACTTGTACATATCTAATTAGTTCATTGTCGATTTTAAAGTAAATTCTAAATTTTTTTCTTTAACCCTCATCCATAACTTGTGGTTTGAATTTTTACCCTTGCCTTAGAAAGTCTGAGAGTATTCTCATTACAATGTTTAATTATATTAAAGTTGGGGAAAAAGGTTGGTTGCTAAGAGGTTGAGAAAAAGAAAAAGATTGAAATAGGAAAGAAAAATGTGAAAAAGAAAAGAAAAGGTAAGAAAAAAAAAGAAAACAAAAAAAGAGAGTAAATAACTATGCTAATAAGTTGTGTGAAATAGTGTAACAATTGGGAAAATAGAAAAAGGTGAAAAAAGTTGTGAATGCTTGAGAATTTGAGAAGTAATCATTCTCATTTGTTCAAAAAAACATTTTATTTCAATTATATTTAGAAATTGACTCTTGTTTTTTAGTCAATCCACATTACAACCCTTAAGTCCTTGTGATTTTTTATTTTATGCTTTTCAATATGGTTTTTTTTTTTATGAATGCATAATTTGATCTGGATGTTTGCAAGATTTTTGGGTAATAGTAAAGTCCCTCATGTTTGTTTTTCATCTACCGATGAATTTGTGTGCTAGGCATGATTCATTTTTGAACACGCGTTGTCTTAAAATTGTTGATATGTGTCTTTTACTTAGAATTTGTTTCATGTTAATGGTTTCGTTGTAGTAATAGTGGTAAGCATTACTTTATTTGTGCTTTTTGATTTTGAACCGTGTATTTGTTTTTTCGTTTCTCAAAACTTGTTGATTCTTAATTTCTTAGAAGTTGCTTTTATTTCTTTAAGATTGGAGAGACTTTTGTTTGAGGATAAACAAGTTCTAAATTGCGGAGAGTGTGATAAGTGGAAAATTGTAGTTATATTTGTGTATAGTTTTGTGGCACTTGTTGACTTATTTTGTTGGAATTCATTGAATAAACCTCAACTTGTATATAAATATGTACATATTGTGTATAATAACATTTCCGTGTTGTTATACCCAAAAATTTCCCCTCCTATTTTCAAATCAATGTCCACCTCCATACTCAAGAATTCCTCAAGGGTGGATCAAGACAAACCCTCTCCTAAGCAATCAACCCACAACTAGGGTTTATTTTTCTCAAGTCAAAATTGACTTATATTTCCTCAAGTGAGAATCATGCCTCATCATATGTTTCAAAGTATCACCATGTCAAGTATCAAGCCTCATAGCCTAAGTTTGCTCAGTCAAATGCTCGGATGGTTGAAAATAAGTGTATTGGACAAAAAGTCAACTGTGGTCAACATATAGTCAAACTTCGTCATTGTTTGCCAACATCAATATTTTTAAGTCAAATTCATCATTTGGTCAAGGTTTGATCATCATTCATCAAGAAAATTCAAAGAATGGTCAAAATTCCAAAGTTTCTAAATTAGGGTTTCTTAAGGGAAACTCAACAAAAGTTTGACCAGGCATAACTTTCACATACTTTATTAGAAATTTTTCACCAAAGCTCATTTTAAAGGGAATTCAATTCTATAGAACTTTGTGTCTCACAAGCTTTGCTCAAAAATACTTCATTTGAGAGTTATGGGTCAAGACATTATAGGTCCTTCTAAAAGTCAACAAAAAGTTATATTTTCCAAAGAAGTGTACATGAGCATGGAAGCTTCAATAAAGATGAAACCAAAAGGAGAATTTAGAGGATATCTTAAGCTTTTTAAAAAGTCCAATAACGCTCTCAAATGATAAAAATTGAGCAAGTTATGGCTTGAGCAAAATTGCAAATTTTGAAGAAATGCAAGAAGGAAATATTGATCAAACTTGAAAATTTTCCAAATGGGCCTATATTTCTTTTGTTCAAACTTGTTTCTAACATTGCCAAGATCTTCTAAAGCCCATTTACACTCCATAGCCTAATTTATTTTATTTATTTTTGGATTAATTCAGTTTAATCCAAATTTAATTAAAACAAAATATGAAATTAAATAAAATAAGTGCAAGGTGTAAATCTAAGCTTCTTGTGGTCCAAGCAAGTCATAGCAAGCTGACAATTTCGAAATTATTTGATTGGCATGAGATTGGGGTGATTGAAAATCAAAAATGAAAGATTTAGTTTTGATTTCCAATCACATATATTTGCATTCAAGGCTTGATTCTTGATCAAATTTGTTGACCTAATTCATTCTACTATATATGAACAAGGATTCCATATGCAAATCACGAATTTTGGCAGCCTCAAGAACCCTAACCAAGCTTGAAATATTCGTGACATTCAAGCAATTGGCAGACCTAGAATTCGATCGATTCAAGCCATTCCAAGGTTGCCAATCAATTTCCTAAAGCTAACTGTGTCATTACCATCGACCGAAGCACCCAGAATTTCCAGAACACGATCACAGGTTGCTCTCTAAATTTCAAAATCGATTTCATACATACATGCACTTTTAACATGATTTGATTCCAGATTTATGTTTGTAATGATGTTTTGATGCTTTCTAGATAGTGATGGACGAAGCTGTCACTATAGGCTTTAGCTACGAATAAAAATCGTAGGTAAAAGTCTGTGTTCAAAACGAGGAAGACGACCCCCCCTACGCGCGTTATTTCGAATTTGAATATTTTAAAATTTTGTTTTATTATTTAATAATTTTGTTTCATTTTACTAACACCAACTGCAAGTAGCTCAGATGGCAAGCACCTAGAAACTCTCACCCAGGGGACCTGAGTTTGAATCCCAACACCCCCACCTTATTTTTATTATTTTTCACACTAACTTTTTTTTCATATTTTCTTATTTTCTTATTTCTTTTCTATTTAATTTCCTTTTCAAATATTTTTTAAGATATCATAAAAAATCCCAAAAATATTTTTATTTTTAGAATTAGGATTAAAAATACTTAGTTAATTTTTGACACCAAAACAAAATATTTTTTCCTTTTATTTTAATTAATTTTTTAATTAACCATAAAATTAGATTTTTAATTATTTTCCCAAATAAAATCAATTCAAAAAATACAAAAATGTTTTTTTCTTTCTAGTAATTAGGGTTTTTATTAATCTTAAACTTTTAACTAATTTTAAAACTTTTTCTACTAACACAAAAATCTTTTTCCTAACATTATTTCCTCTTATTTCAATTTAATCCTTCTCGTGATACTTTTTCCAATTATTGTAACTATTTCCAGGTTGTAATAGCTAGGTTTAATTTCTTGCACATTTTTCCAATATTTTGTATCTGCTCACAGGATGTAATAGCTTAATTAGGGTTTATTTTCCGCATATACTTTCCGCACCTCCTATTATGTAACTGCCCCAAAGCTATGTAATAACGTAGGATTTTACTTTTTCGCTTTTACTTTTTGCACCTCTATTTTCTGTCCGTATATTAACTGCTTAGATGTATGCTAATTAGGATTTCATGGCAAAATCTAAAACGAACTTAGATAACCCTAATTCAAGATTAACATATATGAAATTAACACACTTTGCACACTCACACCCTTAGGGTATCCTCTCTCGTTGCCTTTGAATAAAAATGGTCATGTTCCTCGAACGTAGGGGTACCATTAGCGAAAGTCCCTCGATTTAAAATCATCACAAAGATCATAGTCCCTCGATGTCCCTCGATGTTCGTACGAATATATGATCTTGTCCCTCGGTTGTTGCCTAAGAATAAGTGATGATCATCCCTTCGAATCGCTAAGGTATCCTTACAATGTTTCCTTCAATTACCATACGATGACCCTACACCTGTCCCTTCACATCCAACAGATTAGGCTACCTAATAACTAATGGTGTGGATAATGCTATCCTAAAGGAGAAGGAAAATAACAAGAACGACCTTCTGAGTAGGTAATAAGACTTTTAATTGCTTGCTCCAATCCAATCAAAAATACTTTTCACACCTCACACTCTTTTAAAAAATACTTTCTAACAAACACTTTGTATACATTCATACGAGAATCATTACAAAGTTACATTTTTCAAAACGAATATTTTCAAACACTTCGTATACATTCTTGAGGACTGATACAAGAATCATTACAAATTCAAAGCAAAATACTTTTTTTCCAAATCACACACACAAAGCGAGTTTTCAAAAAGTGAGCTAAATCAATTAAGAGCCCATAGATAACTACGGATGAAAAGGGTGTTAATACCTTCGTTTTTCATAATTACCTCCCGTACTCAGAATCTATCAAAGGTCTTTCTTAGTCTTTTCACCTTTCCTTTATTGGATAAAAGAAAAGTCGGCAGCGACTCTTGCTATCCGCACATTTGCGATAAAATGCAAAAACAAATAAGTCAGTTCTCCTACCGAGTTACAAAACTAGCGACTCTGTTGGGGAGAATACCCAAAGAGAGGATACCATAGAGTTTTAAGATCACTTTTACTTTATTTCATTGTTAGCTTTGTATGCTTTACTTTTAATGGTATGCTTGGGTATTATATTTGTGGGGGATCTTACACTCGGATCCAGGTTTCCTTAGGTAAGTAGGAATAGATCATCACGACTGTCCGGCGTGGACCGAAATGGTTAAAATGATGGCTACGATTAGTGCGACACTTTGGATGTCCTGATGTTCCTCATGTTCAGTTGAGGAAATATTTGGCATCTACGTGGTGTCATCAAGCACTAACTAAACTTTTAGAATCCTAATTGACCTATCTTGGCCATTAGAAGGTAGTGAGATGGCAGACTTTGGTGCAAACTGAGGTTGGTTGATACTTGATCGGAAAAATAGCAAGTATACTATTTTCACCGATGTAGTTATAATGAGTTTCCCCAAGTATCGATCTCGAGGACTGCGTGGTAAATACTTATTCGTGCTCTTAATTCAATTGAACAAAAACAATGGTTTGGTTGATTTTAATAGTTTCAATTACGCTTGTAACAAGTGATGACTGATGAAATATAATGAGAATGATGCTAGGGTGAGTGGTTGATTTAACAAAACTACGACCTGAATCCAGATTTCCTCATTGTATATGAAAACTATCAATTACCTATCTCTAGATTGTTCTTCCTTAAGTCCTTAATGAAGACACTATTAAAACCCTAATCCTTATTCAAATGTCCATTCGAACAACTCTTAGTTTTAACCATAACGATATCGAGAATTTAAGTGATTAAAAGAGTTCCTAGTCCTAGGTGAGACTCTAATAACCTAATTGTGTAGAAACCCTAACAATCACGATCCTGCCAATTGTTAGTCATAGGTATACATGTATTTGTCCGATACATAATCATAAGAACACCACACAATTAAATTGAAATAGATAAACATGCATTAAGGAAATCAAGAATCGAATTCATACAATCATCAAACAGGACCACCCCTAGCATTGGGGGTTTAGCCTCTCATAATATTAGAAGAAAATATCAAATAAGAGTTAAACATTACAAAGAATAACGATGACTTTGATCTTCAATGGTGGCCTTGAATCTCCCGTCTCTGAATTCTCCTCCGTCGCTCTCTTGTCTCCGTGATATTTCTTTCGTGGTTTCAAAAGTCCTCTCTTTTCCCAAAACCTAATTCTAATAGTCTCACCACATCCCAATATTAGCCAAAGTCCAAAATACCCTTAATGACAAAGAAGAGATCCAAAACTCAAAAAATAAAGTTTCCTCGCGTCCATCAACACGGGCGTGTTGATTAACACGAGTGCCGTGTTGGTCTTCAAAATTCAAGGAACGCTTGGGCCAATCAACACGGGCGTGTTGATGAACACGGGTGCCGTGTTGATCCGACTTGGGCTAATTTTCACTTTCCACGGCTTTTCAACACGGGCCGTGTTGATTCACAGTGCCGTGTTGATTCCTCTGTAGCCTCAATATTCGATTTTTGCACTTCTTTTGTCCCGATTTGTTCTGTTTCATTCTTCTATCCCTGAAAACACTTAAACACATAACCAAAGCGTAAAATGCGATAAAAAGACATATAACACTAGACAAATAAAAGAAACGATAACGAAACTCAATGCTAAATAACTGTGTAAAAACCACTGATCAATACTCAATGCTACGCTCATTGAGATTCAAATTTTGGGATGTATAGGTAGACCATTTGGTATTCGTACTGAAATAAAGCCTGCTAGAAAGATTTGTGATATGAGATTCCTAGAACCTGGTTACTATTATAGGACAGGTTGAACCAACTTAAACTCCGGTGAAGGGTAGACACCTATACCTCATGCAAGCCTTAAACTTAGGGTTGTTGTGTGAATTGCTTGTGCTTGCTATTTAAACATAACATCATAACATTTATAACCATTTCAAGGACCTAGGGATTTATCTTTGCTCTTTTTTGCAAGGTTATGGCTTCCAGGAAGACTATCTGAATCAACTTTGTGGGCATATCTTCTCAACTCAAGGAGTTGAAATCAAAAGTTCCCGACCACTATCAGTTTATCAAAAGGCATGGTTATCTACTCGACTTGGTTACCTCCGGTTTTGAAGAAGATATGATAAGTGTTGTATTCCAGTTCTTTGATCTGAAACATCACTGCTTTACTTTCCCAAATTATCAGGTTGTACCTACAATGGAAGAACTCTCTAAGCTACTTGGGATACCCATTCTTGATCAGATACCTTTCACTGGTCTAGAAATATTTCCGAGGTTTGAAGACATTGCATCAACTTTACACCTAAAGCGGTCAGACACTGAAGCTAATTGGGAAACGAGAAGTGGAGTTAAGGGTTTGCTTGCTAAGTTTCTGATAAAGAAAGCTCAAGAGTTCTTGAAGGCTATGAGTTTCCATGAATTCGAAGACATTTTGGCTTTACTAATCTATGGTTTAGTGTTATTCCCTAATCTAGATCAATTCATAGACGTAAACGCCATCAAGATATTCCTCACTCATAATCTTGTGCCTACTTTTCTCGGAGATATTTTGCATTCTCTTTACACTTGTACTATGAAAAGACAAGGGACTTACATGTGTTGCATATCGTTATTATCCAGGTGGTTTATTTCACACCTTCCTCGATCAGTGATAAAGAATGAACAAGGGTTGAAGTGGTCTCAAAGGTTGATGTCACTCTCTCATTCAGATATTCGGTGGTTGCTCTACTCTCAAAAAGACTTCACTTTCACTGAGCATTATGGAGAATTCCCTAATGTACCTCTCCTTGACATAAGGGGAGGTATCACTTAAATCCTTCTCTAGCGCTACGTCAGTTTGGTTATGCTCAAAGAGATGGTCCTCATGATATAATTATCCAAGGCATTGTGTTTGACTACGACAAGGATCTCCAAGGTTACCGTCGAAGATTTGTGCACGCTTGGGATATGGTGAAGAACACTGATACCAAGACCTTGGGGGCATAAAAACTCCATTCCTTGGGAACCTTACCTCAAATGGGTGCGATCTCGTGCTCAAAATCTCATGATGCCATATGTTGCTATTCTACCAGTAATCATGGAACTTGTTGCTGAAGGCGATGAATCTTATACCATTCTTCATCTAGATATGCCTACCGATTTCGAAGAATTTAAAAAATCCTAGATTCAACTTAAAGAAGAAAGGGATACATTCGAAGCTCAATGCTATGTAAGCGAGAAAAAATTATTGGAGTTAACAAAGCTACTTCACGAGGAACAAAGCATTAACATCTATGTCAACACAAAGAGGAAGCGTCCATGGGAGGCCTAAATGCTAGGAGTTTTAACTTATGTTTTAACTTATGTTTTAACTTTCTTTTGTATTTACTAAGTATATTAATAAAAAGTTTGTTCTTTTTGTTTACCAAATTTAAATTCCTAAGGTCCTTGAAAATATTGCATAACATTACATATCATAGAATATCATTTCATAACAGGTATTCTGAAGACCGATCTTCTCATTCTCTTGCTGTTTATTTCAGCAGAAATGGCTCTCGAACAAACTGTCAAAGATCTCCAAGCTCAGAATGCTCAGTTCCAAGAGATGTTCACCAACTTGACCCAAGGACAGAAAGATCTGAAAGAGCTCATCATCAAGAAGAAAAATAAGAAGATCGCTGGTATTCTCAACATGGGGAAAAGGTTCAAAGGTCCGGTCGAGGTAGTTAGACAACTTGAATTCTCAGAAAAGAGCGGCGAAACTGAAGGAAGCATCAAGGCCAATGGAGGAAGCCATCATGGGTCTCAAGAATAAGAGGGAGAAGACTATATGAGAAAGCAGTATCCTCCTAATGATGAGAAGTATAAGCAACTTGAAGACCGTTTGAATGTTGTGGAAAATTTGAAAATGTTAGGATTGAACTTTGATGGTTTATGTGTGGTTCCTGGAGTGGTCATTCCCCAAAAGTTCAAAGTTCCTAATTTTTCTAAGTGTGATGGAATTTCTTGTATAAAGCCTCATATGAAGTCCTATGTTCAGTAGATTCAACCACACACTGCTGATAACAAATTATGGATGCACTTCTTTCAAAAGAGTATGTCTGGAGCATAATTAAAATGGTATTATCAGCTAAAAAATACCCATATTCATACCTGGAATGATTTGGAAGATGCTTTCTACAAACAATACTAGTATAACGCTGAATTGGCACCAACCCATATGCAACTACAGTATATGTCTATGGGTCGTGATGAGAAATTCAAAGAGTACGCTCATAAATGGAGATCTAGCAGATAGAGTCCAACCACCTTGTCTAATAGGGAATTGGTTGACATGTTCATGGGAACACTGAAAGGCCCATTCTTCAATCATCTGATTCGAAACTCTTCAGTCGGATTCATTGAACTGATATTGACAGGTGAACATATTGAAGCTGGAATCAAGAGTGGAAAGATTCAAGTCGAGACATCTTCAAATGCTGTGAAGAGGTCTTTTGGCGAGAAGAAAGAAGCCAATGTTGTGTATGGTCAAAAGAACCGTGACAAAGGTGATCACCATCAATCTGTGGGGCAGTCCTAATCTCCAATCCCACACCATTACAACCTCAATAAGACAATACGCGTAGGCAGAACGCACCAAGAAGACAATTTACGAAGATCAACATGTCGTTGTCTCAAGCATTGCAACACATGTTAAAAGTAGAATTGATTACTTTGAGAGATATTCCTCATCATGTCAACACATCTTCTCTGAAGTACAATCCTAATGCAAGGTGTGCATACCACTCATATAGCACAGGGCATTACACCAACAACTATTGGGCCCTGAAGAACAAGATCCAAGACATGATTAAAGCTCGGGAAATTGAATTTGACCCTCCTGTCGATACCCCGAATGTGATCAACATACCAATGCCTGACCATGGTAAGAGTGCCAATGCCATTGATGATGAATCTTATGTCTCTATTGTGAATGAGTTAACCACTCCCTTGATGATTGTTAAGAAGAATCTGGTACAAGCCGACTTATTTCCAGGATGTTTAGACAACTGTTGTTACTGCGCATCCGAACCCAATGGATGTGTCTGGTTGAAGAGAGATATTCAACGCCTGATGGAAAACCAAGAAGTGTTATTCATGAAAACTTCGTCTATAGAGAGTTTATGCGAAGATGTTTCCAAAACCTTGAAAATTGAATACGTGAGCGTAGAAGAAGCCATACCAGAAGTTTGGGATACCTTGGGGCAACCAAGTGGTAAATTTGGTTTCATGGTGAAATAAACCGCCCCTGAAAGCTCAAAGATTACAATTGAAGACATCAAGACAACCGGATGGGGAGATGATGACTATCCCGAAGAATATGTCGATGAAAACACAATAAGGATTTCCTCTTCCGGCCCTACACTTAGAGTGGCACTTTTGATTATCACCTCGCCTAGACTAGTCCCATATTCCTCTGACAAAGCTATACCTTAGAATTATGGAGCCGAGGTTTATTACCATGGCACTAAGAAGAGCCATTAGCCCTTGAAGACAGTACTGTTGAAACTGCTAATCCTGATGTCGACAATATCACCGGATCAAGCAAAGTAACTAGAACCGGAAGAGTGTTTTATCCATATGCCTCTCCTCCAAAAGACACTACTGCACCAGTCCGCATTCCTGCCATTGAGCCAACTACTGAAGCTCGGGGCAAGGAGAAAGTTGTTAGTGTTTTAAGTTGGCATTAATTTTGGTAAAACTAGGCTATAGAAATGTCTTGATAAATGTCATGACATTCAGAGATTGAAGATAAATCCTACTTGACAAGGATGTTAAAGGACATTCGAGCTGGAAGCTAAAGTTGTCTTTGAAATTTGAAATCGATGTCATAAGATGTTATGACATTCTGTGATACCGCGAATCTTTTTCTGAGACTTTTCAAGAAGTTTGTTGAGCTGCTAAATTATGTTTTTCTGTTATTAGAAAGCATGCTCACGTGGCTGCTAGGTTAATCTTAATTAGACCTAAATTGGTTGTTGAAAAGACCATGTTTTTAGGATTAAGTTAAGTGAACCCTAGCTATCTTTATGGAAGCCCAAAAAGTTTGCTTCTATAAAAGGAATTCAACCCTTATCTTGCGCCCGAAATTTATTGAAGATATAGCGTTGTTATTTGTAATGTTAGGAGAGTTACATTGTATTGTGTAATCTAGTTTCTCTTGTGAGCCAAGCAACTATTAATTGATAAGTGCATTGGACTAGGATTTGTTTGTAAGGGTAGTTTATCACTCAAAAGCATGAGTGTTTGTCTCTTGATTGAAGCTTTGAAGCAAGATCAAGATAGTTTATTGAAGTGTGTCTTCACAATTCAATTATTCAATAGGTTGATATCACTGCGTGATTGAGGGGAGTGAGTAGGAACTCGGATCTAAGTAGGACTTAGGTTGAAGTTGCATTGGGTAGTTTTAAGTGAAGGAGATAAAGTTGGTGTATTCACAATTAAGTCTACTAATAGTGAATTTCCTCCCGGCTTGGTAGCCCCGATGTAGGTGTAGTTAGAACCCGGGTAAACAACTTATTGTGTTCTTTACTACTTTATATTTATTGTGTGAATTGTTAAGAGTGTCGATAGTGTGTCATAACATTCTCGTGACATCACGTATCTGTGCCGAATTTCAATTGGCATCGGGCGGGCACCACTGTTATTTCAGGTGAGATCTAGGGATAATAGTTTTAATGGATAAGGAAGGAGGATTTGGAGGTAGACCACCTATTCTGGATGAGTCTAATTATGATTACTGGAAGCCTCGCATGATTGCCTTCTTAAGATCAGTGGACATTAAGGCTTGGAGAGCTGCTGACAAAGGATGGAAACATCCCACCAAGCTTGAGAAAGATGGGACTACTGTCTTGAAACCCGAGGAGGAATGGAGCAAAGAGGAAGAGGAGCTAGCTCTGGGGAACTCTAAAGCATTGAATTCCCTATTCAATGGTATTGACAAAACATCTTGATGGTCCATCAATGTGGTGGCCAAGGATGTTTGGGACACTCTCAAAACTACTCATGAGGGGACATCCAAGGTGAAGATGTCAAGACTTCAGATGCTCATTACCAAATTTGAGAATTTGAAGATGAAAGAAGAAGAGACTATTCATGAGTTTCACATGAATATTTTGGAGATTGCCAACGCCTCGGAGCACTTGGTGAAAAGATGTCAAGAAAAGTTGGTGAGAAAGATTCTCGGATCCTTGCCTAAAGGTTTGCAATGAAAGTAGCGCAATAGAGGAGGCTCGGGACATCGCACCTTGAAGGTTGAAGAACTTATAGGATCTCTTATGACTTTTGAGATGGGAATCGGTGAAACTGTTGACAAAAGAACAAGAGCATAGCACTTGTATCTATCTTGAGGAAGGATGCAAGGTGGAAGATGAAGAGAAGATATCGAAGCTATAGCTATGCTTGGAAGACAATTCAACAGGCTCATCAAAAGGATTGATCCAAAGTCAAGGTCAAATGTCAAGGACATTTCATCGACATCGCAGACCTTATGACTCCGGAAGATCCAAGTCGAGGAAAGGGAAGTCAAGGCGGTGGAATCCAATGTCATGGATGTGAAGGATTTGGACATATTAGTGAATGTCCCACCTTTCTAAAGAAACAAAAGAAAGGAATGGTTGTCACTTGGTGCGATGGTGATTCGAAGTGAATCGAGGAAGAAGGTGCCAAACTTGTCGCTGCTCTCTGGAGTGTACAACTCGATATGGATTCTAGTGATGAGGAAGTGACATTTGAAGCTTCTTGAAACCTACGCGTGTATAAAAATGGTGAAGTATGTCACAAAATGAGGAACAGAAAAAGGCGATTGAGAAGTTGGAAGTCGAGAATGTGGCAAGGTGAGAAAAGGAAAACACAACCACTATAAATCACCTCAATAGTGATATTATAATGTTGAACTCCAAACTTGATCGGATGTCTAAATCATCAAAATGTTGACATCTGATGCGATAAGTTGGAAGAAATTCTTGACTTGGACAAAGTACATGAAATAAGCATGGTCTAGGATATGTGGTGAAAAACACATTGGTGACATTAAGAAGAAGAGACATGGGAAACCAATGTCAAAACAGTTGTCACAACATAAAACAGGAAATGTGTCTGGCTCAGGGTATGTGGCTGCAAAGAGAGTTGCTAATAACCAGGAGTGGAACAAACCTGGCAAGTCAATGGCAAAGAAGATGTTACACCACAAAACAGGAAATAGGTCTGCCTCAGGATATGTGGAGGCCAAGAAATTTGTTAATAACAAAAGGAGGAACAAACCTAATGAACCAATGTCAAAACAGATGTCACAATATTGGGTTCAACATCAAAATCATAGAAACTTGAATAAAAAGTTTCAAAGATGGAGATGTCATTATTGTGGAAGGTTTGGTCACATAAAGTCCTTCTGCTATAGGCTACATGGATACCCTAACCAGACTCCCTATGCTAAGCCTAAGAACATCAAGGTACCCTACACTCAAAAGTGGAAGAAGAAGACTGTAGCTCTGGTAGCTCACACTTCTCTTAGAGTGTCTACCAAGACAGATTGGTACTTTGACAGTGGGTGTTCCAAGCACATGACTGGAGATAGGAATCTTCTCAATTATTTTAAGCCTCATCCTACCAGCTTTGTTACTTTTGGAGATGGAGCTAAAGGAGAAATCAAAGGTGTTGGAAACTCAAACTGGTCTAGAGTTCCAATCCTAAATGGAGTGCTGCTGGTAAAAGGTCTGGATGCAAATCTCATTAGCATAAGTCAGCTATGTGATATGGGATTCACAGTCAACTTCACTAAGGCTGAATGTCTTGTAATCAATGATGAACAAGTAGTGATTATGAGAGGAGTCAGATCAAAGGACAACTGCTACATGTGGGAATCTGAGAACACCACTCTGCCCTCTGTGTGTTCTGCAGACAAAGATGAAGAGGAAGTAAAGTTGTGGCAACAAGAATCTGGTCATTCACATCTCAGAGGAATGAAGAGGATCAGTTCCATAGAGGGAGTCAGAAGGATACCAAGATGTCACATGGATAAAGGGAGAGTCTGTAGTAAGTATAAGGCTGGACAGGAAATCAGAATGTCACACTCAATGTCTAGACATCTGACCACTCCTAAAATCAAGCAAAGTACTAGGATCGGCATGAAGGCTAACCATGCATCTTACTGTCAAAGGATACAGGAGAAGAGCCTTGGATGAAACTCTCTTTGTCATAGGAGGAAAGATCATGGTGCTTCAAACTTATGTTGATAACATAGTTTTTGGAGGAATAACTGACACAATTGTAAGACGTTTTGACAACCAAATGCAGGCTGAATCTGGGATGAGCCTCATTGGAGAGTTGATTCACCTTCTTGGACTGCAAGTCTCACAAATGAAAGACTCAAAAGTCCTTTCACTGAGCAAGTATGCAAGGAATTCTGTCCAGAAATCTGGAATGAAGAATGAGAGCCATAAAAGGACTCTTACTCCTACACATTTGAAGTTGTGCAAGAAAACAAGTGGAGAAAGTGTTGATCAAAGCTTGTATAAAAGCCCTTTTGATGGATGTTTCTTCTTGAGAAACAATCTTATTTCTTGGATCAGCAAGAAGCAACACTGTGTGGCCTTATACAATGTTGAATTTGAATAGATAGCAGCTGGGAGAAACTGCTTTAAGATGATCTGGATGAAGCAGATGCTGACTAAGTATAATGTCATGCAGGATGTCATGAAATTGACCTGTGACATCTTTACTAAAGCTCTTGAGGCTGGTCAATCTAAGACTTTAAGGGACAAATTGGGTATTTGTCAATATGAGGAGTTGTAGAAATTAACTGTGCCTACAATAAGGGATGAAAGGGAATTTTTATTTCAATTATTTATAAGTGGGTTATTTAGGTATTTTCATCCTTATGTTAAAAGGTCCAAGAATAGGAAGAGACACCCACATATAATAGTTTCCTCATTTGAAAATAGTATCACTCTTTCTTCACCCAAAAGAAATCCTGAAACCCTTTGGCATTTTCGCTCTCTTTCTCTCAAAGATCATCAGCTAAATATGTCTTCATCATCCTCTTCATCTCAAGAAACTGGATCTTCATCTCCCTCCATGGCTGAAGCTAGGGCAAATACTGAAGCCATGCAAGCTGAAGCGCTAAGGATTACACCACTGCGTGAAATGGCCACTGACCCAGAAAAAGTCAAGAAGTTACGCACAAGGAGTGCAAGAAGAGCACAAACATCTCCTTCTGGTAAGACTTCTATACCATCATCCTCAGTTCCTCCAGAACTAGTAAACAGAGAGGGGTCTAGGTCAGTACATGAGGTCATAGCTAGGATAGTGACTAGTATCCTAAATGAGAATCAACCTGTACCTGGGATTTCAGTCCCTCTGAACCATAAGTCTGCTAGCCCTAGTTTAGCAGTTGATCCAGATGTCAATGAGAATGTCAAGACATCTGGTGAATATGGTGATTCTCCTGCCAAGAATGATGTAAACCCTTCTGCTCCAGTTCCTGAAGGCTGTAAAGATAATAAAGTTATTGGATCACCTACTGCTAATGAGAATGAGATTTTTGATGAGATTCTTGAGAAATCCCCGGGACACTGTACCTCTGTTAGGTCTCCTACTGTTTCTGCTGATAACATCTCTGATATCCGTCTTGAAGAAATTCCAGAAAAACAAGCTGATGACAACCTGGAAGATTCTTTTGAGAAAAACACTAATCAGAATGTTGATTCTCACATCATCAATCTAGATGAAGAGTTTTCTGATAATGACCTCATAGAAAAGGTTAATCCCAGCATTGCTAAGAGGGTAATGAATAGGAAAAGGAAGCAAAATGCTATTCCAAGTCCTGTTCAGGTGAAGGTTACTAAAGTCACTCATAAGTCTCCTAGGGTTGTGAACAAGACTGTGGAAAAATCTGGTAAAGAGAAGGCTAAAACTTCCAAAGGGAAGAGTAGGATGAAGATTACTGGAGGTACCTCTAAGGCAAAGAGTACCTCAATTGTGAAGAAAAGAAAAGAACCTGAGCCCTCAAAATTTGATGATTCTTATTTTGATGTTGCTGAGAATGTCTCAGACATTCATTCAAGATAGAGGTTGTCTCTTGGGAAATTGCCCATAGTCCCTGACGTGGCAATTGACAACATTTCCTTCCACCATCCTGAGAATGCAAACAGGGTGGAAGTATGTGAGTTTGAAGAGAATTGCACTTGAAAGGGAACTGAATAAAGATGCCCTTGAATGCAAGGATGTGATTGATCTGATCAAAGAAGCTGGGTTGATGAGAACTGTGGTGAAGTTCTCAAATTGTTATGAAGGGTTGGTGAATGAGTTCATTGTGAACTTGTCAACTGACTGTGCTGATGGAAGGTCAGCTGATTTCAAGACTGTCTTTGTCAAAGGAAGAAGAGTGAAATTTTCCCCAAGTATAATCAACAAATACTTGGAAAGATCAGATGAAGCTCAACCTGAGCTAGAAGAAAATGATGATCACATCTGCCACACTATCACTGCTAAACGAGTGAAACATTGGCCAATGAAAGGAAAGTTAACTGCCAGCAAACTAAGTGTTAAGTTTGCTATTTTGCACAAGATAGGGGCTGCAAACTGGGTTCCAACAAACCACAAGTCTACCATCTCCATTGGTCTGGGCAGGTTCATTTTTGCTGTTGGAACAAAAGCCAAGTTTGATTATGGAACCTACATTTTTGAGCAAACCTTAAAACATGCTGACAGTTATGCCATAAAAGGACCAATAGCCTTTCCCTCCCTCTTGTGTGGTATTATAACTGATCAATACCCTGACATTCTGGTTAATAGAGATACAGTGTGTAAAAGAGCTCCTGCCCTTGGTTTTCACTACAAGCTATTTCAAGGGAAGCATGTTCCAGACATTGTCTTGACATCTGCTGAGACATCAAATGTCAAGGCAAATTCTCAGAAGGCAAATGTCATTGTTGTGCTAAAAGAGACCTGTAGGGAATTTGAAGCAAGGAAGCAAACCATTGAAGAACTGATCTCTACACTTGAAAAGGAGGAAGATACAGAGGTTGAGGAAGAAAGGCTTGCTGGTGATGACCCTGCTGCTCATATGGATGAAGATGCTGAGGCTGATTAAGCAACTGCTGGTGAAGAAGGTTCTGAGGATGTTTCCCTCCACAGTGCTTCTTCTGGAGAAGAAAGCACTTGAGTTGTACTCTTGTGCCCTGTTGCTTCTGTTTTTGTTCTGTCAATTGTTTCTTGTTCTTGTATTTTCCAAGTTTTGTGTATTCTGGTTGCTTGTAATCTTTCTATTGACAGATTTGTAATGCCTTGACAGAGATTTACCCCTAAACAATGCTGGCACTTAATTATATGTTGAATGTTGGGGCAATTGTATTGTTTCCTTTGGCTCTTTATGGCTAAAAGGGGGGAGAAGAACTACTGTGTGACAGTAGCATTGGGAATTTGGGAAATTGTATGGAAATTTAAATTCTGTATGTGGGCAACTGTGGGAACTGTGGGATTTCTGTATGGGTAGAATTTATCTTATCTCTAGGTTCTAGTTTCTTTAAGCTTAGAACTAGTTTGTCTTCTGCTGCATAGGTACTCTGATGTGTTAAGTAGTTTTAGCCAAAAATGTGCCAAAGGGGGAGTTTGTTAGTGTTTTAAGTTGGCATTAATTTTGGTAAAACTAGGCTATAGAAATGTCTTGATAAATGTCATGACATTCAGAGATTGAAGATAAATCCTATTTGACAAGGATGTTAAAGGATAGCTCAAAACTGGAAGCTAAAGGCTGTGAAATTTAAAAAGATCGATGTCATAGCGGATGTTATGACATTCGATGTGAATACATTAGAATCTGTTTTTCCTGAGACTTTTCAGGAAGTTTGTTGAGCTGCTAAATTATGTTTTTCTGTTAATAGAAAGCATGCTCACGTGGCTGCTAGGTTAATCTTAATTAGACCTAAATTGGTTGTTGAAAAGACCATGTTTTTAGGATTAAATTAAGTGAACCCTAGCTATCTTTATGGAAGCCCAAAACTGAAGTTTGGGCTTCTATAAAAGGAATTCAACCCTTATACTGCTGCTGCGCCTCTGAAATTTATTGAAGATATAGCAGGTTGTTATTTGTACTGTTAGGAGAGTTAACAGTTGTATTGTGTAATTCTAGTTTCTCTTGTGAGCCAAGCAACTATCAATTGATAAGTGCATTGGACTAGGATTTGTTTGTAAGGGTAGTTTATCACTCAAAGCTTTGAAGCACGAGTGTTTGTCTCTTGATTGAAGCTTTGAAGCAAGATCAAGATAGTTTGTCTCTTGATATCACTGCTGTGATTGAGGGGGAGTGAGTAGGAACTCAAATCTAAGTAGGACTTAGGTTGAAGTTGCATTGGGTAGGTTTTAAGTGAAGGAGATAAACTGGTTGGTTTATTCCTGAATTAATTCTACTAATAGTGAATTTCCTCCCTGGCTTGGTAGCCCCCAGATGTAGGTGTAGTTAGACACTGAACTGGGTAAACAACTTATTGTGTTCTTTACTGCTGTTTATATTTATTGTGTGAATTGTTAACAGAGTGTCAGATTGTGTGTCATAACATTCTCTGTGACATCACGTATCTGCTGCCAGAAATTTCAAAAGTGACTCAACCTGCTTAGACAGAAGTACCAAAGGAAGTTGATGAAGATATCTCTAAGTAAGAGATGGAGGAAATCCTGAAGATTATTAAGAAAAGCGATTACAATGTTGTGGAGCATTTGGGACAAACTTCGTCTAAGATTTCCATGCTAGCACTGTTGCTGTGCTCCGAGGCTCATGCTAAAGCCTTGGTGAAATTCCTGAAGAATGCTCACGTGCCGCAAGACACTTTGGCTGACCAATTTGAAATATGTAATGCTAGCCTGACCGCGGATAATGGCTTGGGATTTTTCGATAATGATTTGACTCCTACCGGAAGTAAACATAACAAAGCCTTGCACATATCTATAGAGTGTAATGGCACTATATTGTCTCATGTGTTGGTGGATACTAGCTCCGCTCTGAATGTCCTGCTAAAAAGTGCTCTCGATAGACTTAATGTTAAAAAAGTGATCATGAAACTCAGTGACATAATCATAAGAGCTTTTGATGGTTCAAAGAGAATAATACTTGGAGAGCTAAACCTTTCAATCAAAGTGGGTTCCCAGACTTTTGACTCTACTTTCTTCGTAATAGATATTCTCCCGGCTTATTCTTGCCTGCTCGGACGCCCTTGGATACATGGGGAATGCACTGTTACCTCTACTTTACATCAAAAGTTAAAGTACCCAGCGAAAAGGAAGATTATTACCATATGTGGAGAAGAAGAATATATGGTAAGCCATCTGCAGTCATTCCGATACATTGAAATGGAAGGATAATTTATCGAGACTCCCTGTCAGGCTTTCGAAGTAATTCCCCGAGTCATGCTTGTCGACTCTCATGTCATTCATAAGGTTACTATAGTTCCACCGAAGATGGCCTCGCTGGAGGACGCCAGATTTGTAGTTGAAAAAGGAGGTTGTACTGTTTGGGGTCAGCAACCCGATTTTCCGTTCAAATCTAATAAGATTGGTTTAGGCTTCACTTCCAAAGGTCAGAAAATGATACTCTGCGAACGTGATTGTGGACCTCTATTCCGCATCAACAAGAATGGAGTTCATGCTATAGAAGACAATGATGGTGACTTCGACATCAACCATTGGATCTTCCCTACTACCGGCAATGGACTAAACAATTGGACGACTAAGGATGTTATGCCAATCTCCTTTAGTTAGGAGTAATTGTGTTTTCTGTTTTATGATTTATAGCTTTGAATAATAAAACTTTAAGCCAAGTGCCTTGCCCGGGGCATAATGGCTCATTTGTGAGGGTTATTATTTGTCATTCGTATATTTTTATTCAATAAATTATTGGACTTTTCCATTCAAACATTATGCTCTCTGTCTTTCTTTTACTTTATCACCTTTTCAAATAAGCTATGTGTTCTTACACACACCGACATAATAAACTGCAGATCCATATTCACTCCGGATCCCATCGATAACAACTCTACTATTGCTAAGTATGACTTCGATAATCCGATCTACCTAGCCAAAAGCGAAGGCGAGGAAGATTGTGAAGTTCCAGGAGAACTTTCCAAACTACTACAACAAGAGGAAAGGGATATACAACCACATTAAGATCCGGTCGAAGTGATGAATCTAGGTACCGACGAAAACAGAAAAAAATACAGATAGGAGCGGGTCTTGAGAATAGTGTTAAGGAAAGATTGACCCAGATGTTGCGAGGTTACATTGAGATTTTTAGTTGGTCCTACGAAGACATGTCGAGTTTAGATATTGACATTGTGGTACATCGACTACCAACAAAAGAAGGTTTTCTCCCTGTGAAGTAGAAGTTTTTCCGTATGCATCCTGAGATGTCTGAGAAAATTAAAGCCAAAGTCATAAAGCAGTTCAACACTGGTTTATTAGCCATTACTTCCTATCCACAGTGGGTTGCAAACTTGGTACCATTACCTAAGAAGGATGGAAAATGATCTTGACCGAATACGACATTCAATACGCTACCCAGAAAGTGATCAAAGGAAGTGTAGTAGCTGATCATTTGGATCATCAAGCCCTAGATAACTACTAGTCTATGCATTTTGAGTTCTCAAACAAGGATATTATGTAGGTCACCGATTACGAGAATCATGGACCAGACGAAGGACCTGAGCCAGGATCCCAATAGACCATGGTTTTCTATGGAGCTTTTAATGCACTTGGCAGAGGTATTGTTTCGACTGCACCAACAATATGGCTGAATATGAAGCGTGCATCATGGGTATCAAAGCTTCTATTGACTTGACGATCAAATTCTTACAAGTATATGGAGACTCATCTTTGGTGATTAGTCAGATTAAGGGAGAATGGGACACTAAGCATTCACAAGAACAAAATTAGTTGGCATATACATTAGCTACCATGTCATCTATGTTCAAAGTCAGATGGGAAAACGAAGCTCCTCATATTACTATTAAAAGACTAGACGAATCAGCATATTGTTGTGTACTTGACACCGAAGGAGTAGAGGAGAAACCTTGGTTCTACAAAGTGAAGAGGTATCTCGACGCTCAAGAATACCCCGAGGGGGCATCTGTCAACGATAAGACGTTTCTAAGGAGATTCACTGCCAAGTTCTTTCTCAGAAATGACATCTTATATAAACCCAACCATGAATTTGCTTTACTCCGGTGTGTAAATAAGAAAATAGCAGAACGAATTATGAAAGAATTGTATGAAAGTGCTTTTGGTACTCATTCTAGTGGACATACAATGTCTAAGAGGATTCTGAGAGCATGTTACTACTGGTCCACTATGGAAGCTGAATGTTATCGATATTCTCGATCATGCCACAAGTGTCAGATATATGAAAATAAGGTGCATGTGCCTCCGGTTCCGTTGAATGTTATAACTTCTCCTTGGCCTTTCGTAATGAGGGGCATTAATATGATTGGAGAAATCAAGCCAACCGCTTCCAATGGACACCGATTCATCCATGTTTTTATCGATTACTTTACCAAGTGGCTAGAAGCAGCCTCGTTTGCATCTATTACCAAGAATATCGTGGCTCGATTCATCAAACATAATCTCATTTGTCGGTACGAAATCCCTGAATGGATTATCATAGACAATTGTACCAATCTCAACAACAAAATAATCACAAAACTATGCACGCAGTTCAAGATAATGCATCACAACTTTTCTTCGTATCGACCAAATATGAATGACGCAGTGGAAGCCACCAACAATAATCTTAAGAAGATCATACAGAAAATGATAGTGACATATAAGGATTGACATGAGATGTTTCCATTTTCTCTCCACAGGTATCACACATTAGTACGAACATCTACAGGTGCAACCCCATTCTCTTTTATATATGGTATGAAATCGGTTCTACCTATCAAGGTTCAGAAACCCTCGCCCAGAGTATCGAAGGATGTAGAGTTAGACGAAGACGAATGGGTCCAGAATCGACTTGACCAGATAAACTTGATTGATGAAAAACGACTCGCATCCATCTGCCATGGACAAATATATCAAAAACGCATGATCAAATCCTTCAATTAGAAAGTCAAGTACCGAGTGTACCAAGTTGTCGATCTAGTACTCAAGCGCATCATCCTCCCACAAGGTGATCCCAGGGGCAAATGGACTTCCACCTATGAGGGACCATTTGTAGTCAAGACAATATTTTCTGGCGGAGCCATGATACTTAGCATTATGGATGGAGAATACTTCCCGCACCCTGTGAACACAGACATAGTTAAAAAATACTACGCATAAACGAGACTCGCTAGGTTGACTGGCCTAGGCAAAAATAAGGGCGTCCTGGCAAACCAAAAAGGTTCGGGCAAAAATTAGGGACATATATAAAAATAAATGTACACCCGGCAAGTCGAAAACCTGCAAAGGCGGCTTAGGCAAAAAAGAGTATCCCGATAAACTAAAAACCCGAAAGGGCGGTCTAGGCAAAAGTTAGGGATTAAAGTGTATGACTATGTCTCGATGGATTATCTATAGACTACACTACTATCAGCTTCAAAATTCAAATGGCACAGATCAGTCCAATCACCTTCTTCTGCCAGCAAGGAGATGAGATATTCAAAAATATATGAGCAATAGCAGAGTTCAAACTTGACGGGATTATTTCCACATAGATTTTATCAATTTTTCAATGCTTTTAACGATTTCCTCTTACTAGGACGTCTGTCTCTTTGTACACAAATTTCCTATCTATAGACCCACTTTTCAAAATCAATACAAATTCTCTTCTACATCCGAATTTTTACTTTTCTCTATTTTGTTTGCATAAGTCCAATGATTGCTTTGAATGATTATATGCATCTAACAATAAATATCCATTCACAAATACATGAAAAGTAAACAGAAACAACAATTACTACAGGCTCTAGGAATTGAGATGATAATTCAGGTCACTAACACATCCCCACAGAGAGCATCACATAAATACCCCCACAAATCTCATAGAGTTATAACATCTTCAAGAATACTACACCACCATCTCATCTACAGTAGGATGGTTCACTTACAACATTAAGGACACAGTTGAAGTTGGTCCTTATAATTCTTGAAGCATTCTTCATTTGGATTTGCCACAGTTTCCAAATTAGGAATCCTTAGTTTGCTGGCTATACAAGTTTCAGATTGCCACACTCTATACCTCGCAATAGAAGTAACTTCATAGTTAATCATGTATAACTAATCTTATGTCTTCAAATGAAAAGTCTGAACCTTATCATCTTTCTTCAATCTCTAGTGTCTTCAATAGTTGTGACGTTACATCTTTATGTAGAACATTCTCTTTTATAATGCACATACTTCTTCTTTCTTGATTTATATTATCATACAATTATCATAAATATCCTCTCCCATCAAGATATTTGCAGCATTTGTACGTATTTTCTTTAGTTGAATCAATTCCTCAAATAATCACCAAATAACATTGCCACACATCCAAGACTTGTGAATATAATAGTGAACTTTAATATTGATATTTTTCATACCCCAAAATTTACCCTCTTACTTCTCAAGACATTCCATACCTCTATACTCAAGGATTCTTCAAGGGTTGATCAGACAAACCCCCTCCTAGACAATCAACCCAAACTAGGGTTTGGAAATTCTCAGATCCAGATGGACTTCCAACACCTCCAATGTTCATCATGCCTCCTCATATACTTCAAATATTCTCCATGACAAGTTTCAAGCCTCACAAGTCAAGTTTCCTCAGACAATTGCTCAGATGGTTGAAAATCAGTTGTATTGGACAAAAAGTCAACTGTGGTCAACATACAGTCAAACTTCCTAATTTTTTGTCAACATCCTCATTTTGAAGTTAAATTCATCATTTGATCAAAGGATGATCATGATTCATCAAGAAAACTCAAGATTTGCTCAAAAGTCAAACTTTCTAAATTAGGGTTTCTCAGTGAAAAGTCAACCAAACTTTGATTGAGCATAACTTCTTCATACTTTCTCAGAAAGTTTTCCACCACCTCTTGTTTTGAAGGAAATTCAATTCTCTACAACTTCATGTCTCACAAGTATGTTCAAAAAATTCTTCATTTGGAAGGTATGGATCAAAACATTACAGGTCTTTTTCAAAGTCAACAAAAAGTCAACATTTTGTTTTGAAGATATATTGAGCATGTAAACTCCAATTGAGATGAAACCAAAGAGGTTGGTTAGAGGACTCTTAGAGCTTTCCAAAAAGTCCAATAACACTCAAAAATGTGGAAAATTGAGCAAAATCCACCATTCACAAGTTGGGTAATTTTGAAGAAGTGCACAAAGAGAGATACTTGTAAAAATCAAAAATTTTGCAAATGGGCCTAGTTTTTCTTCATTCAAACTTGTTCCTTAATTTGCAATTAGGAATATCCAAGCCCAATGCCACGAATTTTTATCTTATTTTTCTATTTAATTTGGATTTTATTCATTTAAATACAAACTAAATTCAAAAATAAGGTATAAAATCAAAATTAATTGCAATTTGATTTTTTCTCTCATTCTTGAGATCCAAGTAACCCAAGAAAGCTGGCAAATCTCGAAATTTGATTGGATTTGGCAAGAAATTGATTGAAATTGATCAAAAAAGATGAAATTTGATTTTGTACAAAATCAAATATTTTTGGCATTGATTGATGATTATTTCTTCCTCAAATCAGCTCCAATTCCATCCAATATAAATATACAAGGCATAGCACATGAATGAGAACAGAAAAATTGCTTGGAGAAACCCTAACCTAGCTCAAAAAAAACCGTGCACTACAAGTCACTAGCAGCCTGGGTTTTAGCTCGATTCAATCGATTCCAAGCATCCAAACACATTCCTTGACATCTCCTGAATCGATCCAGACCCTTACATTGTCCAAAAACATCAAGAATTGCAAGAACACGATTTCGGTTTGTCACACTTTTTCCAAAATCGAATTCTATTATTCACGCATTTTTAACATGGTTTGTTGTTGTTTTTGTGATTAGAACGAAGTTTGCAAGCTTTCTGGGTGGTTTGATTGAGTTTCCATGGCTTAGAACGTGAATCACCATAGCTAGGGTTTTCGGCCTCGATTTAGGGCTTCTTTAAAACGGATAAATTGGACCACAAGACCACCACCATTGTGTTTAGAATGTGATTTCCAATCGATTCATGTACTCACAACTAATTTATATTATGTGTATGAGATTTTGGAAAATGCAGGGACTATAGCGTCGCACTGAGGCCGACGCTATGTTTTCAAAAATTCAAAACGAAGAAGATGAAGCTTGGCGCGGAATTGGTGCAGTCAAGAGGTGACACTTGTTTACAAACTACTCGCTTCGTTTCCATGACACGCGTGCACTCCAGCTCAGTTGGTAAAGGCGTGGGGTTGTGAAGGGGATGTCCTGAGTTCGATCCCTGGCCATGGCAAAGCTTTTTTTCACATGTTTGCATTTTTTCATATTTTTATATTTTCTATTTAATATTTTCATACAATTTAATTTAACTTTAAATATTTTTATCATGCATTAAAAAACAACAAAAAATATTTTTTCTTTTTGCATTATCTTTAGAAAATGTTTATTTAATTTATAAAATTAAAAATATTATTTTTGCATGCATATTTAATTTAATTGTTAATTTATCATTTAAATCATTTTAATATTAATTTAATTATTAAATTAACTCCAAAAAATCCCAAAAAATTATTTTAGCATATTAATGTTATTTCCAGCATGAAATATTTTTCTCATTCAAAAATTATTATTTTTACTAACATTTTCCTCTTATTCGATTTCCTCGTATTTCCCGATTTTTCTCATCTTTTCACAGGTTATCCCGTTTCGGACGTTTTCTTTTATTGTCTTGTTTTTCCAATTATGTAATTGCTTATGGGATGTAATAGTTTAATTAGGGTTTTTACTTTCCGCATTTTAAATTATGTATCTGCCCCAAAGCCATGTAATAGCGTAGAATTTATCTTTCCGCACTTTATATTCCCGCACTTTAATTTCCGCACCCTATAAACTGCTAGTAACTAGGCGTGTATGGCAAGATAAAATTGGACATAGCCCACTCTAATTTCAAGATAAAATATCTGAAATCAACACACTCTCTCACACATGCACCCCTTAGGGTAATTCTCTCTCGATGCCTTACGAATTGAAATGGTCATGTCCCTCGAACGTAGAGATATTCTAGCACCGTTGCCTTCAAACAAACCATCATAGTCCCTTCGATACAAAGATCATAAGACCCACGATGTCGCCTCCGAATACATGATCTTGACCCTCGATTGTCGCCTATGAAAAATGATGATAGTCCCTTCGAATGTGCTAGGATATTTCCTACAAGTTGCCTTCTATGACCATACGATGTCCCTTCGAATGTCCCGCTTACATCCAACGAATAGGGCTACCTACCAACTAATGGTATGAATAGCACTATTCTAAAGGAACGTAAAATTACACGAAAACGATCAATTCTGAGTAGGTAATAAGACTTTTAGTTGCTTGCTCTATCAAAGTACTTTTCACACCTCACACTTTTGTCAAAGTTCAAACTCTTTTCAAAAACGAAACATTTCCAAACACTTTGTATACATTCCTACATGAATCATTACAAATTCAAAGCGAAATGCCTTTTCAAAACATTTTTGTCAAACACACAGAAAGCACAATTTTAAAGTGATCTAAGAGCAACTAAGAGCCCGTAGATAACTACGGATGGAAAGGAGTGCTAATACCTTCCCTTTTCATAACCTTCTCCCTTACTCAGAATCTAACGAAGGTCTTTTCTGTACTTTTTACCTTCCCTTAATTGGATAAAAGAAAAGTCGGTGGCGACTCTTGCTATCCGCACATTTGCGATACAAAAACCTACAAAGTCAGTTCACCGTATTACAATATTCAATTGACAAAATACCGTGAATTCATCAGACAAATACTCAGCTCCCGACAGAGTATAAGTGGTTTGGCATTCAAGTTACATACTAATAAGTAAAGAGTCTCCCGCCAAAGTACCTACTAGTTTAGTCATTTAGAGTTAACTACTCACACTAGATCATTCTGACTGATTACATCTTCACACACACTTCTACTTCCAAGCAATAAAATATATTCAAAACTGAAGACATTTAAGATGATGTTTTGACATCTGATATGATAACATCCATTATGGTTCTGGGGGTAACATCCATAATTCTTTATTCATAACACTTGGGGGGGACATAGGAAGCACTGCAACTGACAAATTTTCATCCAAACAATTTACACATAAAGGAATAATATGATTCATATCTCAATAAGATTTTCTTCAGACTTTCACTTTTGATTTTGAGATGATGGATGCCATAGTCTATACCTATAGAGGAGATTCCCTCAACTAGGTTTCTGGAACAGACTTGACTATGGCATGACACAGAAATATTCACAGATTCTTCACTGCAATCTGACTTCCTTGATTCATATTGACAATACCCTTCCAGGATAGTATTTAGGGCAGTCAACATTCATGATCATATTTCCCTGTGGTTGAGACACAATATTCAGCTCTACTATTTATTCTATGGTGTAATACGGTGAACTGACTTTGTGGATTTTTGTATCCAAATGTGCGGATAGCAAGAGTCGCCACCGACTTTTATTTTTATCCAATTAAGGGAAGGTAAAAGTACAGAAAAAGACCTTCGTTTAGATTCTGAGTAAGGGAGAAGGTTATGAAAAGGGAAGGTATTAGCACCCCTTTCTATCCGCAGTTTATCTACGGGCTCTTAGTTGCTCTAGATTACCTTTTAAAATTGCTTTCTGTGTGTTTGACAAAAAATGTTTTGAAAGAGGCATTTCGCTTTGACTTTGTAATGACTCATGTAGGAGTGTATACAAAGTGTTCGGAAATGTTTTTGTTTTGAAAAGAATTTGAACTTTGAAAAAGAGTGTGTGGTGTGAAAAGCATTTGGTTTAGAGCAAGCAACTAAAAGACTTATTTACCCACTCAAAATTGGTTGTTTTTGTACTTCTACATTCCTTTAGAATAGCGCTAGCCGTACCATTAGTTGGTAGGTAGCTCCATTCGTTGGATGTAAGCAGGACATTCGAAGGGACATCGGATGGTCATAGAAGGCGACTTGTAGGAAGGGTCCTAGCACATTTGAAGGGACTATCATCATTTTTCGTAGGCGACAATCGAGGGTCAAGATCATGTATTCGGAAGCGACATCGTGGGTCTTATGATCTTTGTATCGAAGGGACTATGATGATTTGTTTGAAGGCAACGGTGCTAGGATACCTCTACGTTCGAGGGACATGACCATTTGAATTCGTAAGGCAACGAGAGAGAATTACCCTAAGGGGTGCATGTGTGAGAGAAGTGTGTTGATTTCAGAATATGTTATCTTGAAGGTTAGTGGGCTATGTTCAATTTTTAGTCTTGCCATACACGCCTAATTACTAGCAATTGATAGGGTGCGGAAAGTAAAATGCGGAATGTAAAATGCGGAAAGTAAATCCTACGCTATTACAAGGCTTTGGGGCAGATACATAATTTAAAATGCGGAAAATAAAGTCTTAAATTAAACTATTACATCCCGTATACAATTACATTATTGAAAAATAAAATGAAAACGGAAGAATCGTTTGAATCGGATTAACCTGTGAAACGAACGAGAAATCGGAAAATATGATGAAATCGAAATAAGAGAAAATGTTAGAAAAATGCAATTTTTTATATGAGAAAATTATTACATGCTGGAAATAATGTGAATATGCTAAAATAATTTTTTGGGATTTTTTAGATGCATTTTAATAATTTAAAATGAATTTACAATGATTTAAATGCAAAATTATAAATAAAAATAAATATGCATGCAAAAATTATATTTTTAATTTATTAAATTAAATAAAGATTTTTGGAAAGTAATGTAAAAAGAAAATTAATTTTTTGATGAATTTTAAATGCAGAAATAAAAATATGAAGATAATTAAAACAATGCAAAAATATTAAAATAATTAGAAAAATAGAGAAATATGAAAAAATATGCAAGTTTGAGAAAAAGAAGCAAAACTGGTCTCGGCAAGGATCGAACTCGTGACCAGGGAAAGCATCTCCAACAGTCCACGCCTTAACCAACTGAGCTAACGTGCATCTGTGTTTGGAAACGGAATGAGTGGAAAATAACACGTGTCTGGCTTCCTCCGCGCCAAGCTTCGTCTTCAACCTTTTGAATATTTGAAAAGTCTGCGTCGGCCATGGTTCGACAAAGTCCCAACAAACATCAAAAGCGCAGACACATAATATAAATAATATCTAAGATCATGGTTCGATTGGAAACATCATTCGAATGCAATGGTACTTGGTCTTGAGGTCCAATTTTTCTTGTTTTGGAAAACCCTAAAGCGTGTTCGAAACCCTAACAATGGTGTCATGCATTCCGGCCATGGAAATTCAATTAAAGCACCAGAAAGTTTGCAAACTTGTCACTAATCACAAAAACAACAACAAACCGTGTTAATAATGCATGAATATGAAATCGATTTTGAAATTTTCAAGAACAAACCAAACACGGATTTTCGATTACGGATGGATTTGAGCAATGTAAAGGCTGGATCGATTGGAGATGCCAAGGAATGTGTTGGGCACCTTAAAATTGGTTGAAAATTTGGAAGTATGATCTCCAATTGCTTGCTTGCCACGGTTTTTGAGTTTGGGAATAGGATTCTTGAGTCAAAATTCTACCCTAATTCGTGTGGTATGCATCACATATTTATATTGGATGGATTTGGAATGGTTTTGGGAAAGAATTGATCAATAATCAATGATAATCAAATTTGATTTTTTGCAAAAAATCAAATCTTCAAATTTTGGTCAATTTCCAATCTAATCTTGCCATATTGATCCAATTTCGAAATTGCGGCTTTTAATGAATTGATTGGATCACAAAGAAGAAATAAAAATCAAATTTGCAATTAATTGGATTTTATACTTTATTTTTCAATTTAATTTGTATTTAAATGAATAAATTCCAAATTAAATAGGAAAATAAAATAAAAATTCGTGGCATTGGGCTTGGATATTCCTAATTGCATGAGGAATGAGTTAGGATGAAGAAAAAGTAGGCCCATTTGCAAAGTTTTTGATTTTTAGAAGTATTTCTCTTTGTGCATTCTTTCAAAATTGCCCAACTTGTGAATGGTGTAACTTGCTCAATTTTCCACATTTTGAGTGTTCTTGGACTTTTGGAAATATCTAAGAGTCCTCTAACCAACCTTTTTGGTCTCATCTCAATTGGAGTTACCATGCTCAATATATCTTCAACACAAAAAGTTAACTTTTTGTTGACTTTGAAAATGACCTGTAATGTTTTGAGCTATACCTCTCAAATGAAGCATTTTTGGACATTCTTGTGAGACATGAAGTTGTAGAGAATTGAACTTCCTTCAAAATGAGCTTTGGTGGGAAAATTTGAGAAAGTATGAGAAAGTTATGATCGGTCAAAGTTCGATTGACTTTTCACCTAGAAACCCTAATTTAGAAAGTTTGACTTTTGAGCAAATCTTGAGTTTTCTTGATGAATCATGATCAACCCTTGATCAAATGATGAATATAACTTCAAAATGAGGATGTTGACCAAAAATTATGAAGTTTGATATGTTGACCACAGTTGACTTTTGTCCAATACCGATTTTCAACCATCGAGCAATTGTCGAGGAAACTTGACTTGTGAGGCTTGAAACTTGACATGGAGAATCTTTGAAGCATATGAGGAGGCATGAAGGCCATTGGAGATGTTGGAAGTTCATCTTGACTTGAGAGATACCAAACCCTAGTTTGGGTTGATTGTCTAGGAGAGAGTTTGTCTGATCAACTCTTGAGGAATCCTTGAGTAGGGATGTATGAAGCTTCTTGAGTAGATGGAGGGCAAATTTTGGGGTATGACTGCCCTGTTCAATCTTCTTGTGGAAGGTTAGATTGACATGCTTGTCTTTCGTGGTGCGGAGGTAGAAGATGATTGAACACTAATTTGAAAATTTGCACTGGTCGGTGATGTTGCGGGAATGGGCTTCAGATGCCATTTGGAGAAAGGGGAATGTCGACGTTAGACTCGATATCGGAGGATTGCTAGAAAGTGAGCCATCGCTAGGCTCTGGACGTTCAAAAGGAGGGAGATGGGCTTAAGATGCCATCCGGAGGAAGTCGTATGCTAGACTTCGTGTTCATTTTGAATGTAGTTATTGGTTTGCATTGATTTTTAACCATATATGCATTCTAAAAGTGAAGAAATGTTGACAAGTAGTCGGAGATGGGCTTAAGATGCCATCGAACCGAGTTGTACGCTAGACTCATAGTTCTTGATAATAAGGAATCGTAATAAATCTTCGTGTTGATTACTACGAGGAAATAGTAGTTGGCAAGAATGTGGATAGCTTCCCGTTGTGCATCGGTGTCGATCCATTGCACATTATCGGAGGATAACCGAGGCGGTCTTTCGGATAGTTTTCCGTCGATTCGGGCTTAATCTCGACCACCGTCGGAGGACAACCAAGGCGGCTTTCGATAGTTTTCCGTCGATTCGGGGCTTAATCCTGGACTGTTTGCGTCAGAAATGACTTTCACCTGCTTTGGAGAAAACAAGAGAAACTTTGATAGAATATTTGTTAGCTTTATGCAAAGTATGATGCATGACAGTGTATGAATGACATATGCGTATATTGTGATTTTATGAGAAATGTATGAATGACGAGTGTTGTGATATTTCAAAACATATCCATCTTGAAGAAGATGCGGATGTTCTGTTTGAAGATTTCTGACTTCTGCTCGGGGAATTGAGTAGGTGAGAACCCCGCTTTTGAAAGAGAAGAAAGATATCCTGGATTCCTCCGATGCACTATCTGACCAAGTCTTGGGCCTAGATATTGTTGAGGAGGGTAGAGACTGAGGAGCTCGTTGTCGGAGATCTCATATATAGACCTGCTGAGGAGAATCTGGGAGGCGATCGCTGGGGATTCGAATGTAGATCTCACGGGAGAGCGTTTGATGGTTGCTGGGGAGACCGGGTTGGGGCCCGTTGGAATATCGGTTGGGAATAGAAGATGTAAATTTTCTCGGTGCACTATCGACCAAGTCTCGAGTCGGATACCTTTGGAAAAGGGAATTGTTAGGAGACATTCCGATGATAAATACCTTTGGGATGAAGTGTTCCGCTGAGACCGATGTAACATTGCTCGGTTGAGTGGAATCACTTCGGGGACTAACGTATACTCACTGGGAGGATTTGTTGTGGCGATTCTTTGTGGGGATCATGCCTGGGGAAATGCATTGGTGACCTTCGTCGTCATCTCAATTCCTAGAGCCTGTAGTAACTACTTTTATATACTTTCGTATGTTTGTGATTAGATTCTTATTGTCAAATGCGTATAGTCATTCAAAACAAACGTTGGACTTATTGCACGACAATAGTGAAAATGTAAAGAGAAAGAATTTGTATTCATTTGAAATGTGGCGTATGGCCAAGTAGTTTGTATACAAGAAAGGTAAAAGCTATGGAAACAATCTCGTTAAGTTCCAACTATGCTAGTACTCATATATTTCAACTATCTCATCTCCTTGCGTGAGAAAGTGAGTGAATTGATTTTCGCCATTTGAATCTTGAATCTTGATAGTAGTCGAAGCAGTGATCGGAAGAGACATAGTGCGCTTAAATCCTAACTTTTGCCTAGACCGCCTTTCGGTTTTCGTCTGGGATACCCTTTTTGCCCAAGCCTTTTCGGGTTTTCGACTTGCGGTGTACATGTTTTGTATATATCCTTAATTTTGCCGAACCCTTTTGGTTCGCCAGATTCCTTATTTTTACCTAGGTCGATCGACCTAGCGGGTCTCGTTATCGTAGTATTTTTGACTGTCACCGGTGTGGGAAGTCTTCACCATCCATGGTGCTAAGTATCATAGCTCCGCGGAAAATCATCTTGACTACAAACGGTCCCTCGTAGGTGGGAGTCCATTTGCCCCTGGGATCACCTTGTGGAAGAATGATGCGCTTGACTACTAGATCACCGACTTGGTAGACTCGGTGCTTGACCTTCTTGTTAAATGCTCTGATCATTCGCTTCTGATAGATCTGTCCATGGCAGATGGACGCGAGTCGTTTCTCATCAATCAAGTTAATCTGGTCAAGGCGAGTCTGGACCCAATCATCTTCGCCTAACTCTGCCTCCTGGAGGACTCTGGTTGAAGGTATCTGAACCTCGATGGGTAAGACGGCTTCCATACCGTATACGAGAGAGAAGGGGGTTGCCCCTGTGGATGTTCGTGCCGTGGTGCGATAACCATGAAGAGCAAATGGTAACATCTCATGCCAATCCTTGTAAGTCACAGTCATCTTCTGTATAATCTTCTTAATGTTTTTGTTGGCGGCTTCCACTGCGCCATTCATCTTAGGCCGATATGGAGAAGAATTGTGATGTTTGATCTTGAACTGCGTGCAGAGTTCGGTGATCATCTTGTTGTTGAGATTAGAACCGTTATCTGTGATAATTCTTTCAGGAGTGCCATATCGACAGATAAGATTATGCTTGATGAATCGAGCCACAACATTCTTGGTAACGGATGCGACGAGGCCGCTACCCATTTGGTAAAGTAATCGATTGCCACAAGGATGAAACGATGTCCATTAGAAGTGGGTTTAATTTCTCCGATCATGTCAATGCCCCACATTGCAAAAGGCCAAGGAGAAGTTAAAACATTAGTCTTGGAGTGCGTGCACTTTGTCGGCATCGCACTTGTGACAAGATCGAGCATAAGCGGTGACAATCGGCTTCCATGGTGGACCAATAGTACTGTTCTCAAAATCTTCTTAGCCATGGTGTGTCCTTTGGTGGGTACCAAATGCCCCTTCGTAACTCTTCCATGATACGCATTCTGTTTTACGGTCTACACGGAGTAAGCATCGTGGTTGCGCTTGTATAGGATGGTTCGAGGAAGAATTTGGATGCAAATCTTCTCATGAACTTCTTATCGTTAATAGATGCCCTGGGATATTCCTGAGTCTCAAGATACCTCTTCACGTCATAGTACCAAGGTTTCTCTTCTGCGTCGAGCTCATAACAATATGCTGGTTCGTCGAACTTCTCAATGATGATCTGGGGAGCCTCGTTGTCCCATCTAACCTTGAACATAGACGACATAGTAGCCAATGCGTCTGCCAACTGATTCTCTTCTCGTGGAATATGATTGAAAGTAATCTCTTGGAAGTAAGGGATCAAACTCAGAACATGCTCTCGATACGGAATGAGATTCGGATGCTTCGGATCCCATTCGCCTTAATCGGTGATCACCAAAGCCGAGTCTCCATACACTTGCAAGAACTTGATTCTTAAGTCAATAGCGACTTTGATACCCATGATGCACTTCGTATTCGCCATGTTGTTAGTGCAATCAAACATAATCTGGGTGAAAGGGTATGTCCGCCTGGGGATGTAATGATGGCGCCAATGCCATTGCCAAGTCGTTCGAGGCTCCATCAAAGACCATAGTCCATCGGGATCCTTGTTCGGGTCCTTCGTGGGCCGGTTCTTCACAATCGTGACTAGTAAAACATCTTCGTCGGAAATTTGAAGCATAGACCGATAGTCATCTACGGCTTGATGAGCCAAATGATCGGCTACTACACTTCCTTTGATCGCTTTCGAGAAGTGTCTTGGATGTCGATTCGGTCAAGATCATTTGCCATCTTGCTATTCTTCCGGAGAGCTGGTTTCTCAAAGATGTATTTTATCGGATCCATCTTGAAATCAACAAAGTAGTGTGAGTCAACATATCCTTAGTCGTGACTAAGCCAAAGCGTTGCAAGTTTTCTCGAGTTGTGAGTATCTTGTTTCACGATCGGTAAACTTTTGCTAAGGTAGTATATTGCATGCTCTTTCGACAGACTCGTCATGTTGCCCCACACACACCCCATTGAGTTCTCTAACACTATCAAGTACATGATAAGAGGTCTTCCTTTGGCGGTGAGCATCGGATAGGAGGATTCAAGGTACTCCTTGATTTTGTCAAAAGCGATCGGCAATTGTCATTCCATTCCACTACTTGATCTTTCTTTAGTAACTTAAAGATTGGCTCACAAGTAGCGATTAGGTGTGCAATGATACGGCAATGTAGTTCAATCGGCCCAAGAAACCTCGACTTCCTTCTCGGTGCGGGAGTCGGCATCTCTTGAATAGCTTTAACCTTGGCGGGATCAACTTCAATACCTTTACCACTGACAACAAACCCTAGGAGTTTTCCGGATCGACTCAAAGGTGCACTTGTTAGGATTAAGCCTCAACACTTCTTCAACCTATCAAATAATTTACGCAAATGACCAAGATGTTCTTCTTCATCGTGATCGAGCTATCATGTCGTCGACGTAGACCTCTATCTCGTGATGAATCATGTCATGAAATAATGTCACCATGGCACGCTGATAAGTGGCGCCTGCGTTCTTTAGTCCGAACGGCATAACCTTGTAGCAGAAAGTGCCCCACTGTGTAACAAAAGTAGTCTTCTCCATGTCTTCAGGAGCCATTTTGATCTGATTGTAACCGGAGAAACCATCCATGAAGGAGAAAACCTTATGCTGAGCGGTGTTGTCAACCAGAACATCAATATGAGGAAGTGGGAAATCATCTTTCGGACTTGCTTTGTTCAGATCTCTGTAATCCACACACATTCGTACTTTACCATCTTTCTTAGGTACGGGTACCACATTTGCAACCCACTGGGGATAAGAGGTGACAGCTAAGAACCCGTTGTTGTTTCATAACCGGCTTTGATTTTCTCGACATCTCGGGACGATCGACAACCTTCGTTTCAATGGGAGAAAACCTTCTTTTGTTGGTAATCGGTGAACCACAATATCAATGTCTAAACCAGGCATATCTTCGTATGACCAAGCAAAAACCTCAATGTAGTCTCGTAGCATCTGAATCAACCTTTCTTTAACACCGTTCTCAAGACCCGCTCCTATCTTGATCTCTTTTCTGTCTTCATCGACCCAAATTCACAACCTCAACTGCTCTTCGTGTGGTCAGTATAACTCGCTTCTTCTTTAGCGCCCGGCAAGTTCTCCGGCACTTCACAATCTCACTTTCGCCTTGGCTTGGTAGATCGGATTATCAAGTCATATTTAGCACTAGCATAGTTGTTATTAACGAGATTCGGAGTGATTCTGCAGTTGTATCACGTGGGTGTGTAAGAAACACATAGCTTTTTGAAGGGTGATAAAGTAAAAGAAAGAAAACAAACAATTGAATGCAAAAGTCCAACGATTTATTGAATGAAAATACGCAAACGAGATAATAACCTCGCAACGAGCCATGATGCCCCGCAAGGCACTAGGCTTTCAAAGTTTATTGTTCAAAACATAAAGAAATACGAAAAGCAAAACAAAACAAGAGCAATTACTCCGGCTAAAGGAGATTGGTATGACGCCTTAGTCTTCCAATTCTTGAGCCCATGATCCGAGTTGGGAAGATCCACTGCCGATGTTGAAGCCGTTGTCGCCGCTTCTATAGCATGGATTCCACTGGCCGATGCGGAAGGGAAGTTGGCCGCACGTCATGGCGTATCATCTTCGACCTTTGATGGTGAAGCCTAAACCGCCTTGTCAAATTTGAAAGGAAGATTAGGAGTCGACCCCAAATAGAACTACCTTCTTCGACGCACTGAGCGTCTTTCATGAGGCCATCCTAGGCGGAGCTTGTGTAACTTCAGAGGACGGAGAGTCAGCAGCATGACTGGACATTGTTTCAAAAGCTTGAGAGTCTCAAAGAATTCACCTTCCATCTCGAGGTAACGGAACGATCGCAGATGGTGACCATATACTCTTCTTCACCACATCGTGAACAACCTTCCCTTTCACCGGTATTTCACCGATGTAAGGTAGAGGTAACGATGCCCCATGTATCCAAGGGCCCAAGTAGGCAAGAGTAAGTGGACGGATGTCCATGACAAAGAAAGTGGAGTCAAAAGTCCGGGAACCGACTTTAATAGGCGTAATGAGCTCTCCAAGTCTCGCTCGCTTAGAACCATCAAAAGCTCTCACAATAATGTCACCGGGTCTCAGAACCAACCCTTCGACATCAAGTCGATCAAAAGCAGTCTTCGGAAGAATATTCAAAGCAGAACCGGTATCCACCAAAACATGAGACAAGGTAGTGCCCTTACATTCGACAGAGATGTGTAAGGCTTTGTTGTGTTTCTTTCCGGCAGGAGTCAAATCAGCATCAGAGAAGCCTAGGCCGTTGTTGGCAGCCAGGCTAGCAATACAAACTTCAAGTTGATCAGTAGTAGTGTCTTGCGGCACGTGAGCATTCTTCAGAAATTTCACCAAGGCGTTAGCATGAGCTTCAGAGCACAAGAGAAGAGCAAGCATGGAGATCTTGGATGGAGTATGTCCCAACTGTTCCACAACATTGTAGTCACTCTTCTTGATAATCTTCAGAATTTCCTCCATTTCTTGTTTGGAGGTGTCTTCAGCAACTTCCTTTGGTACTTCGGTTGAGCGGGATGAGTCACCGTTCTTTCCTCTAGCTTGGGAATGGGTTGAATGGTGGAATGCGAGTCGAGTCAGTGTCTTTGGAGGAGAGATATCCGAGAGAATACCCTTCCGCTCGTCACCTTACTAGATCCGTGATGTTGTCAATGTCGAATGGTAGCTTCAATAGTAAGATCTTCAATGGTCAGAGGGTCTTGCTTGACGCCATGATAGTAAACATCAGCTCCATAATTCCAGGGAATAGCTTTGTCAGAGGAATATGGAACTGGTCTGGGAGAAGTAATAATGAGAGGTGCCACTCTAGGCACGGAATCAACAGAGGAAATCCTTATCGTGTTAACATCAAGAGTCTTCGGGAAATCGTCACCCCATCCCGCTTTAACGCCTTCAATAGGAATTTTGTAGCTCTCAGGAATAGTGTACTTCACCATGTAATCATACTTTCCACTTGGCTGCCCCAAGGTATCCCACACAGATGGTGTTGTTTCATTCGCATTGTCAATCTTCAATTTGGACATTTCTTCACACGCCCGCATGTGGTTTCGTAAATAGTATCTCACGGTTATCCATCATGCATCGAACACGTCTTCTCAACCAAGCACAACCATCGTGCGATGGGCACCAACGACAATTCCGGGCATCCGGATTGACACGGCTTGTAGCAAATTCTTCTTAATCATCGAGGAATGGTCAAGTCATCTATGTTGAAAACATAAGTATCATACCCAACAAAGATTGGAACTCTTGTCATGATTAGGCATAGGCGCGTTGATCACATTCGAGTCTCAACAGAGGATCAAATTCAATGCTTAGCTTCAATCATATCTTGAATCTTGTTCTTGAGCCCAACAATCATCGATTTATGTCCCTGGCTATTGGAGTGGTAAGCACACTTAGCATTAGGATTGTATCTCGGAGAAGAGGTGTTGACATTCGAGGAGGATCCCTCAAGGTAATCACCGCTTTCAACATGTGTTGCAAGGCTTGTGACAAAGGCATGTTGATCTTCAGAACTGCTTCGTGGCGCTGCCAGCGCTGTCTCGCCGAGGTTGGCCGATGTAGGATTCGAGATCACAACCGCCTACAGATTGAGCGGTCGGTCTTGGCTCGGCTTTTCGACCATACAAGATTAGTTTCTTTCTTACCACCAAAGGATCTCTTGAGATTTGAAGATGACTCTACATGGATCTTCCCACTCTTAATACCACTTCAATGCGTCACTGAAGTATCAACTCGGTGAATCCGGTCAAGAGTTTCCAATCAGGTGATTGAAGAATGGGCCCGTCAGTGTTCCCATGAACATATCAACCAACTCCCTATTGGACAAGGGTGGTTGAATCTGCCTGCTAAATCTCTCCATTTCTGAGCATACTCTTTGAACTTCTCATCGCGACCCATAGACATGTTTTGCAGTTGCATGCAGTGGGTGTCAATTCAAGATTGTACTACATCGTCAGAAAGCATCTGCTAAGTCACTCCAAGTACGGATACGGTCATTCTCTAGCTGATAATACCACTCCAATTGAGTTCCGGACAAACTTTCTTGAAAGTAGTGCATCCATAACTTTCTGTCATCAGTGTGGGGATTGATCTTCTGGACATAGGACTTCAAATGCAGCTTAGGGCAAGACATGCCATCATACTTAGCAAAAGTTGGAACTTTGAACTTGGGAGGGATCACAACACCAGGAACAAGACTCAAATCATCAAAATTCAGCCCGGTCATCTTCAGGTTTTCCACAGCATTCAGACGGTCTTCGAGTTGCTTGTACTTGTCATCTTCATTAGAGTATTGGCCATCATCATAGTTCTTCTCAAGCTCAGGCTGACTGCCTTCACCATCACCCTTGTTACTTTCCTCAGTATGGACACTTCCTTCAGAGAGCTCAATACGGCTGACCACCTTAGGACCACCTTTGTAGCGTACCATGTTGAGGAGACCAACAACCTTCTTCTTCTTGTTGATGAGCTTCTTCAAATCTTCTTGGCCTTGGACCAAGTGGTGAACATCTCAAACCGAGCATTCGAGCTGGAGATCTTTGATCTGCTCAAGAGCCATTTCTGCTAAAATAAATAGCAAGCAAATGAGAAAACCAATCTTCAATGTACCTGTGATGCAATGTTATGCTATGCGATGCAATGTTTATGCGAATGCAATGCAATGTTTTCAAGGACCTTAGAGATTTAAATTTGTTAAACAAGCAAGGAACAAACATTTATTAGTACTCTTCTTATTATTCTTTTTTTCTTTTTAAGTACAAAAGATAGTTCAAAACAATAATAAAAGAAAAGCATAAAAATCCTAAAGCTCTAAGTCTCCCACGGGCGCTTCCTCTTGGTGCCGAGGTAGGTGTTGATGCTTCGCTCCTCATGAAGTAGCTTGGTTAACTCTAGCACTTTCTTCTCACTTGCATAGCATTGAGCTTCAAAGGTATCCCTTTTTTCTTTGAGTTGAATCCAGGATCTCTTCAAGTCTTCAAAATCGGAGGCATGTCGATGGAGAACAAGATAGGTACGCCACCTATAGCAACAGTTCCATAATTATGGTAGAACAGCGAATGGCATTATGAGGTTTTGAGCTCGAGCTCGCACCCATTTGAGGTAAGGTTCCCAAGGAATGGAGTTTTGGGTTCCCAAAAATCTTGGTATCGATCATATCATTGGACCATGCCCCAGAGCTAAAGAAGGGTTGTAAGTAATACCTCCCCTTATACCAAGTAGCGGTACATTAGGGAATTCTCCACAACGCTCGATGAAGGTGAAGTCCTTTTGAGAGAAAAGATTCCAACGGATATCTGAATGAGAGAGTGACATCAATCTTTGAGACCATCTCAACCTTTGTTCATTCTTCAAAACTGATGGAGGAAGGTGCGAAATAAACCACCTTGAAAGTAACGGTATACAACACATGAGAGTTCCTTGTTTCTTAGTAGTACGAGTGTGGAGAGAATGTAGGATGTCTCCAAGTAAGGTAGGCACAGGATTGCGGGTAAGAAATAATTTGATGGCATTGATATCTATGAATTGATCCGAGTTAGGAAATAGAACCAAACCATAAATTAGCAAGGCCACAATGTTTTCAAATGCATGGAAACTCATAACTTTGAGGAATTCTCGGGCTTTCTTAATTAGAAACTTAGAAAGTAAACCCTTAACTCCACTTCTTGTTTCCCAATTGGCTTCGATATCTGAACGCTTAAGATGTAAGGTCGATGTAATGTCTTCGATTTAGGAACCTTTTCTAGACCGTAAATGGCATTTGGTCAAGAATAGGTACCCAAGTAGCTTAGAGAACTCTTCCAAGGTAGGAACCAACCGATAATGGGAATGTAAAGCAATGGTGTTTCGGATCAAAGAACTGAATAGGACATGCATCATATCTTCTTCAAAACCGAGATAACCAAATCAAGTAGATAACCATGTCTTTTGATGAACCGAGCATGGTCGGAATTTCAAACCAATTTTTGAGTGAGAAGGTATACCCATGAAGTTGATTCGGATAGTCTTTCTAGAAGCCATAATCCCTACAAAAGAGCAAAGATAAATCCTAGGTCCTTGAAATAGTTAGAAATGATATGCAATGCGAATGATGTCATGATGTCATGTTTAGCACACACAAACAATTCACACAATGAGCCTAGGTTTAAGGCTTGCATGAGGTATAGGTGATTACCCTACCAAAAGTTTGAGTTGGTTCATCCTGTCCTATAATAGTAACCGGTTCTAGGAATCTCACATCATTGATCTTTCTCGAGGCGTTTATTTCAATACGACGCCAAGTGGTCGATCGAAAATATCCCAAAAGTCGATCTCAATGAGCGTAGTATCGAGTATCAACCAACCTTAGTCTGCACCAAAGCCGGCCATCTCACTACCTTCTAATGGCCAAGATGGGTCAATTAAGGTTCTAAAAGTTTAGTTAGCGCTTGATGACACCACGCAGAAGCCAAATACTATCTTCAACTTGGGAATGAAGAGTATCGGACAACCAAAGTGTCACGCTAACGTAGCCATCATGTTGACCGCTTAGTTATACGCCTAATGCAATGATCTAATGCTACTTACCTAAAAGGAAACCGGATCCGGTGTAGGATCCCCACAAATATAATACCCAAGCAACCCTTAAAGATAAAGCATACAAGTCAAACAAAAGCAATAAAAGTTATCTAGAAGTCCCTAAGGCAATTCTCTTTAGGATTTTCCCAGAGTCGCCACAGAATACGGTGAACCGACTTTGTGGATTTTTGTATCCAAATGTGCGGATAGCAAGAGTCGCCACCGACTTTTATTTTTATCCAATTAAGGGAAGGTAAAAGTACGAAAAAGACCTTCGCTTAGATTACGAGTAAGGAGAAGGTTATGAAAAGGGAAGGTATTAGCACCTTTTCCATCCGCAGCTTATCTACGGCTCTTAGTTGCTCTAGATTACCTTTTAAAATTGCTTTCTGTGTTTGACAAAAATGTTTTGAAAGAGGCATTTCGCTTTGACTTTGTAATGACTCATGTAGGAGTGTATACAAAGTGTTCGGAAATGTTTTTGTTTTGAAAAGAATTTGAACTTTGAAAAAGAGTGTGTGGTGTGAAAAGCATTTGGTTTAGAGCAAGCAACTAAAAGACTTATTTACCCACTCAAAATTGGTTGTTTTTGTACTTCTACATTCCTTTAGAATAGCGCTAGCCGTACCATTAGTTGGTAGGTAGCTCCATTCGTTGGATGTAAGCAGGACATTCGAAGGGACATCGGATGGTCATAGAAGGCGACTTGTAGGAAGGGTCCTAGCACATTTGAAGGGACTATCATCATTTTTCGTAGGCGACAATCGAGGGTCAAGATCATGTATTCGGAAGCGACATCGTGGGTCTTATGATCTTTGTATCGAAGGGACTATGATGATTTGTTTGAAGGCAACGGTGCTAGGATACCTCTACGTTCGAGGGACATGACCATTTGAATTCGTAAGGCAACGAGAGAGAATTACCCTAAGGGGTGCATGTGTGAGAGAAGTGTGTTGATTTCAGAATATGTTATCTTGAAGGTTAGTGGGCTATGTTCAATTTTTAGTCTTGCCATACACGCCTAATTACTAGCAATTGATAGGGTGCGGAAAGTAAAATGCGGAATGTAAAATGCGGAAAGTAAATCCTACGCTATTACAAGGCTTTGGGGCAGATACATAATTTAAAATGCGGAAAATAAAGTCCTAAATTAAACTATTACATCCCGTGTACAATTACATTATTGAAAAATAAAATGAAAACGGAAGAATCGTCTGAATCGGATTAACCTGTGAAACGAACGAGAAATCGGAAAATATGATGAAATCGAAATAAGAGAAAATGTTAGAAAAATGCAATTTTTTATATGAGAAAATTATTACATGCTGGAAATAATGTGAATATGCTAAAATAATTTTTTGGGATTTTTTAGATGCATTTTAATAATTTAAAATGAATTTACAATGATTTAAATGCAAAATTATAAATAAAAATAAATATGCATGCAAAAATTATATTTTTAATTTATTAAATTAAATAAAGATTTTTGGAAAGTAATGTAAAAAGAAAATTAATTTTTTGATGAATTTTAAATGCAGAAATAAAAATATGAAGATAATTAAAACAATGCAAAAATATTAAAATAATTAGAAAAATAGAGAAATATGAAAAAATATGCAAGTTTGAGAAAAAGAAGCAAAACTGGTCTCGGCAAGGATCGAACTCGTGACCAGGGAAAGCATCTCCAACAGTCCACGCCTTAACCAACTGAGCTAACGTGCATCTGTGTTTGGAAACAGAATGAGTGGAAAATAACACGCGTCGTCTCCTGGCTTCCTCCCGCTCGCGCCAAGCTTCGTCTTCAACCTTTTGAATATTTGAAAAGTCTGCGTCGGCCATGGTTCGACGCAAAGTCCCTGGCAAACATCAAAAACGCAGCACACATAATATAAATAATATCTAAGATCATGGTTCGATTGGAAACATCATTCCGAATGCAATGGTACTGGTCTTGAGGTCCAATTTTTCTTGTTTTGGAAAACCCTAAAACGTGTTCAGAAACCCTAACAATGGTGTCATGCATTCCCGGCCATGGAAATTCAATTAAAGCACCCAGAAAGTTTGCAAACTTGTCACTAATCACAAAAACAACAACAAACCGTGTTAATAATGCATGAATATGAGAAATCGATTTTGAAATTTTCAAGAACAAACCAAACACGGATTTTCTGATTCTGGATGGATTTGAGCAATGTAAAGGCCTGGATCGATTCTGGAGATGCCAAGGAATGTGTTGGGCACCTTAAAATTGGTTGAAAACGGCTGGAAGTATGATCTCCAATTGCTTGCTTTCCACGATTTTTTGAGTTTGGGAATAGGGTTCTTGAGTCAAAAATTCTACCCTAATTCGTGTGGTATGCATCACATATTTATATTGGATGGATTTGGAATGGTTTTGGGAAAGAATTGATCAATAATCAATGATAATCAAATTTGATTTTTTGCAAAAAATCAAATCTTCAAATTTTGGTCAATTTTCAATCTAATCTTGCCATATTGATCCAATTTCAAAATTGCTGGCTTTTAATGAATTGATTGGATCACAAAGAAGAAATAAAAATCAAATTTGCAATTAATTTGGATTTTATACTTTATTTTTCAATTTAATTTGTATTTAAATGAATAAATTCCAAATTAAATAAGAAAATAAAATAAAAATTCATGGCATTGGGCTTGGATATTCCTAATTGCATGAGGAATGAGTTAGGATGAAGAAAAAGTAGGCCCATTTGCAAAGTTTTTGATTTTTAGAAGTATTTCTCTTTGTGCATTCTTTCAAAATTGCCCAACTTGTGAATGGTGTAACTTGCTCAATTTTCCACATTTTTGAGTGTTCTTGGGCTTTTTGGAAAGATCTAAGAGTCCTCTAACCAACCTTTTTGGTCTCATCTCAATTGGAGTTACCATTCTCAATATATCTTCAACACAAAAAGTTGACTTTTTGTTGACTTTGAAAATGACCTGTAATGTTTTGAGCTATACCTCTCAAATGAAGCATTTTTGGACATTCTTGTGAGACATGAAGTTGTAGAGAATTGAATTTCCTTCAAAATGAGCTTTGGTGGGAAAATTTTTGAGAAAGTATGAGAAAGTTATGATCAGTCAAAGTTCAGTTGACTTTTCACCTAGAAACCCTAATTTAGAAAGTTTGACTTTTGAGCAAATCTTGAGTTTTCTTGATGAATCATGATCAACCCTTGATCAAATGATGAATATAACTTCAAAATGAGGATGTTGACCAAAAATTATGAAGTTTGACTGTATGTTGACCACAGTTGACTTTTTGTCCAATACAACTGATTTTCAACCATCTGAGCAATTGTCTGAGGAAACTTGACTTGTGAGGCTTGAAACTTGACATGGAGAATCTTTGAAGCATATGAGGAGGCATGAAGGCCATTGGAGATGTTGGAAGTTCATCTTGACTTGAGAGATACCAAACCCTAGTTTGGGTTGATTGTCTAGGAGAGAGTTTGTCTGATCAACTCTTGAGGAATCCTTGAGTAGGGATGTATGAAGCTTCTTGAGTAGATGGAGGGCAAATTTTGGGGTATGACATATGGTCATGAATAACACTCCACATATCTGGTTCCTTTGATCTGAAGGATGTACCAGATATAAACTCATCTTGATATCATATAAAGGGATTGAGGGGAATACCTTTATGAGTCTCTTACTTGCACTGAGCTTGACTTCTATACTCTCATAAGCTTGGGTCAGAAATAAACTGATATCTGGAGTATAAGAGCTTGTTGATCGTGTCATGATAAACTAAAACAAATGTCTCCTCTTCCAGATAAGGAGTAGGCTCCAAACATATGTACTCACACTATATTTGTTTAGAACCCAGAACATCTGTTCTTCAACTGGTAGCTGCATACCAGTACTAATGTTCTAACATACAATAGAGCATATGTTCCATCTTCTGGGAACACATCATCCTTGAAGGTCTTCAAGGTAAACACTTTGTAGATGAATATGAGTATCATTGATCAATTGATCCCCATCAACTTTAATAATCCATGCCTTTATGAGTGGACTTGAGAAAGATCTCAAGTATCTTTGACACTTGTACTACAACTGTAATAATCTGCCAAAGCATTTTGTTGATAAAATAACCCTAGGACCCTTCTTTCACTATAGGGGTTGCATTAGAGGCTATGTAGCGGAATATAGCCATACTTCAACATAATGTACACAATTCTTACTCCATATTTTACTTGTAAGTATGAAATTCAAGGATTGAAAATAAGTCAACCCTGCAAAATGCTTGCTTCTTCGCCAAGAAACAGACTAGACCTAACCAATATCCTGACCAATATGGAAACACATAAGCACAAAAGTTACCTTATCAACATCTTCACTCCTACATGAAGGTTTTGACAATTTTTTCTCTGTGTTGATTATAGACTGAAAAATATAATTCAAAATCCTTACTCCCCCATGAAGTCTTTGAATTTAACTTTCTTGTTCCAGCATCTTTTTCTTCTTTCTTCAAGAAGGTACAAGTTCTAGTCAGGTTGGTCTAGTTTTCCATAAATAGGTCCATCCTCCACTTCTAGGGACCGTACAATATGAACTCTCCTTGTTCAAACAATCTTCTACCTTGTGCTCAACCAGAAAGTATCCCTCACGGACCTCATCCAAAAATAGACAGGATGCTTGCTCTGAACCAATTAAAATTCTAGTTAGGGCCAGACTTAGGATGTCGTGACATCTAATCCGACATTATAAAACAAACAAGGTAGAACATACAATTAAAAGAAGGAAACAAAAGAACACAAGGAATTGTTAACCCAGTTCGGTTATAAACAACCTACATCTGGGGGTATACCAAGCCAGGTATGAAGTTCACTATCAGCAGTATTAATTCGGAGGGAAACCCCCATGTTTACACTCCTCACTTAATCAGACTACCCAATGATCCTTCTACCTAAGATACCACACTTATATATGAGAACCTCGGCTCACTTCCAATCACCTCAGTGTTGTCTATCAGCTACTATCACACTAGCAACTGCACCGACTACTTGACTCCTAACACAATCATCTTGGAGATACCTCACTCCAAACACAACTAAAACAGTTTGAAGATACCACACTTCAAACACAATCTAAACTGTCACTCAAGTGACACAGACCTAACTTAGAATTACTTCACAACTTCTTTCAAGGACACAACTACAGTCATTACTTCACAACTTCTAAGTGAGTAAAACAGTCCTCTTGCCTACAGGCTTCGAGGTAAAAATCAGTGACCATCCCACAATCCGGGTGGTTCACTTACATGGCTAACCCTAAACACTACATCTTTCTAAAACCGGCTAGATTACTAAAACTAGGATACAACTGCTTATTTATAACCTATTACCCAACTGGATTTGGGCCTCCAAGATAACAACATAAGTTGTAAAAAAACTTGTGCAAAAACAAACTTCTGCAGAAACAAATACGCAGATAACTTCTGCTACAATCATGTTCCCTTCTGATTTTTCTCCTTAGCTCTTGGACCTCCACATATGCCTTCAAAGTCATGCCACATAAGATGCGTAATAATCCTAGAATATTTTGCACTAATTAAAACAAAACTATAACAAACTTAATAGTTTTTGTAGCGTGATGTCCTGATGTCTCAACATCTCATATGACATGTTGTTCCAGATGTTGAACTTCTTCAACACAACATGTTAAGGCATTCTAGATAGGATTATAAGTTGAGAATCGTACTGTATAAAACATTGTTGATGCTATTATTTGTTTTATTAAAATTTATCCAATCCATATATTTTGGAACTTACAAACTTCCCCTTTGGCAAATTTTATCTAAAACAAATAATTACAAATACAAGCAGTTTAAAGTAGCAGCAACAATTTTACAAATAACAATTTACAATTAAAATCTGGTATTCTTCTCATAGCTTCAAGTCTTGTGTTGCATGCGAGGTTTGGACATCCAACTTGACATCTTCTTTTCTCCATTTAGAAAATGCCATATGTGCCTTGGCACAGGGAGGAGGAGACTCGATGCTAGATTAGCATTTGAAACACCTCCTGAGTAACATGAGAGATTATCTTCATGTAACTTAGAACACGGGTCACAACTGTGTTTCCTCAATAAATGATGAGGAACAAAACTCAGAACACATGTCAGAAGAGATTTTTAGAGGTATCTTTTGTGGACATGTTCCTTTTTTTTGTAGCAGTAAGGAGACCAAAAATTGCAGCTGTAGTGACACTCTTACAATACATTTTTCTCCCCCTTTTTAGCCAAAATTTGACAATGGGAGCCTTCAGAATACCATAACCAGGCACAACAAGCCCAAATTCGAACAACTTTCATGATGTTAAAGAGATAGAGTTATTTACTTGAAAAGTAGAGGTAGAGGGGTTCTCTATAAATAAGTATAGTTGAAGCAACAGATTTTCAATCTTTAGTCTGTATTCAAGCTTTGGTAAAAGGACTGCACTAGAGACAAACATGTCGTGTCCAAACTAACTCTGACTGTCTTTGATGGGTTCTGCCAAATTCCTTTGAATGAGTTAGTGCCGATAAGTTATGTACCATGCATCAGCATGTGATTGCCACCTCTTCTTTCACCAATCCGGATTGCTTCTTTTTGTGATATCATTCTTTGAAATTTTGATCATATACTGAATGATATCTAGTCTTCAACAACTAGCAAGGACATTGTTTGCTCAAGATTCTAGATGTCCCCATATTTTCATGACTTCTTTTGAATAAGTCATGCTCCCATAATCTGAATTAGCCTAATTGAGATTTATTTGTCTTCAGATTATGTTCATAGAAGAGTCTTCTTTTTGATACCTGGCATATACATATTTCTTCTGTTTGTATAATTCCCTTATGGTTGATGACACTCAGTGAAGTTTTAGGATGCCAACTATAGGCTTTAGCTACGAACAAAAACCGTCGATAAATGTATGTGTTCAAAACGAGGAAGACAACCCTCCTGCGCGCGTTATTTTGAAATTGAATATTTTAAAAAATATGTTTATTATTTAATAATTTTGTTTCGTTTTACTAACACCAAGTGCATGTAGCTCAGATGACAAGCACGTGAAAAGTCTCACCCAGGGGACCTGAGTTTGAATCCCAACGCCTCCCACCTTATTTTTACTATTTTTCACACTAACCTTTTTTTTTCTTCATATTTTCTTATTTCTTTTCTATTTAATTTCCTTTTCGAATATTTTTTAAAATATCATAAAAAAACCCCAAAAATAATTTATTTATAGAATTAAGTTTTAAAAATAATTATTAATTTTTTACACCAAAAAAATATAGTTTTCCTTTTATTTTAATTAATTGTTTAATTAACCATAAAATTATATTTTTAATTATTTTCCCAAATAAACTCAATCCAGAAAATACAAAACTATTTTTTATTTCTAGTAATTAGGGTTTTTATTAATCTTAAACTTTTTACGAATTTAAGACTTTTTCTACTAATACAAAAAAAAAAATTCCTAACATGATTTACTCTTATTTCGATTTAATTCTTCTCGTGATACTTTTTCCAATTATTATAATTGTTTCCAGGTTGTAATAGCTAGGTTTAATTTCTTGCACATTTTTCCAATATTATGTATCTTCTCACAGGATGCATAAGCTTAATTAGGGTTTATTTTTCGCATTTACTTTCTACACCTCCTATTATGTAACTGCCCCAAAGCCATGTAAAAACGTAGGGTTTTACTTTTTCGCTTTTACTTTCTGCACCTCTATTTTCTGTACATATATTAATTGCTTAGATGTATGCTAATTAGGATTGCATGGCAAGACCTAAAACGAACTTAGATAACCCTAACTCAAGATTAATATGTCTGAAATTAACAAACTTTTCACACCCACACCCTTAGGGTATCCTCTCTTGTTGCCTTCGAATAAAAATGGTCATGTCCCTCAAACGTAAGGGTACCATTAGCAAAAGTCTCTCGATTCAAAATCATCACAAAGATCACAATCCCTCAATGACCCTCGATGTTGCCTACAAATATATGATCTCATCCCTCGATTGTTGCCTATGAATAAATGATGATCGTCTCTTCGAATTGCTAAGGTATCCTTACAATGTTGCCTTGAATGACCATACGATGACCCTATGCCTGTCCATTCACATCCAACGGATAGGGATACCTATTAACTAATGGTATGGATATCGTTATCTTAAAGGAGAAGGAAAATAACAAGAACGGCCTTCTGAGTAGGTAATAAGACTTTTAATTGCTTGCTCCAATCCAATTAAAAATACTTTTCACACCTCACACTCTTTTAAAAAATACTTTCAAACAAACACTTTGTATACATTCATACGAGAATCATTACAAAGTTACATTTTTCAAAACAAATATATTCAAACACTTCGTATACATTCTTGAGGACTGATACAAGAATCATTACAAAGTCAAAGCAAAATACTTCTTTCCAAATCACGCACACACACACACACAAAGCGAGTTTTCAAAAAGTGAGCTAGAGCAATTAAGAGCCCGTAGATAACTACGCATGGAAAGGGTGCTAATACCTTCCCTTTTCATAATTACATCCCGTACTCAGAATCTATCAAAGGTCTTTCCTGTTCTTTTCACCTTTCCTTTATTGGATAAAAGAAAAGTCAGTGGCGACTCTTGCTATCCATATATTTGCGATAAAACACAAAACAAACAAGTCACTTCTCCCACCGAGTTACACGTGTAAATATTGTATCGATTGATTGTTTGTGTCTCATTTTTATAGGTATTCATGCATGGTTAAAGCATTGGAATCAAAGGAAAAAGCATGACTCCAAGTTGAAGCACGTTGTTGCAGTCAAGGTAGTAGCTATTTTTTATTTGTTGAGTGTGTTGAGCCCTACATACTGCACTGAGTGGGATCCCCAATGTAAATCCACCATTTTTTGTCGCGCTAAGCGCCCTCTTCATGGGCTTAGTGCTTTTTTACATTTTGACCCACTATTTATTGATTCTTTCATAACTTTAAGGGTTATGGTTTTGAGGCTTTTTACTCCTAACTCTATCAGACCCATTCTTTGATATTAGAGGCTTAGAAAACAACATTCGAGGGTGCATCTTGATGATCTGGAGTTGGATTTGCATCAACCGTCTATACACCGCGAGAGTTGTCGATTCATCTTCCTTCTTCTCTTGATATTCTTTATTATTGGGGTTTGTTTGTAAGTTTACTTTGATTTAATGTATATGTATTGATCATGGTGTTATATAAAATCTATTTTATATATATATATATATATATATATATATATATATATATATATATATATATATATATATATATATATATATATATATCAATGGTATCCTTGTTTACTTACTTTATGTTTTGATTTGAGTTGATATAGACGTATACTCTTCAAATCTGAATTTAAGATGAACAATTATTAGGCTCTAAACTCTAGAAATAGATTTAGATCTAATATTCACTGTGGGTATCAATTCTTAATGGTTTGTGTTGTTTAGTTGCGTGAGATATCACCAATGAGACAATATTGTAGAACTCTCATCAATGCTTCAAACTTGAATATTGATTTGAGGGATACGTGATGATATTGACGAGTGTTTTAGGTTGCGTACAACTGATCGGTAGATTTAAGTAATTTATGGGTAAATAAATTCCAATCCCGATGAGTTATGTCCTCTCTAAAGAATGAATTATTTTACTTGTTCATATGTTTTACTTTCCACACTTTATGCTTTTATAACATTAAAACCAAGCTCAGAAACCTGGAGACTATTGAACGATATACGACCCCTCACACTAATCCGCGTGGAGATGATAAAACAAAAAAACATACTTTTGCTTGTTACTTTAGCGCAATACCTAAATGTGAAGGAAAACTTGATAACCTCCAAAGATCAACATGGATATGATCAAGGGAGCCATGTGTTCTTTGTTTACCGTTGTTAAACTTCACTATACATGAGTTACCGAATACACTAGGTTCACAAAATTCCAGTTTTTCGACCTTGTCTCCATATAGTAGATTTGTTTTCTAAAATTCGACTAGGCCTATTTCACTAACATGATCAAGTCTCCTGTGCCATAACTCAATCTTTGACACAAATTTTATGGACACTAAATTTGTTGAACCACTTACAAACTAGGCCCAAGATTATATCATTCTTACCTTTTGATGCCTCTTAAGGATTTGTTGACAACATCTTCTTCTCCACATTGATTGCACCATTTTTTTTGTAACGAAGTGCCGTTAAGAACAAACCAAAACTATGAGAAAGATTGAGTTAAACAAACACAAGAAGCCCTATTAGGTTTTCACAAAAGAGGGATGGAGGGGGAGAGAGAGAGAGAGAGAGAGGTAAGAAGAAGAAAAAAAATCAGGATTTGTTATAAGTATTTTACTATTCACTTAATTAATAACAGTTCAAAAATTACAAGTGAATAAAAACAACCAACATTTCTCAACAACTTGAGAGAACTCGTTTATAGACTACTAAGCTAACTTAAGCTACATGCTAGTTTAAACAATTGGGCTTAACAAACAGGCCCAAATCAATATGGTAATTATCCTAGCATTTGTACTACTACATTCTTGAGCGTACTTCGAATACAACATGCAGGACTTCGACATCAACATGTAAATAGACTTCGACAACATGCTTAAACACTGTCAAACCAAGAATATACCCTTGTCCAAACTAGAGTTAGATTCAAAATCTCATATACTGTATTAGGATTCGTGTGCATAACTTGTAAATCTCAATAGTTAAAATCTTACAAAAATCTCTTTAGCACATTAGTAGGCTAAGTTTGGCCGAACTTGGATAAAACTAACTCTGACCCTTATCCTCTTTAATTTACATAATTTCGGTTACTATCTTTATTTCCACTGCTATTTACTATATCCTTAAGAAATTACTAACACAATTTGAAGTGTAATTGAGAAAACCACTATAATAATCGTCAACTTTAAATACCGCGATTCACCCCTCTTGTGGTTGAAGTCACTTATCCAACATTTACTTCACATGCAAGGAATACACTTGTTAAATGAAAATTTACGAACAAGGGGACCCATGTCAGCCACCCAAAAGGCCTCAACTTCCAAAACCAATGCCAGGATCTTGCATATATTAGAAGCAAGAGGAGTTGCAAGCGAAGGTAGAAAATGGAAACCATCTTTGACATGTAAAAGAATAGCTTCAAGATGGTCCTTAGCAGACAAGATTATATTCGACTTAGCTCATTTTAAAATGTGGAGATATCCTTAGATATTTAGTGTTACATGACTCGTTCTCCACCTTTTAAAAATTGGGGGACGAAGTAGAACGCAGTATCACTAGACTAGAGCTTGAAGAACTTGTTGTTCTATCTGGTGAACACGTATAATATGGTTTTGATGATTACAAAGAAATCAAAAAAAATATCACAAAACATCATGAAACAACGAAGCTAAAGAATATCTTCAAGAAACGATGTCTAATGTAAAAAGCTATTTTGTGATCTTATGCTTTATTGCTTACTTTTTTTAATACAATAAAAAATGTAATATTCAGTGGATTACTTTCAAAGTACTATGGTCACACACATGCACACATACACAGACACACAGTTTCAAACTTCATATGATTTCCAATAAAAATTAAAAACATCTTGGTTTGGGAAAAAAGACTTGAAAAATTAAGTATAATCAATTATGTTTCCTACTTAATGGAGTATATATAAAAATTCACCTTCTTATTGATTATAGAACTTATGTAATCGGTGGGGCGAACTAGCTCAATAAATAATTAACAAAGCCTTATAATCTATTATGATTTTGATACCATAAAACCTATCTTATTTTTTTATAGTCCACAATCAATTTTGGGGTAACATAATCGGTTATGAAGAAGATTTAACCCTAAAAACACATCATTTATTGGCTAAATATTTTACTCTAAAAAGAGAACTTGTGCTATTTTCAAAATAAACAAGAAATAGGAATATTACCTCTCTTATACTCATTATGTTACTCTTAGATTTTTCACAAACACTTAAAATATTATTTTAATGCTGAGAGAGCAATACACTTAAGTAGAGTTTCTTGTGTAAACAACTCCAGATATAGAATTTTAAAACAAGATAGATTTGTTTGTCGCGCTGCAAAATAATACAAAGTCACCATCAAACTTTATTTATTACAAATGAAAGAGAAAATATCGAGAAAACCCTAAAAGGTAAAGAAAATGACCGTCGCAACCAAATTTGGATTCAGAAGTCGGTTATTCATGGGGAAGGTATTAGCATCCCACATTACGTTGTACTCAATACGATCCACTTTGTTTGCTTGTGTCTAAGGATGTTGTTATCTAAAGGTTTACTTGCTACGAATGATTACTAGATTTAATTAGAGAAGATTTTTTTTTAATTAGTAAGCTCGCCAAGATTTAAGAATCTTGTGCCTACGTATCTCCATAGTGCAATAGAGAAATTAGAGCTCTGTCGGAGTTGAAAATATTATTAGTTGGTTGTTTTTATCTAATGATGTTTTTTTTGAAGAAACTTAACTCATTTAATTAATAATAATGTTATGAATACATGTTGTGACATCATCAAATATATGAAAACTAGCAAAATCTGGAGCCACCCTTGCCAAAGCATGAGCAACTTCATTAGCTTGTCTTCTAACGAACTTAACATGAGAATTCTTGAAAAAGAGAGTTAGCAGCCTGTTGCATTCGCTAACAATGGCTCCGAAGTCTGAATCGTTGGGCTTAGGATTTATAATGCAGTCCACCACACGTTTGGCATCTAATTCAAAGTCCATATCATCAAAATCCAATTCATTTACCCATTTCAAAGTAGAGAGAAAGTTAAGGGCTTCCCCTGTAGCAACATCAGTAATAGGAGTAAACCAATCTGTCAGTGCAGCAATAAAAGATCCTACATCATCTCTAATGCACGCCCTAAAGCCAACCTTATTATTTGAGAAAGATGCGTCGATATTACACTTGAAGCGACCCCTTGACAGTTTGCTCCATCTGACATTATCTGGAGATGAGTTAATCGGCGAGTTAGAGGATGAAATATGCTGAGCCTCTCTCCATCTTGTCAAAATCTAAGCCGCTCTTTGACCAATAGAAACTGGATTATCTTCCTCTTGGTTCCAAACAATATTGTTTCTTCCTTTCCAAATGCTCCATAAAATGGTTGAGAACATTGCTTGTTGATCTTTTGTGGCTACCTGCAAAAACGGAAAAAAAATCATCGAAGAGAACAATTCTCCATGCTCAGTGATACTTTGCACCAGGACCCAAAGACCAGCAATTCGCCAACATTCAATAATTTTAGGGCACTGGATAAAAAGCTGATAATTGTTCTCTTCCCCAACAGCGCATCCTACACAACCATAAGGGCAATAGACACGTTTGTCCAACAATCTTTTTCTAGTAGGCACACAATCTCTACATAGCCACCACAAAAAGTTTTTAATCCTGGGTGGGGTCTTAATATTCCATACAATGTTCCACCTGTCTTTGATTCGAAGATGAGAAGTGTCGATAAGATTATTGATACAGACTTTATATGCACTATGAACCGAGAATTTTCCTTCATTTTCAAACTTTCAGATCAACTTATCATTATGAACCACATTGAAAAGAGGGGTATTATAAATCTTTTGAGCAGTAACCTCATCCACAAGAGAAGAAATCAAGTCATGATTCCATGATTTTCCATTTAGGCTTATTAAATCTGAAACTCAAAGATTACTCATTGCATGTTGCTGAGGCCAGGGATTCATCAAAGCGTTACCATCCAAAATCCAATTTGGGTCCCATAATGAAATATTCCAAGTACTACGCCAGACATAATTGGGATAATGGCCTAAAGAACAGAATCAGAAAAGTCGTAGTTTGGGAAGTACTTGGCCTTATATAGTCGAGAAACAAGGGAATCTGGATTTGAAATAAATCTCCAAGCTTGCTTACTTAACATAGCCAGGTTAAACGCACTGATACTTTTGAAACCCATGCCACCGTCACATTTTGGCATAGATAGACGATCCCAAGAAAGACAGTGAATACCTTTAGACATACCCCACTTGTTCCCCCACCAAAAGGAATTAAGCATCTTCTCAATCTCATCCGTCAACGAAGAAGGAAGAAGGAAGAAGGAAAAGACTCATAATATAGGTCGAAATAGATTGCAACACAGATTTTATCATGATTTCTCTACCAGCTTGAGACAAGTTTTTGCTGCTCCAAGATTTAATTTTCCTCCATAATCTATCCTTAATGAAGCCAAAAGTAGCTCTTTTATTTTTGCCAAACATGGAGGGAACCCCGAGATAATTACCTGTACCCAACACCTGTTGGACTCCCAAAGAAAAAACTAGCGTGTCCCGAAGAGTTGTGTCAACATTTCTACTACAAAAAATTCAGACTTTTGAAAGTTAATAGCTTGACCAGAATCATCCTCATATGTGGCAAGAATATCCTTCATGATATTAGTCTCCTCAGTAGTAGCTTTAAAGAACAAAATACAGTCATCGGCGAACAAGAGATGAGAATAATAGGGGCATTCTTGCAAACTTTTATGTCATGGATGTCACCCCTACTTTCTACTTTCCTTATGAGAGCTGAGAGACCTTCAGCACAAAGAATAAATAAGTGTGGCGATAGAGGATCTTCCTGTCGTAACCCACGCCCAGGAGTAATCGGTCCAACCATAGAGCCGTTAACTCGCACAGAATAATCCATTGTTTCAACGCAGAGCATAATCCAACCTATCCATTTTTGACAAAACCCCATGACGGAAAGAATATCCTTCAAATAATCCCAATCAATTCTATCGTAAGCTTTACTAATATCCAACTTAAACACTATCTCACCGGTTTTACCCCTAGTTTTGGTCTTCATATAATGAACCACTTTTGTAATTGCCATAGCATTGTCAAGAATAGATCTATCCTGAACAAAAGCTGATTGATTATCAGAAATACAATTTCCTAAAATCTTCTTGAGCCGGTTAGCCAACACTTTAGCAATAATTTTGTAAAGAACATTACAAAAAGCAATAGGGCGCCAATCTTTCATAGACATTTGAGTCGAACCTTTTGGGATTAGAGTGATATTGGTTTTGTTGAGATTTTGCGGAAAAATACACGTATCAAGCCAAGAACAGCCTGGTGTATAGATGTCATTACTACAAGTATCCCAAAATTGCTGATAGAAACCGGGGTTGAAACCGTCAGGTCCCGAACTTTTTTCAGCCTGCATAGAGAATACTGCTTCTTGGAACTCTTCTATAAAGAAGTCAGCAGTGAGCATAATATTATCGGCGTCCGAGACAGAGGTATTAATGTCCTGGAGGACCCGCTCCCTAGAACCTGTGTGCTTTTGGAACAGATCTGTAAAGTAATCTTTGTCAATAGTGCAAAAGCCATCTAATGAATTAGTGACTACACCTTCATTGCTAACAAGAGAATTTATGGTATTTTGCTTCTTACCCACAGTAGCGACAACATGAAATTTTTGTGTTAAGGTCGCCGCCTTTTTACCAGAAAGTTTTGTCCCGTTGCTTCCAATACATATCTTCCTTAATAAGCAGCAAAAAGATTCGAATTACTTTCATCCACGGAACGACCAGTTCTTTCCAATTGAGAACAAATTCGAGCAATATCCTTCTGCACCTTACCACAGTTATCTCTGCTCCATTTTACCAATTCTGCTCCATAATATTCAAGCTTATCAGTGAGAATATCATCACAACTGATCCATTTAGCTCGCACAGTATCCTTGAAGCCAGGTTCCGTAAGCCACGCATTTTCGAAGCGGAAATTCCTGTGATAATACTGATGGGCAGTGGTGCTTGTACATCGTAACAGTATCGGATAATGATCAGAGGTTGCCGCAGTTAAGCAGTCGAGCTGAGCATTCGGAAATAAGTCAAGTCAATCTGAATTGGACATCGCTCTATCTAACTGTTCTTCCACAGCCCAGTCAGTTCCTAAAATTTTAAACCAAGTGAATTGATATTTATTCAACGGAATATCGACCAGACCCGAATCCAGAGTGGCTTGCCTATAACCGGATATCATCCAATTCGGACGCTCACATTTTCCTCTTCTTTCAATAGGAGCCAAGATGTCATTATAGTCGCCGATGATGCACCAAGGCATAGTAGAGCTGTTTGAAAGGTTGCGCAGAAAATTCAAGGAATCTCTACGGTGAGAGCTTTCGGGGAACCCGTAAAAACCAGTCAGACACCAGTTTCCTTTAATGTTATCTTCAACAAGGAGGTCAATATGATTATTAGAGTAGTTCTGAATTGAGAAATTCTTATGATCTTTCCAAAAGACAGCCAAACCACCGCTTCTACCTGTACGGTTAATAGAAAAACAGCAATCAAAACCCAAGCATAACGAAGGCAATCCACTTTATTAACATAGCTTATAGTTTCGAATTAAAATAAAACATTCGGTTTGCCTTCGGATGAGGTATTTGAGATTAGTTACGCTCGGGTTACCCAGACCCCAGCAGTTCCAGCTTAGAACAATCATTTTTCTTAGTAGGGCTGCTGAGCAGTAGCCGCCAATATTACATTGACAACAGAGTTGGAATCAAGCTGCATAGTTTTGTCATGACTAGTAGCTCCCGAGTCTAAACCAGCTACTTCGAGAACCATGTCCTCCCTGTCAAAAGAGACCTTGATTGACTGTTTTATCATTTCAGAAGTATCCCCCGTACGACTTCTTTTTTTTCCTGCGCTATAATCTTCGCTGTTTTTGATTTCTTGAGCAGCAACTTCAATCTCTTTAGCACGCAGTTTGTGCCGAGCTTGAAGTTTCATCGACATTTTAGTAGCAGCAATGTTCTTACTCCTAGTAGCATTTGGACCTCCTTTGTTCTGTGCTGAGTTTGTCGTGCGATACTTGACTTGAGATGTTTTCAGAAAATCACTATTCACTTGGCTTGAAAACACATTAATTTCACCAGGCATCCTGGTATCTTCTTCTAGAGCATTCGGTAAGAAATTGTGACTTGCAAGCTGTTGAAAGAATAATTCAACTATATTGATCAATGACTGTAATAAGAAATAAGGACTGATTGGTTAGTTTGTTAGATAACCAATTATAGTTAGTCTTCTAATAGTTTGTTACATTGCTTTAAATAACAAGTCTTATTGTAATAGTTAGTAAGTATGGAAAATAAAGAATTACTCATTCTTCCCAATCTCTGAGTTCTCTCTCTATTCTTCTCTCCCTGTTCCAACATACTGGTATCCAGAGCAAGAGTTTCGAAGGGGCCTGAGAAAAAATTGAAGGAGACGAAGTTGTGAGTCTGTGCAATTGTGATCCGTAGCCATGAGTAGTGCCCATGAAAACCTTCCCACCACATTGCCCGTTCTTACTGAGAAGAATTGGGAACGATGGAGCATCCAAATGAAGGTGATGTTTGGGTTTCAGGACATCCAAGAAGTGGTGGAATCTGGGATTCCATCGTTGGCAACTGGAGCTAGTGATGCACAGAAAGCAGCGAACAAGGAGGCGAAGAAGAAGGACTGCAAGGCGATGTTTCTTCTACATCAATGCATGGACGATGCACATTTTGAGAAGATCTCCAAGGCAACCAGTGCAAAGGAAGCTTGGAATATCATTCAACGATATCACGCCGGAGGGGAGAAGGTGAAGAAGGTTCGCTTGCAATCTTTACGCAAGCAATATGAGAGCTTGCACATGGAGGAGAACAACACGATTGGAGCGTATTTCACCAAGATTCTCACACTGATCAATCAGATGAAAGAGTGTGGTGAAACGATCACAGATTTGATGGTGATTGAGAAAATCTTGCGATCGTTACCAGTGAAATTTGATTACATAGTAGTGGCGATCGAGGAATCCAAAGATTTGGAGAAGATGAAACTTGAGGAACTGCAAAGTTTGTTGGAGGCTCATGAATTACGTCTTCAAGATCGAGTGGCTGAGAGGAATCACCAAGATCAAGCGTTGAAGGCTCAGACATCGAAGAAGGCGTATGATGAGAAATGCAAAGGCAAATGGAAAAGTAAAGGCAAGGCCAAAGGGGAATCTTGGTCTTCTTCGAGAGATGATGATCACAAAAGTGGTTCTTCACAGCAACGTGGTGGTCATGAGAGGAATTTTGGCAAGAATCAAAGGGTGGACAAGAAGAAAGCTGAATGCTACAATTGCAGGAAGATTGGTCATTTTGCACGAGAATGTCCAAATGGTAGAAGTGAACAGAGAAGGGGTGACAATGAGGCCAATGCAGCTCATGAGGATTCAGATCAAGAACCCCTGCTTCTCATGGTAACCACCAGCTCTAAAGATTCTTCTGTTTCTGTAAATTCTAAATCAAACTTGTGGTATTTAGATACGGGTTGTTCTAATCACATGACTAGTCATAGAGAATGGCTAATTGACTTAAATGAAACTAGAAGAAGCACGGTTAAGTTTGCTGATGATAGAACACTTGACATAGAAGGGATTGGAAGTGTTGCAATTCATAGAAAGGATGGTAGAACTGCAATAATAGAAGATGTGTTGTATGTGCCTGGAATGACTTGCAATCTGTTGAGTATTAGCCAGCTGATTCAGAAAGGGTTCAAGGTCATTATGGAGAAGAATTCCTTTGATTTGTTTGATGCTAAAGGAAGATTGATCTTGAAGGCTCCACTTTCAGAAAATAGAACCTTCAAGGTTAACATTAAAGCATCTGAGGTTCATTGCTTGAAAGCCTCAGGATCCTTACAAGGCAGGGAGTCAGATTGGTTGTGGCATGCTAGATTTTGTCACTTGAATTTCAGAAGTTTACACCAGCTTGGAAGTGATGGTATGGTCTTGGGATTACCGACAACAATGATCCCGAGAAGATTTGTGAGACCGCTACGGGAAGCGCATAAGGAAATCTTTCACCGAGTTAGCCATGAGAGCTAATGATCTACTGGGGTTGTTCACTCGACATTTGTGGACCCTTTGAAGTTAATTCACATGGTGGAAATATATACTTCATCACTTTTGTGGATGAATTCAGCAGAATGTTATGGCTATTTCTCATTAAAGCCAAGAATGAAGCACTTGGTGTGTTCAAGAGATTCAAGGCGTGTCGAGAGACAAAGTGGTAAACTTCAAGGTGTTTAGGACTGATGGTGGTGGAGAGTATACTTCACATGAATTTGAAGAATTTTGTTCAAAAAGTGGTATTCAACATGAGAAGACTGCACCCTATAATCCACAGCACAATGGCTTGGCTGAGAGGAGAAATAGAACTCTACTTAACATGACAAGAAGCATGCTGAGGGAGAAGCACTTGCCACAAGAGTTTTGGGGAAGCAGCTCACGACTTGTTATATTCTAAACAGATGCCCTACAAAGAGATTGAAGAAGCAAGTACCACTTGACGTGTGGACAGGAAAGAAGCCCTCTGTTAGCCATTTGAGGATTTTTGGGTCTCTATGCTTCAAGCATGTACCTGATCAGAAGAGGAGGAAGCTCGAAAGCAAAAGTCAACCAATGATTCTTATAGGGTATCATCCAACAGGTGCATATAAATTGTTTGATCCTGTGAAAAGACAATCTTGTTTTAGCAGGGATGTTCATGTTGTAGAAGATGAGCACTGGGACTGGAGGTTGAAACAAACTAGTCTCAACAAGGTTCACATTGCACCAGAGATGCTTGAAGAACAAGTCACTGATGGAGAAAGTGAGGAGCAGCTACCTGCAATACAAAGACAAAGACAGAGACAAAGAAATCTACCTGCCAGGTTCAATGAATTTGAAATGGCAAGTGATGCTGACATTTCTGAGGAGGGTGAACTAATCCATTATGCACTTATGGCAGATTCTGAGCCACTTGATCTCAATGAAGCCTTGAAGCAATCAAAGTGGAGATTGGCAATGATCGATGAGCTTAAGGCAATTGAGAGGAACAAGACTTGGGAGTTGGTAACTCTACCTCAGAATAAAGTTCCAATTGGAGTTAAATGGGTGTATAAGCTAAAGTTGAATCCTGATGGATCAATAGCTAAACACAAAGCAAGGTTAGTTGCTAAAGGGTTCTTGCAGAGGCATGGACTGGATTATACAGAAGTTTTTGCTCCTGTGGCTAGGATGGAGACAATTAGAGTGGTTGTTGCTATGGCTAATGCAAGGCAGTGGAGTTTACATCAACTGGATGTAAAATCAGCATTCCTGAATGGTCCATTGGATGAGGAAGTTTATGTAACACAGCCACCAGGGTTTGAGATCAAAGGCCAAGAGCACAAAGTCTACAAACTTAACAAAGCACTTTATGGACTCAAGCAGCTCCAAGAGCTTGGAATAAGAGAATTGATAGCTTCTGAGCAACAAATTCATTAAGTGTTCTGGAGCATGGAGTCTATGTGAAGAAACAAGGAGATGAGCACATCATGATCATTTGCCTCTATGTTGATGATCCGCTAGTGACGGATCAAATGTGAAAGACATTGAAGCATTCAAGATGGTTATGAGCTTAGAGTTTGAGATGATGATCTAGGTGAGTTGACCTATTTTCCGGAATGGGTTTATTAGAACATCACATGGCTTACTTATGCATCAAAGTAAGTATGTGAGTGATATCCTTAAGAGGTTCAATATGGCTGGTTGTAATCCAGTGAATACACCTGCTGAGGTAAATGTCAAGATGAGAAGAAGTGATGTTGATGAAGCTGCAGATCCTACATTGTTCAAGCAGATTGTAGGGTCATTGAGGTTTCTGTGTTCAAGCAGGCCTGATATTTGTTATGAAGTGGGTCTTGTAAATAGATTTATGAGTGATCCCAAGAAAACTCATATGGGAGCTGCTAAGAGGATACTTAGATACCTGCAAGGAACTCATGATTTTGGAATACTGTTTCCAAATCAAGCTAAGTCTCAAAAGGCATTGCTGATAGGTTTTTCAGATTCGGATTATGGAGGAGATCTGGATGAGAGAAAGAGCACATCAGGGTATGTTTTTAGGTTCTTTGGAGCTCCTATTTCATGGTCTTCAAAGAAACAATCTGTGATAGCATTGAGTTCTTGTGAGGCAGAATACATTGTTGGTTCATCTGCAGCTTGTCAAGCATTCTGGTTAGATGAATTGTCGAAAGCTTTGCAGATTGAAGTGGAGAAGCCCTTGAAGCTGTTTGTTGATAATGTTTCTGCTATAAGCTTAGCCAAGAACCCTGTGTCCCATGGGAGGAGCAAGCACATCGAGGTGAGGTTCCATTTCTTGAGGGAGCAAGTACACAAGGGAAGGCTAGAGCTGGAGTATTGTTCAACAGAAGAGCAGGTTGCAGATGCATTTACCAAAGCGTTGAGGGTTGATCGTTTTGACAAGATGAGGAAGGAGCTTAGTGTGGTATCACTAAGGAATTTGAATTAGAGGGGAGTGTTGAAAGAATAATTCAACTATATTGATCAATGACTGTAATAAGAAATAAGGACTGATTGGTTAGTTTGTTAGATAACCAATTATAGTTAGTCTTCTAATAGTTTGTTACATTGCTTTAAATAACAAGTCTTATTGTAATAGTTAGTTAGTATGGAAAATAAAGAATTACTCATTCTTCCCAATCTCTGAGTTCTCTCTCTATTCTTCTCTCCCTGTTCCAACACAAGCAGCACTGCATCATCCATTTTTCCTCCTGCCATTGTCTTGTCTTTAGTACACAAAATCTCCTGACCAACATTATAGTTTGCAGCAGTTTTAGTCTTTAACTCGGTAGCAGGAAAGTTGATGTTATCCACCTCTTTTCCATCAGTCAATAGCAAGCAATGCTCAGTACCAGTAATGCTTATTTCGCAGGAGGAAGCAAACATTTTGTTGTCAAATACTTTGAAGCTTCCTTGAAAAACATTGATGCCAGGGCTCTATTGAGACATTGTGAGAGGAGCAGCAGAGTTATTGAACTTTGATTGCACAATAGACGGATTGGGAGGAAGAGATGATGTCCCTGCAGAGTTTGATAATGCATTGGTGACATTCATTTTGCTAGCAGCAGTGATATCTCACTGTCTCGAGCCACTCGCATTGTCATGAAACCAAAGGGAAGATTATGAATTTGGACCCACACCTCTGTTAGCTGGTAATTTCGATGAAACTACTTTGTTGAACAAATGGGCTTAATGTGAGGTAGATGTTCATTCGAATAAGGTCCAAAGATGAATGATTTGGCTGATCAGCAAGGAGTTTCGAATAAGAGACAATTGGTTGAATAATTAGAATTTTTACCTTGGAAGTACTTCGATTTTAAATGAAGATTAGCTAAATAAAGACTTCGAAGTTCGTTTTAAAGGGGTTTGAATGTCTTGTTTTGTTATAAGTATGAAGATTCAAATTAAGGAAGTAAAACGGTCCAGTGAAAAGTTTTCTGGATTCGAATCGAAAGATTTAAATTTACTAAGTCCGTTGCATATTCGAAATTCGAATAAAAGGCGCCATTTTTAGAAGACGCGTGGAAGCCACTGATTGTAAGAGGCATCCAAGCTTCGAACATGGCATGATTCTAGGGTAGGACCGTTAGGGTCGAAATAGTATAAATAGATGTTCTAGTGTTAGAATTTGGTGTGTTCATTTTGTACTAGAAATTCTTATATACTCAAACTACCGATTGATTAAGGGAAACGAGTTGCAGAAACCATGTACGTATAGAACACCATTGTTATACTTTTTGCAGTTTAAATTAAAGTCATTTACTTTCATTCTTGCCTTTACAGTTTTCATTCTTTTATGTCTTTCGTTTTCCTTTACATTTCGATCAAATATTTACTTTTCCAGAATCCTTTACTTTCTTGTCGAAGTCTTTTACATTTTATCCACTTTACTTTATAAAATCTTATGTTTAAAATTCAAAATCTTTTCTCAAATCGAAGTCAATCATTAGTTTAAGTATTATTTTGTCAGTATATTTCGTTACATAAGAAACTGTTATCAAACGAATTCATAGAATTTACTTTAAGATTCTTGTATTATACCTTGAAGATACAAATCCATAAATAACAAAGTGAAATATGAACATGAAACTTAACTCAAACATAATAAATTATGACACGTGTCCTAGGATCAATCTAGTCGACCCTGCAAGTAACCAAAACCAGTAATTGGGAAGACTAACGGTTGCTTGCGTGAAATCACCGTAAACAAATTGGCACACCCAGTGGGACAGTGTCATAAATAAATTCCTATGTTACATTTTGTTAGAAACTTTTTAAAGATCTTCTGAGTCTAGAGTTTGTTTTGTTATATGAACCTTAGAAGTGGTAAAATAACAAATAGTAACCAACAAATACCCAGAAGAAAACATACTAAAAGAATGGTTAACACAACTAACCAAGATGGGGGACAAAATCCCCCACAAGGGACTGGCACAATTGTTTCTGGTTCGACTGATGCATCTAATACAGTCCCCATTTTGCAGGCCATACCAGTGGCCACAAACACTGCAGCAATAGGTAATATGGGTAGTTCGAATTCAATCCCTACAGGCACGATGAAGATGCCATCGAACATGTCATCAGTGCCAATCTTGTTAAACGTAGGAACCCTAGCCCAACAATATTCAACTCCCACAAGGCCTCCAGGTTTCGATGCCTTTAGACCTAGAAATCCCCAATACGGAATGCCAACTTCGTTTATGGAAGGATTGCGTAATGCATCAACCTCTTCCCCAATCCAAGGGTTTGGTTCTGAAATGAATCATTTGGGCCCAAACACCCAAAATTTAGGGAGTTTCACCCAAATACCTACCCTCACTACAAATAATCAGGCAGCATTTAGACAACAAATGGATGATAGTAACCATGATATAGTAGGAGTCCTAGCCCGTGAAATGAATATCATCTTTACTCCTTTAATCCAGAACATTAATAGAACCAACCAAGAGAATTCTACCTAATTGGCTCGAATAGAAGATTTTTTTGGCGCCCCTGATGCGCCTACAAGACGTAGGCAAAATCAAACAGTGGTTCGAAATGAAAACCCACCATTGAACAAATTCGACCCCCTAGACAAGTGGTCAAAGATAGAAATATAGGGGCAAGATTAAGGCAACAAGAAATTCAAGAAATACAAGAGAAACAACCTAGAAGAATAATGATGGTAAATAGGGAACAAAATGCAGACGAAGTTGTCCATAAGGTTAGAAATTATAATATGGTGGCAGAAAATAATCTGACTTCCATGATCGAAAGAATCATGACCCAGAAAGGCTTAAACTTATGATTTAGGAGACCAAACTACATGTCCCCTATTGTAAATTATATTTTACAATCTGGGTTGCTCAGGGGTTGTAAAGTCCCTAAATTTACAAAATTCGGTGGAGACACAAGTGAATCGACAGTTGAACATATAGCGAGATACTTAACCAAAGCAAGAGATTTGGCAAATAATGAAAATCTTAGGATAAAACATTTTCCAAGTTCTCTGAATAAAAATGCTTTCACTTTGTTCAGCACTCTCCCCTAGGGTCCATAGATACATGGCCCTATTTAGAAAGTTTATTCCATGAACAATTTTACATGGGCCAGTCTAAGATAAGTCTAAAGGAATTAGCAAGCATAAAGAGGAAATTCGTAGAACCAATAGATGACTATTTGAATATGTTTTGCCTCTTAAAGTCTAGATGTTTTACTATGGTCCCTGAACATGAATTGGTCGAAATGGCTGCTGGTGGCCTAGATTATTCTATTCGAAATAAACTAGATACACAATACTTAAGAGACATGGCTCAACTAACAGACAAAGTTCGACAAGTAGAAAGACTCAAAGCTGAAAAGGCTAGGGCTAGTAAGAATTATAAGAAAGAAAGAATAGCCTACATAGAGGCTAAAGAAGAGAATTCAGATGAGTATCAGGATCCTTATGGATTCGATCAACTCGAAGTGGATCTTGCAGAACTCAAGCAAGCACCCCCCTTATTCTTGCAAAGTTCTGGTCCCTTCGAATGGAAAAAATCATGTCGAAAATGAGAAAAATGATAAATTCCCTAAGAAAGTCTACACGTTTGACATAACTAAATGTGATGAGATATTTGATTTACTTGTCAAAGATGGCCAATTGATAGTGCCTCCTAATCTTAAAATCCCTCCGTTGGAACAATTGAAGAAGAGAGGCTTTTGTAAATATCATAATTTTTAGGCCATAAAACTCACAGTGCTTTCCTTTCAGGGATTTGGTTCAGAGTGCTATTAAAGAAGGAAGACTCAAGTTTGCTGACAAGACAAAGAACTCTATGAAGGTTGATACAGACCCTTTGTTGATGGCTGAAACTGTACCACCCCAATATTTTCAAATATTAAATAAATAGAATTTTAATTATTTATTTAATTAAAATGGAATTTTTAGTATTTTTGGGAATTATTTAATTAAATAATGAGAATAAGGTGTTGGTTAATTATTATTGTAGAATAATAATAATAATAATAATAATAATAATAATAATAATAATAATAACGAATAAAAGAAGAAAAAGAGAGTTGGGAAGTATATTTGGAGAAAAGCTATCGTCCATGAAAGTGAGAAGAGCAGAAGGAAGGAGAAAAACCAAGAGTTCCAGAGTTCGAAGAAATTCACAGGTAAGGGGTGATTTCTCGTAATTACTATGCCTTATAGGTTTTGGGATCAATAGAATTGATTGAGCATGTTAGGAATCCCAAATTAGGATTTTCTAGGTTTGTAGGATTTGTCCCTAAAGAGTTTAAATTGCATGAATTCGACCGAATCAATGTTATAGGATCGTTGGATATGATTGGAATATATTATAATGCATTGTGTCACTGTTGTTTGGTTGATTCTGATGCAATTGGATGTATGAATTCGTATGGGTATGAATTGGATGGAATTGGAATGGTGTGATGTTGATAAATTGCAGGTTTTCTGCTACTGATGTCGCTGGAACCAGTTCCTGTATGGGAGGAACCGGGTTCTTGGTACAAATTCCAGAGGAGAGGAATTCTGAGTGTGCAGGAAGCGGTTACTCCTGGGGAGTAACCGGGTTCCCAGTGTAAAAATTGTAAAGAAAATGGACTTTTTAAGCAGGAACCGGTTCTCTGGTGGGAGTAACCGAGTTCCCCATACAAAAACCAGAGAGCGTGTTTACTGAGAGTGTGGGAACCGGGTTCTCCCTGGGAGGAACCGGTTACCACTGTGTTATTTTGAAAAATCCTTAAACTTTGAAAAATCATATTTTCTAAACCGTAAGTCCATTTCCAGTGCCGTTTTGGACAGTATTCTTTAAATCAAACAATCTATTTTATGAAATGAAGAAAATAATAATTAATGGATTTTATCTTGGAAAATGTCATTTTTTCTGGATTATGGATAAATGTGTTCAGTATGAAATGCTGTATGAACTGGTATATGATTGTTCTGACAAGTAGAACGTGGATTGATGCTTGTATGTTGTCTTCCTGTTGTTTATTCATGATTGTATTGATATCATGTGTTGTTGTTGATGTTGTTTATTCATGGTATGTCGTTGTTGATATCATGTCCTGTTGTTGATGTTGCATGTTGTTGAATGTGCATGCATATACATTGGTGGTAGTTAATTCCCATTGTGTAGAATTAGTGAGTTGACCAACATCCGTTGCCGAGTTGAAATGGACGGTGAGGTTTTATCTATGTCCGAGTTGGAATGGAATAGATGTTAATGATGTGTCTGAGTTGGAATGGAACAGTATGTGAACTTAGTTCACTGTCGGTACCACATGCATAGAGTCTTGCATTGCATTGTATATGTGTGATGACTGGTTTTTTTTCATCGGTTGTTTTAAAAACAATGAAGTTGCCACCTAATTTTATTTGTTCTAAAAAGAACGGGGAAATATAAATAAAATCCATAGAATTTGGATAAGGCGGTCTACGTGACCAAAAGAAGTGAATTCGGGAGTCGGTTATGTAAGGGGAAGGTATTAGCACCCCTTACATCCATCGTACTCGATGGGACCCGTTTAGTTCTAAGTATTTGTGTGTGTGTTAAATTTCTAATTCATGAGTTAAGATCGAAAAATAAAAGAAACAGGGTTTATTTATTATTATTTTGAGTTTGGCACGGTTTCAAAATCGTGTGCCTACATATTCCCTTGTGCAATGGGAAAGTCAAAACTCCTAGTTCCTCTTGAAAAGGTTTGAATTTGTTGAATTGATTTTATAAGAAAAATCATGCATATTTCAAATGCTTGAACTTGGACTTGTTTTGTTTGTTTGAAAAGCTTAAGTCCCCGTTCGTGTTTGAAATGGCTATTGTACACTCTTTGTAAGAAAAGAGTTTGATGATCGCATATGAGCGAAAAAGATTTGAGTGAGTTGGATCGATTTTAAGTGGGTGAAAAGTATTGAACAATAGGACTAGCATCCTACGATTCAAACACTAGAAACAAGAGGAGCTCAATGCTCAACGAGTTGTCTATCATCCAAAAGTTTTTCTTATGAAAGAGTGAAGTGAAACAAAGTTCACGTTATTAAGAATCCTTAAACAATTGGACTAGCATCCAACGACTTAAAGATTTGAAGTTCATTTTTTAACAAGTGTTTAAACAATTGGTCTAGCAACCAACGATTTAAATACTTGGGTTTTTAGTATGAAAAGAAATTTGAAAATGCACTCAACGTTGGATCGAGGTTTGTAAGTTAATTGTGAAAGTGTTTTAGATGGGGTTTTGAAAAATGGTTTTTGAAAAGTGAAGGATATTCACAAGAAGTTTTGAAAAAAGATTTAAGTTTGAAAATTGGAAGAAAACATTTTGAAAAGTATTAAAAAATACTTAAAATGTCCCATTTTTTAACTTAGTAAAAATATAATCAAAAAGAAAATATTTTTGGATTTTTTTTAACATAATCATAAAATAGGTATATTAAATGACAAGTGTACAAAAAATCATCTCAAAATGAGAGGTTTTGATTAGTTTTTTGAAGATGTTTAAGTTTGCTAGAAACTTTAAAAAAAAAAAAAAAGAGTTTTTTGGTCCTAAGGAGGTTTGAACCTTAGAAACTTGTCATTTAATTACCTTGTTTAGAAGGAGTTTTAAAAAAAAGAAGTTTGGAAAAAGTGTCCAGAAATTGTACTTCTGAATGGTTCAGAAGTTGTTCTGAAAAAGTTTTGAAAAAATGTTTAAAAGTTGTTTTGAAAGTTATTTTTAAAAAATGGAAGTTTGGAAAAAGTCCAGAAGTTGGATTTATGAAGGGTTCAGAAGTTGGCTTGCTTCTAGAAGATCAGAAGCTAGCTTGCTTCTGGAGGATGAGAAGGAACGTATAGAAGCTTGCAGCTTCTGGGGGCGTGTGGCTTCTGGCTATTTCTGGAGCATGTAGAAGTTGGTTGCTTCTAGGAATGATGAGAAGCACATTGCTTCTTGAGATGGTTAGAAGCTGATTGCTTCTGGAAATGGAAGCACTAGAAGTGCTTCTGAAGGGTGTTGAAATGGGAAGCTTCCGGGCGGAAAAGTCAAGCTTCACGAGCCTTTATTAAAAAAGGTTCCAGGGGGATTCGAACCCTGGACCTTGAGGCGAAGGAAAGGTTAAATGCGTGCTGGCTTACCACTGGGGTGGCTGTTACATCCGTTGTTTTAACTCAAACCACAAATATATATTATAAATCAAGTTTTAAATTTATGTTTTTCCCACTTCATCTTCTTCGTGGAAATGGAAACACGGCCTCTATGGCTCAAACTTGAGATCCTTCGTTTCTCAACCAAATCAAAAACTTCAAACATCAAACATGATTAGAATTTCAAAACGAACTTAACCAGGTAAATAATTAAAGCTATAAGTCAGAAATGAGCTTTAATTTTGGATATTCCCAAAATTGACCTAACTGAACAAATTCCAATTTCTCATGATATGATTGTTTTTAATTGCAATTAAGGATTCAGTTAGCTTAGGAATGATCATATGAATACTTCCCTTTGCAAATTTTGTGCTAATAACACATGTGTCCTTGGCTGGAATTTGCAGAATCCAGATATGGACTTTTAGTTACGTTTTGATGATCCTAAAAGCTTCCTTAGATGTTACTGAATGTGTTCCAATACCTACCTTGCTTTGAAGGTCTCTAATTCTTCCTACCCAAGTCCAGTTGCAGATGGCTGGTTGTGAAAATTGATTTTCATGATTCTGTGTTTACAGTGATAGAATGATGATTTGGATTGCTTCTATATGATGTATAGAAGGTGTTTGAAGTGAAAAATCATAACAAGCACGAATGAATTAAGAGTTTGGAAGTTTTGGCTCAAACTTGCATTTTGAATTTTTCTGGAAATGGTTTCTGAGAAAACTAACTTTGGGCTTGTTTTCTGAGAGTTTGAAGTTTCAAACAACTTCTAAATGATGTTTAGAAGATTTTTGAATGACACCTTTGGCTAGAACTTGCATAATTTGCAATTTGGAATTCTAACCTCTTTGAAACTTAGAAACTTGCAAAATAAGAAAGAAATGAGAAAACAAGTTTGGAATTGTTTTGGTGTGTTTTTTTGAATAAAGTAGGAACCTTTATTTATAGGCAAAGGATTCTAAAAATGGCAAGGCAAAATAAGATTAGAAGAGCAACTTGGAAGCTTAAGGCTTAAGAAAGAATATTCCTTCATTAAATGCAAATGGAATCTTTCTAATCATTACTTAAAAAAACTCAAGTGTTTTTATCCCTTCCAAGTTATTTCCATCAGATTTTTCCTCTTAAATCTTATATCATGTAGTGACAAGGCTTCTAGAAGGGAGCAAGTTGCAAAACAACTTGTAACTTTCATGCATAATTTTGGAAATCCATGGTTTTGGAGCTCTATGTTTCAAAATCAAAACCCTAGCTAGACAAAGTGTTTTTGTAACTTCTTGGACTTTTTAGAAAGCTTGTAACAAGACCTACAACTTTTATGTTTTGAGTTTTTCTTGAATCAAAATGGATATAGGTGAAAAATGGCCATGAAAGTATGGAAAAACCATGTTTCTTAACACTTAAAAATCTTTCTAAGTGTTAGAAAAAATTCAAATCTTGACTTTTTGTTGACTTTTTCACATTTCTTGATTTTTTATGATCATGATGGATTATTTGAAATTTTTTTATGATTGAAAAAGTTTAGTCTTGAAAAAGTTGACCAAAAGTCAAAGTTTGACTTTTTGAGCAGATGAATTTTCATCAGATGGTTCAGAATTTGTCTGATGAAGAAACATGGATTTTGCAATGTTTTGAATCAAGAAATTAGGTCAAGATATTGCTTTGAAGATGTTAAGATCAATCTTCAAGCAAATAGTTCATCCATTGAGCAGAAAGTCAATGATTCACTATCTTCGGTCAAAATCCTAATTGGTCGATTCATGGTAGATCATGAGAAAATTTTGGGAATTGGAAAATCAAATGTTGATGATTGATTAAGATAGATCATTTAAGGTGAGTGGAGACTCAAACCCTAATTGATCATATCTTGAACCGATGAAATTTTGAAGAAACCCTAATTTTGACTTTAGGAGCATACGCACGATCTATCCTGTTCTGAAACTGTTAGTGATGCAATGATCTTATGAGAAATACAAGGGAATAAAGTCTTGATCTTGTGTACTTTCAAAAGAGTGTATTCCTTGAAGAAGGGATGTCTCATGATCACTCCTTATAAACACAAACTCACAAGTCGTTTCCGGAAGTTGAAACCCTGAGCTTAGGAGGGTAAATTTTGGGGTGCGACAATATGGATTATAACATGATGGGATGGTTTCCAATGTTATAATCTTATTATTGTTATCGTGGTGCATAATATGCCTCTGTGACTTGTGTTGTGTATTGTATCTGATTATGCTAAGGAGGGTGGAATCATATAGTTGAGCTATTTTATTTTTTTGAGAAACTTATAATGCATTTTAATTTATGATGAAGTCTCACCCTTACTTTGATGATTTCAGATTGAAGTTTAGCGGCTTGGGATCTGGTAAGGATGGCTCATAGAGCTGTGCATTTTACTTACTACGTGTCGGTGTCATGCTCTAATTTGTAACACTGGGGAAAGTTTAGTTTAGAGTTATAATTAAACTCTGTTATTTCATTTGGATTTATTTTGGATAATTGTTAGTTTTGAACTTATCCAGTTTTGAGAATAATCTCGCTGTGTAGAACATGTTATTTCCTCAATTAATTGAATTATGTTCTTTAGTAAAAAGCATGACGTTATATGGAACTTTGCTTTAATTAATTGTAATGCCCTTTTATACATGTTAGCTCTGAATCTGTTAATAATCGCGAGGTATTTTAGAAGGGTGTTACAATAGTGGTATCAGAGCATAGTCGGTTGTTGTGACCAGTGTCTTAGTGTCATTTTCCCTTTTGTATATGACTAGTGCAAGGTAACACTGTCGATACTTGTGTTCTAATGAGATTGTTTTGTGATTTCACAGAGCAATGGCTGGAAGAGGTAACGGAAGAGACGATGTTGCAATTGTTGAGGATTTGGGAATGCTTGCTGGTGTGCTTGGAGGAAATCAGCTGGGAGCTGGTATTGGTGCTGACAAGCAATTGGGGAATTTTCAGAGGAACAATCCTTCGTTGTTCAAAGGTACGCATGACCCTGAAGGTGCTCAGAAGTGGTTGAAGGAGATTGAAAGGATCTCCAGAGTGATTGATTGTGCTGAAGAGCTGAAGGTGAGGTATGGTACCTATATGTTGGCAGAGGAAGCAGATGACTGGTGGGTTGCTACCAGGACTGAAATGGATCAAGATGGTGTTGTACTGACTTGGGTTGTATTCAGAAGGGCTTTTCTGAGGAGGTATTTTCCTGAAGACATTCGGGGAAAGAAAGAGATCGAGTTTCTAGAGCTCAAGCAAGGCAACAAGACTGTAAGTGAGTATGCTTCCAAATTCACTGAGTTAGCTAAGTATTATGCTCACTACAACAATGATGAAGAAGGAGAATTTTCCAAATTTATCAAGTTTGAGAATGGTCTCCGTGATGAGATTAAGCAGGGTATCAGGTATCAGTGTATTTGCAGGTTTTCTGATTTGGTGGACTGCAGTAGGATTCTGGAAGAGGATCTTGCTAGTACTAGGACGAATTCTCGTGGGTATACCGATAGGAAAGTAAAGCAATAGATGGGTGGTGGCAAACCATATGACAGGAATAATCAGAAGTCCAGTGGTTGGAAGAGGCCTAGTGGGGGAGACTCTAATGCTCCTATTATGTGTTATAAGTGTGGTGAGTTTGGACATCGAGTTCAAGAATGCAAGAGTGACGCGAAGAAGTGTTACAATTATGGGAAACCTGGACACGTGGCTAATGACTGTAGAGAAATGAAGGTGACTTGTTACAACTGTGGTGAAGAAGATCATACTCGTCCGCATTGTACTAAACCAAAGAAAGAGAAGTATGGTGGTAAGGTGCTCGCTTTGTCTGGGTCAGAGACTAAGCTAGATGATCGGTTGATTAAAGGTACGTGTTTTATTAGTGGCACACCTTTGATTGCGATTATTGATACTGAAGAGACTCATTAGTTCATTGTTTTGGATTGTACTAAAATATTGAATTTGGATATATCTAATATGGATGGAAGTATGGTTATTGACACTCCTGCGTTGGGTTCAATGACTACTTCATTTGTATGTAGGAATTGTCCTATTGTGATTTTTGGTAGAGATTTCGGTATGGATTTAGTGTGCCTACCGTTAGAACAACTTGATATCATCCTTGGAATGAACTAGTTGGAATTCAACTAGGTTCATATCAACTATTTTGAGAAGACGGTTAGTTTTCCTGAAGTTGTCAGTGTCGAAGATGTGACTATGTCTGTTAAGCAGATGAATTTAGCGGTTAATGATGGTGCGGTAGGGTTTATGTTGTATTATTCGACGGAAGAGAAAGGAAAAGCTAAGAGTAATGAATTACCCGTGGTGAATGAATTTTCAGAAGTTTTTCCGGAAGATGTTAGTGAATTTCCACCTGAGAGAGAAGTGGAATTTGCTATAGATTTGATTCTTGGAACTAGTCCGGTGTCGATGGTGCCTTATCGCATGTCGGCATCCAAATTGTCTGAATTGAAGAAGAAATTGGAGGAGTTACTTGAGAAGAAGTTTATTCGTCCGAGTGTTTCTCTGTGGGGTGCTCTTGTGTTGTTGGTTAAGAAGAAAGAAGGTTCGATGAGACTGTGTATCAATACAGGAAGTTGAATAAAGTTAAGATCAAGAATCGGTATCCATTGCCGAGGATTGATGATTTGATGGACCAACTGGTTGGGGCTTGTGTATTCAGTAAGATTGATTTGAGGTCTGGATATCATCAGATTCGTGTGAAGACGGAAGATATTCAGAAGACTGCATTTAGAACGAGGTATAGACATTATGAGTGTTCTGTTATGTCATTTGAAGTTACTAATGTACCTGGTGTTTTCATGGAGTATATGAACAAGATATTTTATCCGTATCTTGATAAGTTTGTGGTGGTCTTTATTGATGACATTCTGATCTACTCAAAGAATGATGAAGAGCATGAAGAACATCTTAGGATTGTGTTAGAGTTATTGAAGGAAAAGAAGCTTTATGCAAAGTTGTCCAAGTGTGAATTCTGGTTGAGTGAAGTAAGCTTTCTTGGTCATGTGATTTCCAAGAATGGAATCGTTGTTGATCCTACGAAGATAGAAGTGGTATCTCAGTGGGAAGCGCCGAAGAATGCTTCTGAAATCTGTAGTTTTCTTGGTCTTGCAGGTTACTATAGAAAAAAGTTTATTGAAGGACTTTCGAAGTTAGATTTGTCGTTAACTAAGTTGACGAGAAAAGGGCAAGTGTTTGTTTGGGATTCTGAATGTTAGAAAGGTTTCCAAGAGCTGAAGAAGAGATTGACCAGTGCTCCAATTTTGATCTTGCCGAATCTGGCGGAGTCTTTTGTTGTGTATTGTGATGCTTACCTGATGGGTTTGGGTGGTGTTTTGATGCAGGATAAGCAGGTAGTAGCTTACGCTTCAAGGCATTTGAAGATTCATGAAAGGAATTATCCGACTCATGATTTAGAGCTGGTAACTGTGGTATTTGTCTTGAAGTTGTGGAGGCATTACTTGTAAGGTTCTCGATTTGAGGTATTTAGTGATCATAAGAGTTTGAAATATCTCTTCGCTCAGAAAAAACTCAATATGAGGCAGAGAAGATGGTTAGAATTTCTGAAGGATTATGATTTTTGTTTGAATTACCATCCTGGTAAGGCAAATGTTGTTGCAGATGCGTTGAGTAGGAAGTCTTTCCATATGTCTATGTTGATGGTGCGTGAATTGGATTTATTTGAGAAATTCAGAGACTTGAGTTTGGTATTTGAGAACACTCCTAATAGTGTTAAGTTGGGTATGTTGAAGTTGACTAGTGGTATTCTTGAGGAGATTCGAATTGTGCAGAAATCTGATGTCGGTTTAGTTGATAAATTGACATTGATCAACCAAGGTCAAGAAGGTGATTTCCGAATTGACGAGAATGGTGTTATGAGATTTGGTGATAGAAAATCCTCTATTTATACACAACAATCCCATATCACAAGGACATGTGTGCTTGCCTCCAAGAACCCTCACAAAGTTCCAAAAAACTTGTGAAAAAAAAAGCAACTTCGGATTCAACCTTGGAGACCAATTCAAGGAATTTTGAGGATCAATCGAGCATCTCTGAGGCCTCCAGGAGAGATTTCCAGTCATCATACAAGCCTGGGGCAGACTAAATCGACCGCACGAAGTCACGGTTTGCACATCTTTTTTAATAATCGAATTTTTAAATTTATGCATCATTAATATGTTTCGATTGTATATTCATGCTTAGAATGATGTTTGCAAGCTATCTGGATGGTTTGATTTAAGTTTAAGTGCAGGTACGAAGAACCATCGGTGTTAGGGTTCATGAGATCCAATTTGGGGGTTCTCAAAATAGGTAAAATTGGAGGAAACCAGTGATACCATCGTGCTCACGAGGTCAAACTGGATCGATTCATGCCCTCACCATGAATTTTTATTGCTTGCACTGAATTTTACAAATATGCAGGTGCTATAGCTACAGACGTGTTCGTCGGTATAGCCTTTACTGGTGGAAAGGTCGTGGGTAATTTCCTAGGAAAATTTGAATTAGGGACGAAGCCCCTTGGCACGCGTTTGGTTTTAATAATTTTCAGAAAATCTTTTTCTTTTATATTTTATTTGTTTCATTATGCAAACAGCTTGTACACCCAGCACAGATGGCAAGGGAGGCGCGCGTCTGAAGGAGAGGATCTGGGTTCGATCCCTGTTTCTACCACCTTACTTTTGACATTAGGTTTACTAACCCTATTTTTCATATTTTCTTATCTTTTTCTATTTTCTTTTTTTATTTATTTAATTTCTTTTAAAATAGTTTTTTAAAATACATAAAAAATCATAAAAAATATTTTATTTTCAGAATTAGGTTAGAAAAATCTTTATTTTATTTTTGACATCAAAAAAATATTTTATTTTTCTTTTATTTTAATTCATTGTTAATTAACCATTAAAATTAACTTTTAATTTATTTTCCTAATTAAAATCAATCCAAAAAATATTTTTTCTTTCTAGTAATTAGGTTCACTAACTCTAAAATATTTTCTACTAACATTAAAATATTTTACTAACATTTTTTCTATTATTTAATTATTATATCGCATTTTAAATTCTAGAAATCGCTGTATAGGTCGCAAAGTTTTTTGTAATAGCATAGGACATTATTTTTCTGCCTTTAGTTTCCGCACCTTATATTATGTAACTTCCCCAAAGCCATGTAATAGCGTAGGACATTTACTTTCCGCACTTTATTTTCTTGCAAATATTAAACTGCTTAGATGTATGCTAACTAGGGTTTAGATGGCAAGATTAAAAACAATCTTAGAATAACCCAACTCAAAGATAAATATCTAAATTGAACACACTTTTTACACCCACTCACACCCTCTAGGGTATCCTCTCTTGTTGCCTTCGGATAAATAATGGTCATGTCCCTCGAACGTAGGGGTACCATTAGCAAAGTCCCTCAATTAAATCATCACAAAGATCATAGTCCCTCAATGACCCTCGATGTTGCCTATGAATATATGATCTCGTCCCTCGGTTGTTGCCTACGAATAAGTGATGATCGTCCCTTCGAATTGCTAAAGGTATCCTTACATGTTGCTTTCAATGACCATACGACGACTCTGCGATTGACCCTTCACATCCAACGGATAAAGTTACCTATCAACTAATTGTATGGATAGCCTTATCCTATAGGATAAGGAAAATAACAAGAATGACCCTTTCTGAGTAGGTAATAAGACTCTAATTGTTTTCTCAATCCAAATAAAAAAATACTTTTCACACCTTACATTCTTTTCAAAAATACTTCCAAAATACTTTGTATACATTCCAACGGGAATCATTACAAAGATAAACACTTTTCAAACAAAATGTTTCCAAAAACTTCGTATACATTCTAATAAGAATCATTACGAAGTCAAAGCGAAATATTTTTCAAATACTTTTCAATTACTTTTTCAAAATACTTTTCAAATCACAAACACAGAAAGCATGTTTTCAAAAAGTGAGCTAAGCAATTAAGGGCCCGTAGATAACTACGGATGGAAAGGATGCTAATACCTTCCCTTTTCATAATTACCTCCTGTACTCATAATCGAACAAGGTTTTTCCTGTTCTTTTCACCATTTCCTTTATTGGATAAAAGAAAAATTGATGCCGACTCTTGCTATCCGCAACATTTTCGATAAAACGCAAAACAAACAAGTCAATTATCCCACTGTGTCACATAATTGGCGACTCTACTGAGGACTACCTAAAGAGAGGTTACCTTAGGGCTTTAGATCACTTTTACTCGCTTTCATTGTTTACTTTGTCTGATTTACTTTTAAGGGTTGCTTGGGTATTATATTTATGGGGGATCCTACACCCGGATCCAGGTTTCCTTAGGTAAGTAGCAATAGATCATCGTGACTTTCCAGCGTAGACCGAAACGGTTAAAATGATGGCTACGGATAGTGCGACACTTTGGATGTCCTAATGTTCCTCATGTTCATTTGAGGAAATATTTGGCATCTGCATGGTGACATCAAGCATTAACTAAACTTTTAGAACCCTAATTGACCCATCTTGGCGATTAGAAGGTAGTGAGATAGCCGGCTTCAGTGCAGACTGTGGTTGGTTGATACTCGATGTTACGCTCATTGAGATTCGACTTTCGAGATGTTTCGGTCGACCATTTGGTAGTCGTATTGAAATAAAGCCTGTGAGAAAGATCTGCGATATGAGATTGCTAGAACCCGGTTACTATTGTGAGACAGGTTAAACCAACTTAAACTCCAGTAGGGTAGACACCTATACCTCATGCAAGCCTTTAACCTAGGGCTATTGTGTGAATTATTTGTGATTGCTATTTGAACATGACATCATGACATCATAACATCATATCGTCGTAACATTTCTAACCATTTCAAGGACCTAGGGATTTACTTTTGCTTTGTGTTGTAGGGTTATGGCTTCCAGGAAGACTATCCGAATCAACTTTGTGGGAATACCTTCTCAACTCAAGGAATTAGTCTCACAAGTTCCCAATCACGCTCAGTTCATCAAAAGGCATGGTTATCTACTCAACTTGATTACCTCCGGTTTTGAAGAAGATATGATGAGTGTCGCATTCAAGTTCTTTGATCCGAACCATCATTGCTTTACTTTCCGAGACTATCAGTTGGTACCTACAATGGAAGAGTTATATAAGATACTTAGGATACCCATTCTTGATCAGATACCTTTCACCGGTTTAGAAAAAGTTCTAAGGTTTGAATATATTTCATCAGTGTTACATCTAAAGTGATCAGACATTGAAGACAATTGGGAGACAAGAAGTGGAGTTAAGGGCTTTCTTGCTAAGTTTCTGATAAAGAAATCTCGAGAATTCCTAAAGGCTATGAGTTTCCACGCTTTCGAAGATGTTTTGGCTTTTCTAATCTATATTTTGGTGTTATTTCCTAATCCAGATCAGTTCATAGACGTGAACGCCATCAAGATTTTCCTCAATCATAATCTTGTGCCTACCTTACTTGGAGATATTCTACATTCTCTCCTCACTCGAACTATGAAAAGACAAGGAACTCTTATGTGTTGAATACCATTATTATCCAGGTGATTTATTTCGCACCTTCCTCGATCAGTGATGAAGAATGAACAAGGTTTGAGATGGTCTCAAAGGTTGTTGTCAGTCTCTCATTCAGATATTCGTTGGTGTCTCTACTTTCAAAAGGACTTCACTTTCATTGAGCGTTGTGGAGAATTACCTAATGAACCACTCCTTAGCATAAGAGGAGGTATCACTTATAACCCTTCTCTAGCACTACGTTAGTTTGGGCATGCTCGAAGAGATGGTCCTCATAACATACTCATCCTAGGGATTATGTTTGACTACGACGATGATCTCCAAGGTTACCGCTGAAGATTTATGCATGCTTGGGGCATGATAAAGAAAACTGATACCAAGACTTTGGGGCATAAAATTTCCATTCTTGGGGAACCTTACCTCAAATGGGTTCGAGCTCGCGCTCAAAATCTCATGATGCCATATGATGTTATCCTACCAATAATTATGGAACCTATTATCGTAGGCGATGAATCTTACATCATTCTTCATCCAGACATGCCTACTGATTTTGAAGAGTTGAAGAAATCCTGGATTCAACTCAAAGAAGAATGGGATACCTTCGAAGCTCAGTGATATGCAAGAGAGAAAAGAGTATTAAAGCTGACAAAGTTGCTTCACAAGGAATAGAGCATTAACACCTACGTCAACACAAAGAGGAGGCCCCCATGGAAGGCCTAAGCACTAGGAATTTCATTTTTATACTTGTATTCCTAATTAGACTAATAAAAAGTTTATTCTTTCTTTTTTACAAAATTTAAATTCCTAAGGTCCTTGAAAACTTTGCATTGTATAACGTTGCACATCATGGCATAACATTTCATGACAGGTACTCTGAAGATCGATTTTCTTATTCTCTCATTGTTTATTTAAGCAGAAATGGATCTTCAATAAACTATCAAAGATCTTCAGGCTCAGAATGCTCAGTTCCAGGAGATGTTCACCAATTTGGCCCAAGGTCAGAAAGATGTTAAAAAGCTCATCACCAAAAAGAAGAAGATTGATGGCATTATAAACCTGGGAAGAAAGCACAGAGGTATAGTCAAAGTAGTCAGACAACTTGAGTTCTCAGACAAGAGCGGCAAAACTGAGGGAAGCATCAAGGCCGGTGAAGGAAGCCATCATGGGTCTCAGGAAGAAGAGGAGGAAGACTATATGAGCAAGCAGTATCCTCCTGACAACGAGAAGTAAGCAACTTGAAGACCGTCTGAATGTTGTGGAAAATCTGAAAATGCCAGGACTGAATTTTGATGATTTAAGCCTGGTTCCAAGGGTGGTCATTCCCCACAAGTTCAAAGTTCCTACTTTTTCTAAGTACGATGGTATTTCTTGTCCAAAACTTCATCTGAAGTCCTATGTTCAGAAGATTCAACCCCATACTGCTGACAGAAAGTTGTGGATGCATTTCTTTCAAGAGAGTCTATCCGGAGCATAGTTAGAGTGGTATTACCAGCTAGAGAATACTCACATTCATACCTGGAATGATTTGGCAGATGCTTTCTATAAACAATACAATACTAAACTGGCACCAACCCATATGCAACTACATAATATGTCTATAAGTCGTGATGAGAAGTTCAAGGAGTACGCCCAGAAATGGAGAGATCTAGCAGGCAGAGTCCAACCACCCTTGTCTAATAGGGAATTGTTTGACATGTTCATGGGAACACTGACAGGCCCATTCTTCAATCATCTAATTGGAAACTCTTCAGTCGAATTCACTGAGCTGATATTGACAGGAGAACGAATTGAAGCTGGAATCAAGAGCGGAAAGATTCAAGTCAAAACATCCTCAAATGCTGCAAAGAGATCTTTTGGTGGGAAGAAAGAAGCCAATGTTATGTATGGTCAGAAGAGTCGTGATAAAACTGATCACAATCAACCTGTGGGGGCAGTCCTGATCTCTAATCCCACACTAGTGCAACCTCAACAACTCAACGCGCGTAGGCAGAACGCGCTAAGAAGATAGTTTACAAAGATCAACATGACGTTGTCTTAAGCACTACAAGACATGTTGAAAGTAGAGCTGATTACTTTGAGGGATCCTCCTCAGCATGTCAACACTTCTTCTCCAAAGTACAACCCTAATGCAAGATGTGCATACCACTCCAATAGGTCGAGGCACGACACCGCAACTAGTAGCCTGAAGAACAAGATCCAAGACATGATTGAAGCTTGGGAAATTGAATTTGACCCTCTTGTCAAAACTCCAAATGTAATCAACGCACATATGCCCGATCATGGAAATAGTACCAACGCCATTGACAATGACTCATATGTCTTTGCTATAGGCGAATTGACTACTCCCTTGTTGATTGTCAAAAAGGATTTGCTACGAGCTGGATTATTTCCAGGATGTTTTAATAACTGTCGTTACTGTGCATCCGAACCCAGTGGATGTGCCTAGTTGAAGAGAGGTGTTCAATGCCTGATAGACAACCGAGAAGTGTTATTCTTGAAAACTCCGTCCGTAAAGAGTTTGTGTGAAGATGTTTCCAAAATCTTGAAGATCGAAGATGTAAGTGAATTCTTACCAGAAGTCTGGGATACCTTGGGGCAGCCAAGTGGGAAATTTGATTTCATGGTGAAATATATCGCCTCTGAAAGCTAGAAGATTGCAATCGAAGACATCAAGGCAACTGGATGGAGAGATGACGACTATCCCGGAGAATATGCTGATGTGAACACAATAAGGATCACCTCTGCCGATCCTGCACCTAGAGTGGCACCTCTCATTATTACATCACCAAGATCAGTTCCATATTCCTCTAACAAAGTTATACCTTGGAATTATGGAGCCGAACTTTACTACTATGGCGTCAAGCAAGAACCATTAACCATTTAAGACAGTACAATTGAAACTGCTAGTCTTGATGTCGATAATATCGCTGGATCAAGAAAAGTAACCAGAACCGAAAAAGTGTTTTCTCCAGATATCTCTCCTACAAAGGATACTACTGTAACACCCCAAATTTACCCAAGGTTTTTATATACGAAATTCAGAGTAATTTAAAATTTCATAAATTAAATACTGAGGCGTCACATCATCAAACCAAATCACTTTAAATAGTTTGCTTTAAAGTATAAATCTCGGATACATAGCATCGTCGGAAAACATAAATTGATTAAAAAACATCAAAACATCTTCTTTAATAAACTTCCTTAATAAATCATATTTTCATAAAGTATGATTCTTATTTACAAAGAAAAACAACAAAAGAACAACAACAACAAGACAACATAATAATTTCCCCCCGAGTGCTACGTATCAGAGCGACACCGACTCGACTAACAGCAGTTATATACTCCGTCTTCATAACCTGGACGTTACCAATATAAAGGTAACGGCGAAACAAGTAAAGGGTGAGATACTCCAAAACACATAATTAAAGGCATCATAATGTATATATACGTATATTTGGAATCATAAGGGATATAAGTTAATGAGTACATTCCAACACATATCCAAAACTCACTTACTCTTATCGTCATTTTAAAGTGTATAATCTACACTTAATCGCCTTAGCCTCATCGGCACAAATCATCACAACAACACATAAACCTCCGTCACCACGAAATTGTCACAAGCTAATACATCACTAATTAACATGGCAATCATAAACGACAACATTAAACAATACTAATAACATAAGCAAAATCATCACAAATTGGCTAAAGCCCATCGGCACTTTTGGCATAAAGCCCATCGTCACTTTTGGCATAAAGCCCATCATCACTAACATAATCATTTATATTCATCGCATAGTTATCATGAAATTATCAATTCATATTCATTTCATGTTCATCATAAAGATCATCACCAAACAAAGCATCATATATCATCGCAATTCAACATCATTCATCCATTAAAAACCCAACGCCAAACAACTCAAACATAAACATAACCGACTCTATGAGACACGACTATGTTATGCATGTGGTACCCGTCGTTTTGTCCATAAATAGGAACACTTGGCATAAAAGCCTCGTCGCTTGGAATAAAAGCCTCGTCGCTTGGCATAAAAGCTCACCGTCGCTAATGCAATGTATGTGACTCGACAATAAAACAACACAACACAAAAACATCATCGTCGCTCATCAAAATTGGCATAAAGCCCACATCGCCATAATTTATCCAAAACAAGATAAATATATCATCGCCTCATATTTGCATTATACAAAACATCACCACTAATTCATTATCATCAAAAATCATGCATTCACAAATCGGAAGCATTTATTAACGACATCAATATAATCATGTACAAAGACATATGCCATCGCATCGCATATCAACAAGTATTCACTAACTAATACGTCGTTGCAAACATTATGTTTAATCACCCCACCTCATTATCGATTCGTTCACTAAATTCTAAATACGGAAAAATAGTCAAACCCCTATAAACGTCCCAAAAGTCATTCCTAATAACCGGCATTAATCATAATTGTCAACGTCGCAATCAGATTGTCCATACGTGTCCTAAATCCACTAAAACGAAATCCGATTCAATTTAACCGTAATTAAGCCTATTTCGGGTCATCTTTTAAAAACTCGCAATTTCTAAAAACTAACCTCACCACTACGTTCTATACATCAAACTTAGCTAGCACGTCAATTTTTGTTGAATTCGGATCAACTTGCTTCGTCGTCGAATTTACCGAAATCAGAAAATCGGAACACAATCGGGTTCCAAAAGAAATGCGAAAAATCAGAATTTTGGAGGCTACAGAAGCATCAACACGGGCCCCCGTGTGCATCAACACGGCCCGTGTTGAAAATCCACCAGAACGTGCAAAAATGCCCAAGACAGTGCATCAACATGGGCACCCGTGTGGATCAACACGGCCCGTGTTGATTGTCCTGTCAACAACTCTTCCCTCTACAATAGGTCAACACGAGCGCCTGTGTGAATCAACACGGCCCGTGTTGATTGACCTGCGTGAAAACTCCATTTTTAATATTCCCAACCTCACTTTTACCATTCCCATTGATTCTAATCATCATCAACCTCATAATCCCTACACCTAATTCAACTTTCCTAATCTATTTCAATCAAACAATCAAACACACAACCCATAAATCAACCTATCAATTTTTCCCCCAAATCCAAAACATAAACATCAAAACCTAACAATATGAGATAGAGAATCAAACCCCTTACCTCATAAGCTTGGATGATCCATGATGTCTACAAGACTCTTCTTCTTCTTCTTCTTCCCCAAAACCCTCTCCTTTTCTCTCTATGCTCAAGTTTTTCTTTTGTTTGTTAGAATGGAAAGAATGGGAAAGAAAATTGATTTATAAGTTGTTTTTCTACTAGCAAGCCTAAGTTTCTACGTTTGGCTTTGGTATTTTTGAATGGAAGGAAAATGAGGAGAAATGGTTTATAAAGGTATTTCTACTAGTAAGCCAAGGGTGAAAACCCAAACCTCAACAATTGCTCCCCACACCCCTAACTTACTAATTATATCATCAATTCAAATAATTTCGGGGAATTAAATATCGGGTCCGAATAATATTTTACCGAACCGAATGGAACGTCGCCCAATATATTAATAGATATATTGATTAATATAAATATCGATCGGAAATTCGAAAATATTAATATAATATAATATTAATTAAAACAGGGCGTTACAACTACTACACCAGTTCGCGTTCCTACTATTGAACCAACTCCCAAGGCTCGAGGGAAAGAGAAATTGACTCAACCTGCTCAGACGGAGGTACCAAAGGAAGTTGTTGAAGATACCTCCAAACAAGAAATGAGGGAAATTATTAAGATCATTAAGAAGAGCGACTACAATATTGTGGAGCATTTGGGGCAAACCACGTCCAAGATTTCCATGCTAGCTCTATTATTGTGCTCTGAGACTCATGTTAAAGCCTTGGTGAAGTTTCTGAGGAATGCTCATATACCGCAAGACACTTCTGTTGACCAATTCGAAAGTTGTATTGCTAGCCTGACCACAGACAATGGTTTGGGCTTTTTTGATGCTGATCTGACACCTGCCGGAAGGAAACACAATAAAGCCTTACACATTTCTATAGGGTGTAAGGTAACTACATTGTCTCACATATTGGTTGATACTGGCTCTGCTCTGAATGTCCTACCGAAGAGTGCTCTCGACCGACTTGATGCTGAAGAAGTGGCCATGAAACCCAGCGACGTAATCGTAAGAGCTTTTGATGGTTCAAAGAGAACAGTACTTGGAGAGCTCAACCTGCCCATAAAATTAGGTTCCCAGACTTTTGACTCTACTTTCTTTGTGATGGACATTCGTCCAGCTTATTCTTGCCTGCTAAGACTCCCTTGGATACATGGGGCAAGCGTTGTTACCTCTACCTTAAACCAGAAGTTGAAGTACCCAGTGAAAGGGAAGATTGTTACACTATGCGGAGAGGAAGAATACATGGAAAGCCATCTACAGTCATTCCGATACATTGAAATGGAAGGCAAATTTATCAAGACTCCTAGACAAGATTTCGAAGTAGTTCCGCGAGTCACACCTATTGACTCTCCTATCACTCCTAAGGTTACTAGAGTTCCACCAAATATGGCCTCACTGAAAGATGTCAAAGCTGTAGTTGAAGAAGGAGGTTGTACTATTTGGGGTCAGCTACCCGATTTTCCATTCAAATCTAACAAGACTGGTCTGGGATTCACCTCCAAAGGTCAGAAGACGATACGCTGCAAATGTGTCGGTGGACCTCCTTTCTGCATCAACAAGAATGGAGTTCATGTTGCAGAAGACAATGATGGTGACTTCGACGTCAACAATTGGATCTTCCCAAATCCTGGCGGTGGACTCAACAATTGGAAGGCTAAGGATGTTATGCCAATCTCCTTTAAACAGGAGTAATTGTTTTTCTGTTTTATGATATTTGCTTTTATGCTTTGAACAATAAAACTCTAAGCCTAGTGCTTTTCCCGGGGCACCACGGCTCGTTTGTGAGGGTTATTATTTGTCATTCACATATTTTCATTCAATAAATCATTGGACATTTGCATTCAAATATTATGCTCTTTGTCTTTCTTTTTACTTTATCACCTTTTCAAAAGCAATGTGTTCTTACACACACCCACGTAATAAACTGCAGATCCACATTCACTCTGGGTCCCATCGATAGCGACTTTACTATTGCTAAATATGACTTTGATAATCCGATCTACCAAGCCGAAGACGAAAGTGAGGAAGATTGTGAAGTTCCAAGAGAATTTTCCAGACTGCTACAGCAAGAGGAAAGGGATATACAGCCACACGAAGAATCGGTCAAAGTTGTGAATCTAGGTACCAACGAAGATAGAAAAGAAATCAAGATAGAAGCGGGTCTTGAGAACAGTATCAAAGAAAGATTGATCCAAATGTTGTGTGATTACATCGAGAATTTTGCTTGGTCCTACAAAGACATGTCAGGTTTAGATATCGACATTGTGGTACACAGACTACCAACGAAAGAAGGTCTTCTCCCTGTGAAGCAGAAGGTTTGTCGTATGCGTCCTGATATGAACGAGAAAATTAAAGCTAGAGTTATGAAGTAGTTCAATGTCGGCTTCTTAGTCGTTACTTCTTATCCATAGTGGGTTGCGAAAGTGGTACTCATACCTAAGAAGGATGACAAGGTGCGTATGTGCGTGGACTACAGAGATTTGAATAAGGCGATCTCAAAAGACGATTCTCCGCTTCCACATATTGATGTTCTGGTTTACAACACTGCTCAGCATAAGGTTTTCTCTTTCATGGATGGTTTCTCTGGTTATAATCAAATCAAGATGGCTCCCGAAGACATGGAAAATACTACTTTCGTTACACATTGGGGCACTTTCTGTTACAAGGTCATGTCGTTTGGGTTGAAGAATGTTGGCACAACATATCAGCATGCTATGGTGGCTTTATTCCATAATATGATCCATCACGAGATAGAGGTCTACGTCAACGACATGATATCTCGATCACAAACCAAAGAAGAACATCTTGATCATTTGCGTAAGTTGTTTGATAGACTGAAGAAATACAAGTTGAGGCTGAATCCGAGCAAATGCACTTTTGGAGTCAGATCTGGAAAACTCCTGGGATTTGTTGTTAGTGGTAAAGGTATTGAAGTTGATCCCGCCAAGGTCAAACCAATTCAAGAAATGTCAGCTCCCTATAACGAGAAGGAAGTCAGAGGTTTTTGGGACGACTGAACTACATTTCCAGATTCATTGCACATCTAACTGCTACTTGTGAGCCAATCTTCAAGTTATTAAAATAAGATCAAGTAGTAAAATGGAACGACGATTTCCAGACAGCTTTTGAAAAAAATCAAGGAGTACCTACTAGCACCTCCTATCCTGATGCCACCAGTCAAAGGAAGACCTATAATCATGTATTTAACAGTATTAGAGAATTCAATGAGGTGTTCGTTGGGGCAAAATGACGAGTCTGGTCGAAAAGAGTATGTAATATACTACCTTAGCAAAACGTTTACCGACTGTGAAACAAGATACTCACAGCTCGAGGAAACTTGCAGCGCTTTGGCTTAGGCTACTCGCCGACTAAGACAGTATATGTTGACTCACACTACCTTGTTGATCTCTAAAATGGATCGATAAAATACATATTCAAGAAACATGCTCTCTCTAGTAGAATAGCAAGATGGAAAATAATCTTGACCGAATACGACATCCAGCATACTACTCATAAAGCGACCAAAGGAAGTGTGGTAGCTGATTATTTGGCTCATCAAGCCATAGATGACTACCATTCTATGCATTTCGAGTTCCCAGACGATGATATTATGTTAGTCACCGATTACGAAGAGCCTAGACCGGATGAAGGACCTGAGCCAGAATCCTGATGGACCATGGTCTTCGATGGAGCTTCTAACGCACTTGGAAACGGTATCGGCGTTGTAATTACATCTCCTAAAGGCGGCCATACACCTTTCACCGCCAAACTATGTTTTGGTTGCACCAACTATATGGTCGAATACGAAGCGTGCATCATGGGTATCAAAGCTGCTATTGACTTGAGGATCAAGATTTTGCAAGTATATGGAGACTCAACTTTGGTGATCAGTTAGGTTAAGGGAAAATTAGACACAAAGCATCCAAACCTCATTCCATATCGAGAACATGTGTTGAATATGATCCCCTACTTCAAAGAAATCACTTTCAAGCACATTCCACGAGAAGAAAATCAGCTGGCAGGCGTGTTAGCTACCATGACATCTATGTTCAAAGTGAGATAGGACAACGAAGCTCCTCAAATTAAGATTGAAATACTAGACGAACCAGCACACTGTTGTGAACTTAATGCTGAATGAGTAGAGGAGAAACCTTGGTTCTACGAAGTGAAGAGGTATCTCGAGCCTCAAGAATACCCTGAAGGGGCATCTGTTAACGATAAGAAGTTCCTAAGAAGATTCACTGCCAAGTTATTTCTCAATAACGGTGTCTTATACAAACGCAATCATGACTTTCCCTTACTCCGATGTGTAGATCAGAAGACAGTCGGACGAATTATAGAAGAGTTACATGAAGGTGCATTTGGTACTCATTCTAGTGGACATACAATGGCTAAGAAGATTTTGAGAGCAGGTTACTATTGGTCCACTATGGAGGCTGATTGTTATCGATATTCTCGATCTTGTCACAAATACCAATTATACGCAGACAAAGTGCACGTACCTCCAATTCCATTGAATGTTCTGACCACTCCATGGCCTTTCGTGATGTGGGGCATTGACATGATTGGGGAAATCAAACCTACCGCTTCTAATGGACATTGTTTCATCCTCGTTGCCATCGATTACTTTACCAAGTGGGTAGAAGCAGCCTCGTTCGCATCTGTTACCAAGAATTTCGTGGCTCGATTCATCAAGCATAATATCATTTGTTGATATAGCGTCCCCAAAAGGATTATCACAGACAATGGTACCAATCTCAACAGCAAAATGATCATCGAACTCTACACACAGTTCAAGATAAAGCATCGCAACTCTTCTCCATATCGGCCAAAGATGAATGGTGCAATGGAAGCTACCAACAAGAATATTAAGAAGATCATACAAAAAATGACAATGACGTATAAATATTGGAATGATATGTTGCCATTTTCTCTCCACGGTTATCACACTTTAGTACAAATATCTACAGGGGAAATCCCTTTCTCTCTCGCATATGGTATGGAAGCAGTTCTACCTATCGAGGTTCAAATACCCTCACTCAGAGTACTCAAGGACGTAGAGTTAGACAAAGGAAAATGGGTCCAAACTCGGCTCGACCAGACCAACCTGATCGACGAGAAATGACTCACAGCCATCTGCCATGGATAAATATATCAGAAACGCGTGATCAAAGCCTTCAATAAGAAAGTCAAGCACCGAGTGTAACAAGTTAGTGATCTAGTAGTCAAGCTCATCATCCTACCACAAGGTGATCCCAGGGGCAAATGGACTCCCACCTATGAGGGACCATTTGTAGTCAAGACAATATTTTCTGGCAGAGCCATGATACTGAGCACTATGGATGGAGAAGACTTCCCGCATCCTGTGAACGTATACATAGTCAAAAAAATACTATGCATAAACAAGACCCTCTAGGTTGACTGACCTAGGCAAAAATAAGGGCATCCTGGCGAACCAAAAGGGTTCAGTCAAAATTTAGGGACATATATAAAAGATGTACACCCGGCAAGCCGAAAACCTACAAAGGCGGCTTGGGCCAAAAAGGGTATCCCGATAGACTTAAAACCCGAAAAGGCAGTCTAAGCAAAAGTTAGGGATTAAAGCGTACGTCTTGTCAAGATCATCTATCTACAGACTACACTACTATCAGCTTCAAATGGCGCAGATCAATCCAATCACCTTCTTATGGCAGCAAGGAGATGAGATAGTCGACAATATATGAGCAATAGTAGAGTTGAAACTCGACGAGATTGTTTCCACATAGCTTTTACTATTTTCCAAATGTTTCCGACAATTTCCTCTTACTAGGATATTTATCTCTTTGTACACGAACTGCCTGTCTATAGGCTTACCTTTCAAAATCAATACAATTTCCTTTTTCCAGTTCCAAATTTTTTACTTTTATCTGTTTTGTTTGCATAAAGTCCAATGATTGCTTTGAATGATTATATGCGTCTGACAATAAATATTTGTTCACAAATACACGAAAAAGCGAACGAAAACAACAATTACTACAGGCTCTGGGAATTGAGATGACAACCAAAGTCACCAATACATCCCCATAGAGTCATTTTCACAGAAATATCCCCACAAAATAATCTCTACAATCCCCACAGAGCCATCGCTCCCCCGACAGAGACAGATTTCCCAACAAGACTGCTACTCTACCATCTCCTTTCAGCAATGTACAATGCTTCTACTCATCACGTTAGTCCCCGAGCAGTGATCCTATCAACTCTTCACATTAGTCCCCGAGCAGTGATCCTATCAACTCATCACATTAGTCCCCGAGCAGTGATCATCTACATCATCATGTCAGTCCCCGAGCAGTGATCATCTACGTCATCATGTTAGTCCCTGCGTAGTGATTATCTACGCTCTCAACTCATCACATTAGTCCCCGAGCAGTGATAGTATCAACTCATCACGTTAGTCCCCGAGCAGTGATCGTATCAACTCATCACATTAGTCCCCGAGCAGTGATCATCTACAACCCCCGAGTAGTGATCATCTACGTCGTCACGTCAGTCCTCGCTCAATGATTATCTACACTCTTAATTCATCACTTTAGTCCTTGAGCAGTGATTATCTACATTGTAACGTCAGTCCCCGTGTAGTGAATGTCAACCTTGTTAAACCACATCATTCCCCAGCAAGATTCATACACAAAATGTCCATCCCCAGCTGAGTATCTCTCAAGGATTATCCTTCCCAAACAGCATCAATATCCAGACCCGAAACTTGGTCAAATAGTGCATCAGAGGAATTCAAGTCTCTCTTATATCCCCAATCAGGGTTTCCAACAACTATATCCCCAAGAAGAAGTCAAAGATCCCCGGCAGAACATTCCCATCTTCTTCAAGATGGATATTAGAGTCTTATTACCTACTCAAAAAGAGTCGTTCTTGTTATTTTCCTTCTCCTTTAGGATAAGGCTATCCATACCATTAGTTGGTAGGTAACTTTATCCATTGGATGTGAAGGAACAATCGTAGGATCATCGTATGGTCGTTGAAGGCAACATGTAAGGATACCTTTAGCAATTCGAATGGACGATCATCACTTATTCGTAGGCAACAATCGAGGGACAAGATCATATATTTGTAGGCAACATCGAGTGTCATCGAGGGACTATGATCTTTGTGATGATTTAACTGAGGGACTTTGCTAATGGTACCCCCTACGTTCGAGGGACATGAACATTGTATTCTAAAGGTAACAAGAGAGGATACTCTAAGGGGGTGCAAGTGTGATAGAGTGTGTTCAATTCAGATATCTATCTTTGAGTTAGGGTTATTCTAAGATTGTTTTTAATCTTGTCATACAAACCCTAGTTAGCATACATCTAAGAAATTTAATATTTGCAGGAAAATAAAGTGCGGAAAGTAAATGTCCTACACTATTACATGGCTTTGGGGCAGTTACATAATATGAGGTGCGGAAAGTAAAGGCAAAAAAATAAAGTCTTATGCTATTACAAAAAACTGTGCGACCTATACAGCGATTTCTAGAATTTAAAATGCGAGATAATAAGTAAATAATAGATAAAATGTTAGTAGAAAATATTTTAGGGTTAGTGAACCTAATTACTAGGAAGAAAAAAATATTTTTTTTGGATTTTTGGATTGATTTTAATTAGGAAAATAAATTAAAGGTTAATTTTAATGATTAATTAACAATCAATTAAAATAAAAGAAAAATAAAATAAAGACTTTTCTAACCTAATTCTGAAAATAAAATATTTTTTGTGATTTTTTATTTATTTTAAAAAAATATTTTAAAAGCAATTAAATAAATAAAAGAAAGAAAATAGAAAAAGATAAGAAAATATGGAAAATAGGGTTAGTAAACCAAATGCCAAAAATAAGGTGGTAGAACCAGGGATCGAACCCAGTTCCTCTCCTTCACAAGCGCGTCTCCCTAGCCATCTGTGCTTGGTGTACAAGCTATTTGCATAATGAAACAAATAAAATATAAAAGAAAAAGATTTTCTGAAAATTATTAAAACCAAACGCGCACCAAGGGGCTTCGTCCCCAATTCAAATTTTCCTGGGAAATTACCCACGACCTTTCCACCGGTAAAGGCTATACCGACGGACACGTCTTTACCTATAGCACCTACATATTTGTAAAATTCAGTACCAGCAATATAAATTCATGGTGAGGGCATGAATCGATCCGGTTTAACCTCATGAGCACGATGGTCTCAGTAGTTTCCTCCAATTTTACCTATTTTGAGATCCTCAAATTGGAGCTCATGAACCCTAACAATGGTGGTTCTTCGTACATGCACTTAAACTTAAATTAAACCATCCACATAGCTTGAAAACATCATTCTAAGCATGAAAATACAATTAAAACATATTAATGATGCATAAATTTGAAAATTAGATTATTGAAAAAGATGTGCAAACCGTGACTTCGTGCGGTCGATTTGGTATGCCTCAGGCTTGTCTGATGATTGGAAATCGCTCCTGGGACCTCAGTGATGCTCGATTAATCCTCAAAATTCCTTGAATTGGTATCCAAGGTTGAATCCGAAGTTTCTTTTTTATCACAAGTTTTTTGGAACTTTGCGAGGGTTCTTGGAGGCAAGAACGCATGTCCTTGTGATCTGGGATTGTTGTGTATAAATAGAGGATTGAAATTAGGTCAACAAACTTGTGAAATAAATTGCATTTATGGAGAAAATATTTGATTGAAACTCAAACTTAATCTTTCCAAAATTTCTCAATCTCATGTTAATCTCTTCTTGCACGAATTTTCCAGCTAGCATGGGCTTCCTTGGTCCTCAAGATACTTAAATCCAAAGCCTTGTACGCTTGCTCCTTATCTTTGTATTTTATTTTAATTAATTTTGAATTTTAGTGATTTAATTCAAAAATAAATCAATTAAATGGTAAGGTGGCGTGTAATTGGACTTAGGAGTCATGGATGATCTTAGGAATAAGTTTGGATCACAAAAACTCAGGCGCATTTGCAAGATTTTCAAGTTTAGTCAATATTTTCTTCATACATTTCTTCAAATTTTTCAAACTTGCTCAAGTTGTAACTTGCTCAATTTTCAACATTTTGAAGTGTTCTTGGATTTTTTAGAAATCTAAAGATGTTCTCTAAACACTCCTTTTGGTTTCATCTTCATTAAAGTTTCCATGCTCATGCACACTTCTTTTGAAAAAGATGACTTTTTATTGACTTTTAGAAGGACCTATAATGTCTTGATCCATAACTCTCAAATGAAGAATTTTTGGTCAAATCTTGTGAGACACAAAGTTGTAGAGAATTAAATTCTCTTCAAAATGAGCTTTGGTGGAAAAAAATCGATAAAGTATGTGAAAGTTATGCTTGGTCAAGGTTCTGTTGACTTTTTGTCAAAAACCCTAATTTAGAAACTTTGACTTTTGATCAAATCTTAAATTTTCTTGATGAATCATGATCAACCCTTGATAAAATGATGAATGTAACTTCAAAATCTTGATGTTGACCAAAAATGATGGAGTTTGACTGTGTGTTGACCACAGTTGACTTTTTGTCCAATGCAATTGATTTTCAACCATCTTAGCCATTGACTGAGCAAACTTGAGCTGTGATGCTTGAAACTTGACATGGTGATCCCTTGAGACATATGAGGAGGTATGATGATCACTTGAGGTAATGGAAACCATCTTTGACTTCAGAGAATCAAAACCCTAGTTTGGGGATTGATTGATTAGGAAAGGGTTCATCTGGTCACCCCTTGAGAAATTCTAGAATATGGAGATGTGGATTGTCTTGAAAAATAGGAGGGCAAATTTTGGGTTATAACAGACACGAACAAAGAAAAACAAAACATGCCATGGTCCACCACTAAGGGGTGTTGATCAACATGCCTTACATACTCTCCCTGCCGATCGGCGGGGCTGCATTAGGGGTGCCACCATTTGTGTGCCCTTCGGCACACCTTCCTCAATGCAGTCTTTTGCACTTTTTCGGTCAATTTTTCAGATTTCTCCATTGATTCAATCACAGAACCAAAATTCAACCAACACCAAATACATTTACAGTAACATAATTATTATAACATATCAACATAGATAATTTTCATCAGTCAATTCATCGACAGCGATTATTTTCTAATAGCACCACAACAAAACACAACTAACAATAACAATTTCATACAAATTTAATTTCATCAAACCAACACAACCACAACAATTAATCCATGGCAAATTCATACACCCTAACCCACATACGGTCTATCATAAACTCGGTTATAGAGATTGAACTCCACCCTTACCTTGGATTGACGGTCTCTCAATAATTTCTAGTCGAATTCCAATTTTCCGCAGCTTCTAACTTTTGTTCTCTGCAACTGCCTCGATCAATTTTCCATGGCTTCTTCTTTTTCTCTCTATCCGTACAATAGCTTCCCCTGCCAAAACCCTTGTTTTTGTTTTCTCCTCATGTACTGATACTATCAAAACCTACTTCTTTTCTTTTTCTTCTTCCACTTACTTCCATAATAATAATACTATTTATTTTTAATCACATTCTATTTGGGCCTACTATTTGTATACCCCATCTTCACTACTTCTAACAGAACAACTAAGCTCAATTAAATTAAATAAATAATCCAATATAATAATATTATTTCTAATATTATTTCTCTGATTAAACTGACAATTAATCTGACTATAAACTTAACCACTCAAATCAACATATTAATCTAATTACGCCTTCAGAATAATACCGATAGATTCTAACTTCGATAATTCCAATAATTAAATCCTTAATTAAATTAATTAACCAATTAATTAAATTCGAGGGGTTACAGATGTTGCCTCCGAATATATGATCTTGTCCCTCGATGTTGCCTCCGAATATATGATCTTGTCCCTCGATGTTGCCTACGGTTAAAATGATGATAGTCCCTACGAAGTTGCTGAGGTATCCTTACAATGTTGCCTTCAATGACCATTTGATGACCCTACGTCTGTCCTTTCACATCTAATAGATGAGGCTATCTACCAACTAATGGTATGGATAGCACTATCCTAAAGAATAAGGAAAATAACAAGAACGACCTTTGAGTGGGTAGATTACTCTTAATTGCTTGCTCTAAACAAAATACTTTTCACACCTCACATTTTCAGACAAATATTTTCAAACACTTCGTATACATTCTTGAGGATTGATACAAGAATCCTTACGAAGTCAAAATCAAAATATTTTCAAACAAATCACACACGCAAAAGCAAGTTTTCAAAAGTGAGCAATTCAGAGCCCGTAGATAACTACGGATGAAAAAGGTGATAACACCTTCCCTTTTCATAACTTACCCCCCCCCCGAACTCAGAATCGATAAAAGGTCGTTCATGTTCTTTTCATCTTTCCTTATTGGATAAAAGAAAAGTCGATGGCGACTCTTGATAACCACAACATTTTGCGATAAAACGCAAAACAACTAAGTCAGTTCTCCCACCGTCTTACATAAAAATAAAAAATGACTCGTAAGATGAAGAAAGAGAAATATAATTTGATTTTTGGAAATAAAAATTTTGTCATTTAAATCAAGACAATTGTTGATTAAAATAAAATAAGCATTGCACTGATAATGACTTGTGAGACAGAAAATTTATTTGATACGATATAAAATGTATTTAGATACACATGCAAAATTCAAAATAATTTACTTAATTATAAAATAATTATTTATTATATAAATTCAATTTTATTAAATAAATATAAAAAGAAAAAAAGGAAACCGTGTGATGGAAAAAGAAAAAATAATAATTTGAAAATAAGAGTTTTATTTCTTAAATTAAGACAATCGTTAATTAAAATAAAATAGATGTTATGCTGTGAGTTAAAATAAATTGTTAATTATATAAAAATTAAAAAATAAGTTATTAATAGTTTTAGAATTAATAAAATAAATAAAATTGATTAAATATGTTATAAAAACTAAAGTTTTCAAACATGAGAAAAAGGAAAGAGAAAATAGAGAAAAAAATTAAATGAATATGAGAAAGCGTGAAAAAAAGTGAGGGAGAGATTTAAAATTTAATCAAGAAAAAAAATGAATGTATGTAATATTTAATTGTGATTTAATTAATGAATGTTAGAAAATTATAGTCACTTTAAAAAGAGTTAAATTGTGATTAAATTGATTTATTTGTTAAATATTTTCTCCATCTTTGTTGTCCTAAAATATAAGAGAAAGACTCAATTTTCATTTTTTTTAAAATAAAATTAAATATAAATTACATTTAATTTACTTTCTGTCATATAATCATAACAAAATTAAAATTGTTTTTATATTTTACTATGTATTTTTTTAATAAAAATCATAAGTCAAATCATCATACCTTTTTTTATTAATTGTGATTTTATTTTATTTTTCTCTTATATTTTGAGACGACGGAATTATCATTTAAAAAAATTGTTTGAATAGTTGATGATAAATTAGGAACAGTGGTTATTTGTGATTTTCTTAGTTATGTAGTAGCTAAATTTCTCAAGAACTCATGTGAACCAGAAGAACTACAGGAAATAATAGTAATTGTAGTGACTTACAACCTTGTTAATTTCTTCATTTCAGTCACTAATTTAGGCATATAGTTTTTTAAGACAAGAAAATACATTTTCTTTTTAAAATTATTTACTTGCCTCTATATATTGTCATTTAACTTACATATTATTATTATTATTATTATTATTATTATTATTATTATTATTATTATTATTATTATTATTATTATTATTATTATTATTATTATTATTATTATTATTATAAGTAAGTGCGTAATTAGTGGGTAATGTACTCGTCATTAAGAGGAACTTTCAAGAAAATTGACATGACTAATTAAAGTTGCACTTAGTGCTAATTGCTTCATGTGTTAGTGCACCCTCTTATAGTCCTGTGCATGCTTGAGAAGATTTTCTAATAGTACATATTTTTTCAAGGGCTCGATTAGACCATAACACCAAAAACTTCAACAGAAATAATTGGTGGTCAGAAAAGAAGGGCAATAGCATTCATGAAGCTTGGAAATGTGTAACAAGGCTACTCCTAGGGGTACAACTTACAAGTTAGCATACCCTTACTTATATTATGATGTTGATTTTAAATTTAAAGGACAAGCTAAAAATAATACCAGAGTTAAATATTCAACTTAATAAATAAAGGTACAAAACTTCTTTGCTAATAAAGTTAATTCAATTAATAAAAAGTTACCACACCTGAAAATTTGTAGATTCAATTTTTGCTTCTGATACGAATACCTCTTTAGTGGATAATTTCTAACTATTTTTGTAAGCAGTATTCTTAAATCTTGATAAATCTCCTAGTCCAAATCATATAAATATTGTAACAAAAAAATTTAAATGAATAATAATAAGTATATACTCAAAAATAATAATTAATATAATGATAATGATAACAATTTGAATAATGATGTTTTCAACAAGTTGAATCATAATTAGAATTCAATGAAGGAGACGTCAATGTAACAAAAGGTCTTATTCATATGCAATACATGGTTGAACTCTAGCGGTGAAACCCCAATACAAATTTAGAAAGACTTTGCAGAAAAGGGTGACATTTTGAAAGTCATGTTTTGAGTTGGATGGGTTACCAATATATATTATATGCGATGTAATGACAAGAGACATGCTTCAAACTCATTGTTCGTTTGATAGTAAGTACTTTCTACGCAATGTTCGTATGGCTTTAGAGTGTTAAAGTAGTACGTGCTAACACCCAATGGTTGACGGATCACTTTCCCCCTCAAACCTACTTTTGGTGTTTGAAGAAGGTTATTGTCATCCTGTGCTTGGTCTCAAAAGGAAAAAACTTGTTGAAATAATTGTGAAAGGGTGGAAAATGAAAAAGAAGAAAAAAAATTCATATTGTTGTTATAGTTGAAAATTTGAATATTTAAAGACACTTTTCGGCGAAATCAAAACATAAGTTTTGATGAGCACTTTCAGAGCAAAAGAAATAAAAAATATATTCAAAAGGCAGTGAGATTTCTTGTTCGCAAGGTATATATTCAAAAGGTGGTGAGATTTCTTGTTCGCAAGGTATAGGTCTCTATGTTGGAAATTTATCAAAATTTATGGTTATCAAAATTTATGGTTAATTTCTTTTAATTTTAATGAAAAAAATTGTTATCACTAGATGAAAAGAAAAGAAAATTAAGGAAGAAAAAATATTAGAGTTTTTGCAGAGTTTTTCTTTGACCACAAACAGTGGAAAAAATTTATACGCTTGCAACTATAAATTTTGTGAATACAAATTATGAGTTACTAAAATAGAGATTACTTCCTCTATTTATAATCGAGTTTGTTTGCTCCCTAAGGTAAAGCCTAAAATTATAACCCAAAATAATTCTTTTAGACATAGATCGAAATACTGTGGAAAGCAACCTGCTTTGATACTTCGACAACAATACAGCTCGACAGGCAAAGCTATTTCGACACACCTTGTGTCGAGAAATAATCTACTTCGACACAAGGAATTACATTCTCAACACACCACTTAATTCATTGTGTCTAAGCTATCTATATTCGACATATCTCTTAGAGTCAGATTGGTAAGAACCAAAAAAGAGCTTTTAACTTTTACCTTTTTAATTTTTTTTCATTTATACCCTTATTATTTTAACAAAAATATATTATTATCCTTATTAATTAAAATGAACTTTTACGTCATTTTGTATCTATCATCTAATGAAACAGCTAATTTATTGAACCCTCATGTTAGTTTATCAAATATCAGTCATCAGCTATAAGCTACCAACTATCAGCTATCAGCTACCAGCTAGTTTTACCAAACGGAGCCTTAGTCTTCTGAACACTTTGACCTGCACACCTTTTATCATGATGTCTACAATCTGACTCTCAGTTCTAGAGTGTTCCAAGTTCATCTTCTCATCTTCTACCTACTCTCAAAGATAATGAAAACCTCATTTCGATGTTCTTGCTTCTGCCATGTGTTATCGGGTTATTTTCCAAATTGATAGCTGACATGTTGTTGAACTTCATGGTAATTGCTCCATGATATTTCCCTGTGATTTCTTAGACCAAGTTCATCATCCATGTTGCTTGGCATGCACAAAGAGAAGCATCTATGTACTCTACTTCGTACGATGATAATGTCACTACTGGTTACTTTCTCGAACTCCAAGAAACTAGTGCACCACCTAGCATAAACACATATCTTGTTGTGGATTTTTCGATCCTCGACATCACTACACCAACTAGAATCAGTGTACTCCACTAAATTGTATTCTTTTCCTTTGTCAATTGTTGGAAATAATATGTCATAATCAGGAGTTCCTTTCAGATACCTTAGTATCCTCTTTGTCACTGCTAGGTGTGATACATTTTGCTTCTGCGTGAATTTACTTACCATACCTACAATGTAGGTGTTAACTAAGAATTTCGACTACATAAATATTGAGCTGAAATGATACATTTGAAAGAAATCTAGTTCGAAAGAAAAAATAGGAAAGCATTATTATAGAGGTTTCGATATTGGAAAGAAATTCGTTGTTGAGACCGTTAGATTTAATTTTATTTGAAGTATTGTCGAATAGGCACTTCGAACATCCCGTGAATGTTTGGCACTTCGAGGATAAAGAGTTTCAAATTTGAAAGATAGGTCTTATCCAAAAGGACGCATGGAAACCTGAGGGTAATCGAAGAGCATGCAACAGCGAACGTGACATTATTTCATTACTTGATCGTTAGGGTCGAAATAGTATAAATTAGGATCTTTGTGTTAGGATTCGTAGTGTGAACATCTTTGTACAAATTACTTTAAAATTACTCAAAGTACCTGTGTTCGAGAAGAGAATTTCAGAGAAATGTACGTATGATGTACCAGTTTATGTTTATTATCATTTTCATTCAATCGAAGTACTTTACATTTCTTTAGGTTTAAGTCAAGAAGTCTTTTATATTCAATTTATCTTTTAAAGCATTGCACTATTACCTTCGAAATACTAGTTTTTATCAAGGGATTTAACATGCGAAAGATAAAGAAATCAAAAACTAAACACATGTCCTTAGTATCAATCTAGTCGATCTTGCAAGTAACCAAATTCTCTTTCAATTTGAAGGACTAGCGGTTGTTTACCGAATTTCAGGATAAATAGATTGGCACACCTGGTGGAACCAGTGTCTAGATTTTTGTTAAGAATTTCTCTTATTTTCGTATTTTGTTTTAATCACTTGTTTGTCAATATTATTGCATGAGATTGAGGAGTGGAAAACTAGCCAATAATAAAGAACTTATACCAAAAATGAATTATAATAGAAGAATGATTAACCCACCTAATAACAATGTAGAACAAGTTCCTCCTTCGATAGGATGAGGCACATCTATAACGCCTGTTTATTTAATTAATTATTTAATTAAATTATTTTCCAATTTATTTGTTGAAATGTTGTTATATGTTGTTAAGTTATTATTTGGTTGATTATATTTTAGTTAATTAAGGTTAGCGATAATATTAGAATAATATAAAATTAAGTCGTTGGGTTTATTTATATGGTGGTATGTAGTAAGGTGGGGTGTGAAAGTTAAGTCTAATAGGATTAATAGAAATTATAAGTTAAGTTATATAATATAAGAAATTAGGTTATTGAGAAAAGTCTTGGAAGTTTGAACGTGGAGATAAGTGGAAAAGAAGGGAATAGTGGAAAAATAGGCAAAAAGCTAGGGTTCGTAATTGCATCGTGGAGTCAAAGAGCAACCTTCAATCTAAGGTAAGGATGGGGTTCTGACTCTATAATGGGATTTATGATAAATGGTATGTAGAAATTGGGTTATGCAATTTCGATGTGTGTATCTATAATTTTACCTGGTATGAATGTTGTATGTTACTGTGTTAATCTAAAATAAATTGATTTCAGAACCTCAAAAACTAAAATCATTAAAAAGATTATTAAAATCACATTGGTAAAAATGACTTTCTATGAGAACAAAAACTTAAAAAGAACCAAAAGATAAATTTATAGAGAAAAGAGATATGGACTATTAGTATAAAATAATTTTCGTTGTCAATCAATGACGACCATGCATCTTGATAAATCATACTGAAAATCTTTAATTACTTAAATAACATGATAGAATGATATGTTTCTATTAGATGACAATTGACCGTGTAAAATCAACGACGACCATACATCTTGATAAATCATACTAAAAATTTTTAATTACTTAAATAATATGATAGAATGACATGTTTCTATTAGATGACAATTGATGGTGTAAAATTTGATGATAACTATTAAACCCAAATTTATATATTATAAAATCCTTCATTTACTTTTTTTTATTTGAGAAGTCAAATATATAGATATATAAATAAAAAATAATTGAAAACAAAAAAAGGAATTTTTTTTTATTAATAACCAAGTATTGAAAAAATACACAAATAACTATGTTTCGAAGAAAATTACGCAAATAACCATGTTTCAGACAACATCAAGAGAATGCGTCATCCCATATGGCGCATACACTCACCATTTACACTAAGGCGCCATCCCACATGACGCATCCTCTTGCTTCAAGTCATGTGAGATGGCGACTACACTTGGTTTTTAGGAGGAGGCGCCATCTAAGATGGCTCCTACGTGTATTTGCAATTTCTATAAATAAAACATCCATTCTCCTTCATTCTTCACACTTTCTCACGTTCTCTTCTTATTTCCTCTCTTCTTTTTTTGCGTCATAACATCACCATACATCCATACCATATATGGGTACATTATATTCTCAGACACCAAACCTCCGATAAAAATGAAATTTTGGCACATTTATACCATGGTCAAACTGAAGAAAGAGAGTATGTGATGGTTAGAGGGAGACATCGAAGTTGGCGAATAAATTAGAAGGATCTAGAGAAGAAGAACGACCATGAACTTCACAACTGGAAAACCTCAAAGTTGGTTGGAGGAAGTCAAAATAGACTTATAATTTTTTGCGATGATGCACTGATCGATGAAATTGTGTTGACGGTTGTAGTTTCTTAGATATTTTATTGTGTTATTAATGTTATATTTTCATGTTATTTATTTTGTTGTTTTAATCTTTATGAGTTTTATTCGTTGTTTGTGTATTGGTTGTTTTTAGCGTATTGGTTGTTGTAAGAAATGTTTTTAATGAAAAAAAGTTTAATTAATTATAAAAAAGTGCAGATACATTGCATACATTTATCATGTTGTCGAGCTTGTAGCATGAGTGAGACAATTTTTTAGATTGTGTCTGAACTAACGACATAAACCATATTTTCTTTCTAGTTTGTCAAGCTCGTCCATTTCAGTTGTGATACGCTTGCTTTTGGGATGGCCCTTTTTATTCCTTCGCATTTGATGGTTGTATCAAACTATCTCCCCTTCATACTCAGGCCAATAATCCGATTTTTCTACCACTGGAAATCCGTTTTTGAGTACGTTGAGAAATGTCTCTGACTTGTAAATGGGAGATAGAAGTTGTACCGCATCCTGATGAGTATACGTGTAACACCCCTTCTAAAATACCCCGCGAATACATTAATTAAAATCAGAGTTAACACGTAAACAAGGGATGTCACAATTAAAAATTTAAATTAAAAAATGCAAAGCCTCAACTTCAAACAGTAATCATGCTTAACCGAAGGAAATTACTGGATTAGAATATTCTAATCAATATCGTGTTCTACACAGCGGAAAATATCACAAAACTGGAATAATTTTTAAGTCATAAGTATTCCAACATAAATTAAAACAATGGATTATAAGATAAAACTCTTCATCCAAACGTTTCCCCCAGTGTTACAACTATCAGAGCATGACACTGACACACGCGGATAAAATACGACACAGCTCTATAAGCCATCCTCACCGACTCCTGAGCTGCTAACTTTGATCTGAAATCATTAAAGTAAGGGTGAGATCTCTATCCAATATAGAATGCATTATACGTTTTTAAATACAACGGAACAATTCAATACGTTAGTTCACTATCAATAACATAATCATAGTTCAGTTCACAAATGCATTGCACACAATTCATTATGCAAATAAAACAATCAATGAAAATTGCAACACTGGAAATCATCCTAGCATGTTACAATCCCATATGCAATGCAGACTCTATGCATGTGGTACCAAACGTGAACCAAGTCCACACCCTGTTCCATTACACCTCGGAAACAGCGTCAATCAATGATTCGCCCATAACCACTGGGTCAAGAATCTAGCCTCACTACCTCTGCACATTAGGTAACTTTATTGGCCTTGCAAGTTCAATTCCACACAATGGAATGAACCATAAACAATGCTTATGCATGCACCATAAAAGCATGCAACATCAAATCAACGGAATATGATCACAACATAATTCCACATAATGCCAACACCAATATATATCACATGGTAACAACTCAATCATAATGAATAGTAGGCACAACATATAAGCATTAGTTCTCATTCACTAAATCAGAACAATTTACAACTCATTCTCCATCGTACTTAAACTACCAAAGTTTTCAAAAATCGGGGGTTCGACTCTTTTTAAAATAAATTCCATAAAATAATATTTTTCTCATTTTATAAGATAGTATTTTTAATTTAAGAAATACTGCCGAAAACGGCACTCGAATCGGAGTTACGGTTTGGAAAATATGAATTTTTAAAGTTTTAAGTATTTTGAAGTTCAACACAGTGGTAATCGGTTCCTCCCTGGGAGAACCTGGTTCCCACATTTTTCAAAAACACGCCCCCTGGAAATTTGTATGGGGAACCCGGATCACCCATACTGGGAACCGGTTCCCACGAAGAAAAATGGTTCTCTTTGTGATTTTTGAACTGGGAACCCGGTTCCTCCCCAGGAGTAACCGGTTCCCAGAAACCCAGAATTCTTCCCCCTGTTATTTTGTACCAGGAACCCGGTTCCTCCCACATGGGAATCGATTCCTGCGATATGCAGTATCAAAAATCTCAGTTTTTGACAGCACCATGTATCCCAATTCATTCATTTTCATTCCCATACGAATTCATGCAATCAAAACACCAAAATCCAACCAATACACAACACATATCATAATTTCATCATCCCCAACAATTCCATATCATTACTAATGGTTCCAATTCATATAATCCGACACATTTAGGGATAATCCTACAAACCTAGATTCTCCAAATCAAGTTTCCTAACATACCAAACCATTCAATTGTATCCTAAAACCCATAAGGCATCATAACTGAATGAAATCACCCCTTACCTCGCGATGATACTTCAAATTTTCCGGCGTTTGGCTTTTCCTCTTTTCACTTCTCTTCTCCAATCTCACGTATAATGAATTTTCCCAATAACCCTCTTTTCTTCTTTTCATTTTTATATTCCTTTTATTATTTGCCAAATAATAGAAATAAATTAGTTATTATTTAGTAGAGCTTTTTACTCCACACACCTCCAATTCAACCTTACACCCCCAACCTTCCTTTTTAATTAAATAATTAATTAATCCATTTAATTCAAAATATTATTAATTAAGCCTTTAATTAAATTAATAATTAAATTCCTAATTATTTAATACTTGAATTAATTTGGGGTGTCACAATACGCACACGCCGCAATGACATGAGAGTAAGGCATACGATATGTTTGAAACCTTCCACAATCACACCAACGATCTAGTAAAATAACCATATACTCTTGTCTTACCATCCCCTCGTTGTGGTTGATTGTCTCTTTAACAACAAAATTGTGGCTATGTCGGTCGAACCTTGTAACAAGATGGGTGTTGACTTTGGCATTTTCCTCCTTAATATATTTCATGCAGATCTCACTCCATACTTTCCCCGATTTTAACACCGAGTTCCACATTTCATCTTTTTGTGCAAACAACGAAGCCATCCTAAAATAGATGGATTTCACCAAAGTGATTACTAGGAGGTTCTGTATGCCTTTGAATACACCATTCATTGATTCAATGACTTTTTGTCATGTGACCCCATCTCTGTCCATTGTCGTATGACCTTGTCCATTTCTCCACCAGAATATTATCAATCCACCTACCTGCATTCGAATTTGACATTCTAATCTCGTTGCAGTAGTGTTGGAATGAAGGTTGTGTTAATGCATAACCCGCATTCATTAATGTTTTCTGAAGTTGCTCGTCTTTGATCTCCTGCGTGAAATTTTGGACGATATGTCTAACGCAGTAGACATGTGTTGATAAGGGTTCATGTCAACCATTTGTAGGATTGTTGTATACACTCTTAATAGATGCGTGCCTATCTGAAATAATGCAGAGACTGGGTTGCGGAGCCACATATGTTCATAGATTCTTGAGAAAGAATTTCCAGGCACCACTAGTCTCTCCCTCAACTAAAGCAAAGGCAATTGCGAAAATGTTATTGTTGCCATCTTTAGCAATTGCCATCAGGAGCGTGACTTTGTATTTCCCATACAACTAAGTTCTATCTATCTGAATAATAGGTTTTCATGATGTAGACCCTTTTATGCAATGTTCAAAAGCCCAAAACAATCGACTAAAAATCCCATTCCCATTTACACAACTACCGTCGAGGGCATACGCCGATAGTGTTTTTATGGTATAAATAGTTACAGGAGCATAAGTCTGAAGTGCATGAAGATACCACAATAGCTCTTTGTATGAATCCTCCCAATTTGCATAGACTATTTCAATCGCCTTGGTCTTTGCTAACCATGCCTTTCTATATGTCGGAGTATATATAGTTATATATTATGGTGATGTGAGCGATTATTGTTTTCGCCTTTAAAGATGGATCATTGCTGACGAGAGGTAAGATCTCTTGACACATAAGCTGATAACCTAATTTACGATGATCTTGTGATTGAGTAGAACTAGCACAAGTGTGTGTGGTTATGGAACCTATAACCCAACAATCACTTCGCAACATGTATGATGCGGTGAGTTTGAACATACAATCTGGATGATAGATACATGTTATCTTGTACCTTTTTGGATTTACTCGATCTACCTTAAAACCAACAGATTTAATCATGTGGAACTTTTTTATAACTCATATATAATCTTCCCTTGAACAAAATTTCTCATTCACCTTTAAATTTTCATCAGACTGCACAAACGGGTTGAAGAAATAATCTGTTGATGGTTCGTCTCCACCCATGTTGAAGTTGGTCATGTGCGCCGGAGATGTGTAAATTTGGTCTGCATGTATTTGACCTTGTTGTTCGTCTTCAGAATAATTGTCGCCCATGTTGTTAAACTCTAACTCTTCATCTTCGTGTTCTTCGTCAACAACATTTATTTCAGCTTGTTCGTCTTCCATGGGGTCAACCACTTGTGACTGAGTGGGTCTTGATAATTGAGCCTCTTGTAGCTTAATGTACAACTTAATCAAGTCGTACCCAGAATACTCATGACTTGAAAATATATTTTGAAGGTCCTCATCATTTTGAACCTCCACCTTGTAACATATAATTTGGTTCTCACCAAAAAATACTGGATTTTGGAAGAAGATGTGTGAAACGGGACCTCGTGCAAGTTTTTCCTCTAAACGTTTTTTGAAGTATGAAAAATTGGCTTTTTGCTTAAATAAAATCGGATTCGATTTGTGTTTCTAAAAAAACCAGAAGTGGGACAATTATATGTTTCACCATTGAAGTATGCACTGATAACATATTATGGTGTAGAAGACATTGTGTTTGGATAGATGAGTGTTTACAAATTTGTGTGTTTGTTTTCGATTAAATAAGAGGCAGAGAAATGAAATGACAAAGTGGAATAGAACCACCTAGGCGCCATCTTGAATGGAGAATTCATTCAAAAATAAACATAGGCGTCATGTGGGATGTCGCATCTTCACTAGCCCTTCCACCTAGCCTACCTCTTATCTTATTCTACCATCCTACGCTGCCACCTATCTGTCACCCATGCTGCCACCCAGTCTACACATAGCCTGTCCCACGCCATGTTGAATGGTGTATGCATCGGTTATTGCATGTAGGCGTCATCCCACATGGCGCCTTAGGGACATGTGGGTTGCATGCATGTAACACCCAACCACCTCATTAAATCATGTTTCCACTCATACGCCTATAAATATGGCGCCTCAGACACATCTTTTACATCAACAGTCCCCACACTTCTCATAGTCTTTGAAAATTACATTGTCTTATTCAATTTCAAATATGGTTCTCCTGACCTTGGGTGACCTACACAGAGGAACAAGGGAAAACATTGCGGCGTTTATAAGTTTTTTCAATTATATGTTATGTTATATATACGTGTTTTAGCAAATTACTATTTTAGTAATGTTATGAATACTTCCACTAGTTCATTTGTATTTAAGGATCCTAAAAGATTTAGATGTCGTGGACACAACTACATTACTCCCGATCTGCTTATCATCTCGTATCTTGAATGGGTTGATTTGGAAATGTTATAGACTTTAAACTGCATAGTTGATCCAAAATTTATTCTTGCAATGTTGGAGAGATGGAGACCCGAGACATATACATTTCATCTATCCATAGGTGAATGTACCTTCACACTAGAGGACGTGTACATGTTGTTGGGTCTCCGTATCGATGGTAAGACTGTGAACGGTTTGGTTCAACAACCCAACTCTCTATGTGAGGAATTGTTGGGCACGGATATGGTGGAAACAACTGCTGTTAGAGGCCAAGGTATATACCTAACCACTCTTCCAGCTCATTATGGAAGTCTTTTGTTGGATGAAAATTCATCCGATCAACAAAGAATAATTAAGACAAGAAATTACATAATGATATTATTTGGAAGCTTTTTATTCCCCGAAAGTACGGGAAATCCTGTAAATTTTATGTATTTAGCATTGCTTAGCAACTTCGAAAAAACAAGAAAGTATAGTTGGGATTCTGCTATTTTAGCCCATCTATATAGTTCTTTATGTAAAACGCAAGGAACGACAAATGTACCTTTTATGGATGCGCTTTCTTGCTCCAAGCATGGAGTTGGTGGAGAATGGAGTCAATAAACCCCATCAACAACAATGCATTCACGTTTCCATACGCAACAAAGTAAGCCAATTCGCAATTACTTTATTATTTATCTCTTCGCCAATTACATATATTAAAACATTTCTTATCATTCCTTTAGTTTCTGTGTGACGGGTATGGATTACAGCAAGAATTCAAGATTCAATGTCGCTATATATCGTAATCTTTTGGAACACCTTAACCGGATGATGTTAGTAGTACCTCTACAATCTTTATCTTTTTAACTTAATCATTTTTAAATTTATCGTTGTTCTAATTTAATTTTATCTGCAGTTTATCTGGAGACCGCATTTGAGTTTGAACCATGAACCCAACCATGATGATGCATCCGTTTAGACGGCAAAAACAACAATGATGCGGTTCAACATAGTGGAGATGCACCACAACAATCGTGTCAAGATGCAGTTCGGAATGCATCAAGATATACCAGACAAACCAACTTCTTTGGATCTGTGGCATCTCATAAGGGTTGACGCCCAATGGGGTGTTAAAAATTGGAAAGAGTTCGCTCCGGAATGGTGTAAGATGTGGGATAGGCGTCACCAACATGTCTCGCAATTCCCAGTTACAAATCGGTTACTAATCCATAAATGTTTGTGAGACCCAACACACAGAAGAATATTATGAGTGATACAAATCGGTTACTAACCCAGAAATGTTTGTGTTTAATCCAAGATATTTGATCGACCCACGCACATGATGGGCACAATACTCAAATCCCCAACAACAACCCCAACAACAACCCAACACACATCAACCTCCCACCATAAACCATATGTTGATACCGATCCACAAACACCCAACTTCGATCACCACCTCAATACCAATACACCCATATGCCCTACACCCAACCCTAATTTGAACCACAATACCTATGCACCCATATGCCCAATACCCAACCTGAATCTGATCCTCAATTGCAATACACTCAAATGTCTCGCACACAATTTCAGTATTCTAAACAAAGACCATGCATCCAACATCCCTATGTGGACCCCTCGTCATTTAACTTCTCTCAACTTAGTCCAGATCTAAGTCAACCTGAAGAATATGATCCAACCAACCCAACTTACCCTCAACTATCACAGTCACATAGTACCAATTAATCGCAATACCAAACTTCACAAGATCAATTTCAATTTTATTCCCCTTATTTCGAAGACCAGACCACCCATGGAACCTCATCCACAACCAAGACGACCAAACTTTGAGGGTATGGATAACCGATTATTTCAAAGCGGATCTTCCAATTATGCTAACTAACAGATTTCATAGATCCTGAACACATTGATTACGCTGGACCCTAAACCCAACCACAATAGAAAATTCATCAAAATTCACCAAGAACTAAACGGAGATGCGACTAAAGAACCTAGAGCCTACTAGATAATATGTGACTATTTTTCTCATTATATAATCTTTTAATTATTAATGAAATTCAAACTTACTCATAATCATTTCGCACTTGTCTTTAATTTACAAAAATATATATTTTTACCCTCCAAAAATATGATGCCTTCATTTAAAAACGACGTCTTCATTTAAAAGTGACAAAAATATATATTTTTACCCTCCAGAAATATGACGCCTTCATTTAAAAACGACGTCTACCCTCCAGAAATGCCTTCATTTAAAAACGACGTCTTCATTTAAAAGTGATTGTATGTATGTGTCATCTGAGAAATGCCTTCATTTAAAAACGACGTCTTCATTTAAAAATGATTGTATGTATGTGTCATCTGAGATGACGTCTTCTTTTGAATGTTCTCTAAAACATAATTATTCAAAACAGTTATTTATGTTTTTTTTTTAATATTTAGTTGTATAAAAAGGTTCACAAAAAAGAAAGTTATAAATTTGGTTACGGATGGAGATTGTCTCCCGTAAAAAATTACACTAGAGAGAATACAGTTTTTATCTTCACCCTTCAATTAATTTTTACCCTTTAAGATGAACGGTCGTGAATTAAAAATATTATTAAACAGACAACTCTATTAATAGAAGGGTTAAACTATCGTGAACTTACGTTAAAAAGAATATTTCCTCACATTTAATCGCAAGCACCACTATAAACATTTGCTTTATTTCCAAACTAACAGTACTAAATAACACAGTTTTCCCCCCCTTAACTGAAAAATAAAAAATTTGACTCAAATTCAATCAGAAAAGCATTATATTGCTGACATATAAAGAACTTGAACAATAAGCACCTACAAAACAGGCTTTCCATACCGTAAAAAGTCTGGTGATATATCAATAGTACATAAAAATTGTAACATAATTAACATTTAACATTAAATACTCAAAGGCAGAGAGGCCTAGAATGCTAAAATCTCAAACATGTAGATTGTTCACTGGGCACCTGCACCTCCAAATTTGCTCATCATTTTTGCAATTACAGGGGCCACCTTAGGATTTGCTTGATGCTTAGCCAAATTAGCAGGGTTCTTCATAACTGCACTCAACCGAAAAAGACAAATGAGGGAATTCTGTTTCTTTTCATTGACAAGACAGCTAAATGGGTATATACCAGCATCTGATCATATAATAAGATGTCTTTAACAAGATTCCTCCATTGATACACATGGTCTCTAAGGACATCATGCATCGTGAAGCATATGAATAGTTTCAAGCTACATAAAATAATTAGGGGAAATAATGCAAACGTGACCATTGAATACCACTTTGTCCTTGGGTTTTAGCAGGTTTTTGTGATTCTATAACTGAGAATAGAAAAGGTGTTGATGAAAACTCATGCTTTGACACTAAAACTCATGGGGGAAATGAAAGTTCATGAAAGAGAAAAAGAATAGAGACAAGTATTGGAACAGAAAATTACCATCTTGAAGAGCAGCCATGACCTCCGGATCACTAAATGCCGTCATCAGATCTGGGTCCTGAGTAACATCATAAAGAAAATTTTACATCAAGACTAAACATATTAATGTGTGTGTTTGTGTATGTATGATTGTGAGGGTGAGGAAGGGAAAATCATGTCAGATATAGGCTCACTCCCATCAATTTAAAGTTTATGGAATATACTGAGACACTATTTCAACAAGAGAGAACCCATTTCCTTTAGCAGTTCAAAAGTAAAAAAAAAACATTGGAAGTCCAGATTTACATACATTCAAGATTTTGCTAAAGTCAACATTTCCAGGCACCCCTCCTGGCATGCCCCCAGCTCCAGGGAATCCACCTGGCATGCCTCCAGCCCCAGCCCCAGCTCCAGCGCCAGGGAAACCACCTGGCATACCTCCAGCTCCAGCTCCAGCTCCAGCTCCAGGGAAACCACCTGGCATGCCTCCAGCCCCAGCTCCAGGGAAGCCACCTGGCATGCCCCCGGGAAACCCACCTGGCATGCCTCCAGGAAACCCACCTGGAAAGCCTCCAGGAAAACCACCAGGCATGCCTCCAGGATTTCTACTGGAAGATGATTGTTCTTGCTTTTTAGCCTTCTCATACGCAGCCTGGAATATATATAACAAGTTAGAAGCAGCTACATTACATGTGTATAACATTTTGTGGCATGCTGTTATTTAGATGTCTAGCAAATTTGAGAACCTGAGCTTCAGCACGGCGACGTTGCCTCTCACGCTCAGCTCTTTTATCGTCTCTTTCCTTGCGCAACCTATCATACTTCCTTCGGTGTTCCTCAATCTTGTGGGCGTTTGGCTCAACCTAGACAATCCAGATTTTACAATGAGCCACAATAATTCCAACCATTAAACAAAACTTATTTCCATTTACAGTACATAGCATTCCTAAAATGCAAGATTCCATTTTAAGGAAGGTTTAAGTGTCAAGTAAGCCAAATAATGTTCAGAGGAATCAATAAGCACACTAGCTAAACAGGACATGTACTCAAGCAAACTTTTAGGTGTATGTAACTTCAGATAGTAGGGAAAAGACAGATAAAGATCTAGAGTTATTAGATGGGCAAACACTTAAACAATTAAAAAAAACTATTAAGTTACTGAAAAAGTCAATTTGTTCACTGTGCCTATATCTTTCTTCAAAGTTCAATCTGATCTTGTCTTCAGAAAATATCGTAACAACTCCTGTACAAACCTTTGCTCATTTTTCACTCAAATAGCCAAATGATGAACTGTTCATGCCTTTGCCAACATGTTCGTCATAGATGTACATATACTTCCCACTATCATTCTTATCATGTATTTTATCCATTGCAAGGCAACAAAGTGTAGCGTAACCTTCACCTCATTATTTATTAATTTGGTTATAACATCCATGACTAAATATGCTATCACCTTGATACCTACCAACATTATCGACAAAGACATTTCTTGCTTCATATAGATTTCACAGATATTCAAACGGTTCATCTTCAAATTTTAAGGAAGCCTACACCGTATGTAACTGACAAGTGAGGTAATTCTAAATTCAATAAGGTGGTCTTTAGCCAACTCAAATGTGAATTATCTTTGTACTCCAATTATCACAAATTAACAATTTGACAAAAATCTCTTTTGAATGATATCAGGGGAGAGAAAGAAAACCTTCTTAAGCACAGCACTTATTTCTTCATCATAATCTATATTTGAAGCCACGTGGAGATCCTTTGCAGCTTCTTGCCACTGACCTAACATTGATCGAGCTATGCCACGGGTCTTGTGTCCTTTAGCAGAATCAGGATTAATCTGGAAAAGCAAGAAAAGCAATAGAATATAAAAGTCCTGCATATCAGATAGAAGCTACATACACGTGACATAGCATTCTGGGAAATATACCAATGGAAACAGGTAAATTTCATTAAAACTCATGTAAACTCATAATCCTTCATCTGTGTTGTCAAAACCAGAAGTATGATTGGAATTATTTTAAAAAAGAAATACAAAACAAGTTTGGCAGAGGAGACAAATTGAAGCTTTAGATAAGTGTAAAAAAATATGCAATGCAACATATCGACAATATTTGGCTTTTGAGATGCCACAGTTTTCCCCATATCAAAAACATTTTCTGTAAGCATTTATTACAAAGCGGAAAAAACTCCTCTTAGATTGTGTACCAAAAGGAGCAAAAAAGAGTGTATTTGCTATTAATCAAATATTGAAAACACTAGGAGCTTATATATCCCATTAAGTAATTTGAAGGTCTGTGCCTTTCTTATTTTTTAGCTAAGATTTCTCTAAAGAAACATCATCCATTTGGAACATAATGCAACAAGAACTTTAAACATGAAAGCCACGTTTAATGGTCTATTTCAAGTCTAGCAAATATAATTCAGTTTATCACACTGAGCAATGAAGAGAGAGGGTAACCTCCAAAGCCGCATTTGCATCGCGGATTGCTGCATTAGGTTTCTTCATTTTGATGTAAACACTGGCTGTATAAGATATGAAAAATAAATCATAATGAATGTTCATCCTGGACAGTAAGAGCCAAAAACGAGAACAGGCATATAAAAGGCAAACAATAAAATCAAGTCATACCTCGGTTTGCATACATTATGGCAGAGGTAGGATTGAGTGTAATTGCCTCTGTCAAGTTTTCAATTGCCTCCTCCAACTTACCTGCATTCCAAATCCAGAAGGCCTAATGGGTGAGTTAAATGTGACAATTCGCAAATTAAGCTGCTCAAAAAAGTACCATGTGTTTGCAGAGAATTTGTCCCTTCTAAACATCATCCCATTACATATTACCATTAACAAATAATAATATTCAAACTGCATGAACTGATATAAATCAAGTTCTTTAATTATATTGAGAGAATAGGTGTATATAATTTTTGGGTTATTTAATTTACATTGTGGCGATTGGCAAAGTGGCAGCATTCTTTTTAAAAATGTACTGAGTTTAATTCTAAGCATAGAATTTCTTTGTTGGTTATTTTTGGTTTTTGCAATGGAAATTCAAAATATACTCCTACAGATTCTGGTTTTGGAACATGTACTTAGCCTAGCGATGAAACCACTATAATACTGCAATTACTGGTAGTGTATATGTTAACAATTTATTATAGTATACAAAACCACTACACCACTGTACTCTGATCACACTAACAAGGGTGCAGCCTTCTATGCGAGAAAAGGGTATTTCCCTAATACTTTTTATTTCATTTATCCATTCATATATTTTGGGGGCACACAATTAGATATTGACAGCAACACCACTTATAAGTTATAGCTGGATTAGAAATTGCACCATGAGGCAGTGCATAATACATGGTCTCCGTGTAGAGCAATACCACATGTGTAGCATTAAACTCTAAATTACTTTGAACTCTAAATTGCTTAGCATTAATTTCAAGTAAACAAATAATGCAGATGAGCATGTGTCTGTCTGGCATTAGACTCTAAGTCAGTGTTGTCGATTGCAGATGGCGGTCCATGGCGGAGAGCCAAAATCCCGCCGTACCAGCCGCTTTGCAGCACTGTTATTGCTGATTATGGCGCTGCCGATTCTAACCATTGCGGTGAGCCAAAAAAATGCCGTGTATATCGGCAACGGCGCCGCAATTTGATAACACTGCTCTAAATTACTTAAACTCAAGTTTCTTTACATCTCGTGATGATAACAATAGTAACCCTAAAAATATAATAAAGTATCATTATTATTCAATTTACAGTGAATGTTATGTTACCTTCTGAAATGGCTTCCATGGCTTTAGCTTTAGCTAACTGTGAAGCCTCACGATTCTCTTCAGTAACCTCAATAGAAGAATCTCCCATCTAAAACAAGACATGTCTTAGCATTAATCAAAAACTCAAACTCGACATAAATCAACCACAATCAATTCAAAATAAAAATCACAACAAAAAATAAACCTTTTGAGGAGGATCATCATCAGGCTCCACTGTTTCACCGTCTAACTCAACATCCGATTCAATAATTTCATCTTCCTCCACTTCCTCCACCTTCACTGCCTCTTCCTCAACATCATCAATATCATCATCACTCTCCACAGGATTCTACAGCACATACACATACACAAATCACAATGTATCAATCAATAAACATAATCAACAGAAGTTTCAAAAAACAAAGATTTATAGGTTACCGATTTGGAATAAGCGGAATCAGGAAGATCAGCGCCGAGACTGAAAGGAATAAAACAACAAAAAGCATAAAATATGTGTTAGGGTTTATAAGTTGATTGGAGTGTGATTTGAAATAGAAATGTTAGTTCCGATTGAAGTGAAAGAAATGAACCTTTCGAGGTAATCGCGGAAGAAGGAAAGTGAAGGATCGGAGAGAGTTGAAGGATTGGACTTGCACTGTTCGATGAAATGCTTCAGTTCTTTCAGCTTCGACGGCTCCATTTTGTTTGAGAATGTGACTGCGGCGCGGTGCTTTGTTTTCTTTGGGTTTTATGTTGAACACTTATAGAGTGGCGAGTTAAGTTACGAGTCCGGGTCTAGATTTTTCGCCTCCAAAGGGCTTCTAGTATCTTCTATCGGATATGTTCCAGCTATAGTTGTTAGATTACCTAAGTGGATCACCTCGAGCAATTTATATATAACTTTTGAAAAGAGATTAACAATACTCTCTTTTTGTAATATTCACTATGTTCTATTCTATGGCATATAATATAAAAATTGTGAGTTATGTAATTTAAAAATGGATCTCATATATAAAATGGTACTCCACTTTTTTTTTTAATTTTCAATTTTTTAATATAATAATTAATTCTGTTAATTTTATAATAAAATAAATATCATTTATTAAAATAATTTTATTAATAATAGATAAGGAATGGTTATTTAAAATATAATAATTAAGAGTAAATTAATTAAAAGAAATAATAAACATAACATTAAAATTTTAAAAGAAGAAATAACTTGAGACAGATAAACATAAGAAAGAGATTGGAAATAGAGTTTTTTTTTTAATGTCACACCTATAAATTATTTATATAAGGATGAAGAATATATAACATTGAGAAGAAGAAAAATATGGAAAGAGATTGGAAATAGAGTATTTTTTATTTATTTATTTTTAATGCCACAAGTCTTAAATGAAGAATATATAATATTGAGAAGAAGAAAAATATGGAACCTCCTCTAAAATTCTCTAAAAACTTATAATTTTTAAAATGTTGATTGAACTCGGTACTATGGTCAGCCATTTTAAATTCTTATAATTACGAGTTTACTGTGCTTGTGAGATTAACTCAAAAAATTGGGAGCAATTTGTGCAAAGTATTTGTATAAAGGCAGTGAATTAAATGCAATTGTTTGGATAAAGACAAAATAAACACAAATCTTAATTAAAAATAAAGCTTTGGTCAATGATAATGATGTAAAATACAACAAATGACATAAGCAAAATAGAAACGAAAAGACAAATGTTTAATTTAAGGAAACAAAAGAACAATGAAAAGAAAGGGCACAGACCCATGCATCATTTCTCACAAATTATTTCACTAATTAAATCCAATGCTTTCTGGGAGAGCTTGCGGGATTTTTGTCATCTTCTTCACATACTTTTCCCATAAAACCTCTGAGAGAACAAGAATGGCTCATCAATGTGCTTACCAACCTGCTCCACACTTACCTTTCGTTGTTGAAATCGATGAACCTATTGTTATTGATGATCGCACCTATATGCCAGAACCTCCCTTAAAAGAAGTGAAAAATGGTTTGGTATTCTACATCGTAAATACCTTACTCCATAGTAGATGTCACGCCTTATGCTCTGGTTTATCTTCTTGTGCGCATTAAGAAACCTTTTATTCTAAAATATTTCATTCATAACTTTCTCTTGTGTAAGCACTACAACAAAAATAGGTTTAGGCAACAATAGAAAACTGTTACCTAAAGGTAAAAAGCGGTAGCCTAAGATTTTAGAGCACGGTTTATCAGGCATGGAATAAACGTTCGTTGCATATTACCTTAGAGCGCGGTTTTTATATTTCTGACCACTAGTTTTTCACGATCATCCTTTTGACTTCAATTACATAAAAAATAGTGTTTAGGATGTCTCCTTCAAATAAGGATAACTTTGTGTATATCGCATGGTTGGATAGGGTTTAACAAAAGAAACAACATGTATGGAGAGACCAAGTATCTTTGACCTCATACAACTCTCCAGAGTAGGGCCTAGCGTCAACCCTCACATGCTTCTTGTTTCCATGTGTTTTTGAGAAATCAGTACCAACATTTTCCACCTACCTCCTATGTGCAATGATAATCCCCACACTTTTTGACATTGTTACTATTGTTCATCTTAAATCAAGGGGGGACCTTTTGAACGATCCAAAATCACCAAGACCACAACTGAGTTTTTCTTTAAAAATCCCACTTAAAAAATCAGAAATATAACTAAATCACTCCTCGACAACGACGCAAAAACTTGTTCGCAATTATTCAAAGAGTGTCACATGCAAGTATACATGTTGTGGTTGCAAAAAGTAATAAGTATAAGAGTATCGTACCTACATGGAGTGTTGTTACTTATATTTGATTTTTGTATGGAAACTATTTTTTGATTTAAGCATGAGCAGGGAGAAATAATTACTAATGTTTATGAGTTCAAGTTCACTTAAAACAAATGTCAAAAATAAGGTGAAAAGATGTGAAAATATATTAAGAGTGATTGAGTTGAGCTATGCTCCATTAATATCATTAGTGTAATCATGTGTTCATGACGTGTGGTGTCGTGACAGGTGAGGTCAGAGTGATCTTGTGGTGTATCTCTACAATATCAAAATTTAAAGCATACATAACAAGGGCAAGGGAACAAATCTCTAAGTCTTACTTGTAACCCTAATATGCGGCTATTAGCCTTCTGAAATCCTCAATAGTTTTAGCTTATTATATCTAAGTAAGTTAAGCAAGTGAATATCTCTATTTTACTCATTCAACTATTTTTATTAAGAAAATCACTTGTTGGATATCTCACAACAAGAAGTTGTAATCTACTCCTAAGTTGATCAAGAAAAGAAGTAAACTACATATAATAAAACGGGTCATTTAACCACACACCATATAACATAAAAACACTTTAATATTAACTTCATATTGCTCAACTACAAAAGGTTTAGCTCATAGTGAGCTAAGTACAAGCTACAAACATGGTTATCAATAGGAACATCTCTTTACCAATAAATAAAGAAAAGATATAAACCTAAGATAGACTTGGAAAATGACTTCAGACGGATAATCTTCAAGAGATGTCTCCAGTCGCATCATTGCTCACCAGTTGGTACAAGATTGGGTGATGAGAGAAACTCTTTCACACTCCACCATCCACACACTTAAACTCTTAGTGTTTTTCTCTTAAAACAACTTAACTATTTCTCAATTCTCACTGCAGCTCTATTTATAGCCCAATGATTACTATTTTGTGTTGCATTGGATTATGGGTCTAATATGAGGATATCACATCAAGTCCATACAAAAAGTAGCACCAACGCATAACATCAGCGGCTTAGCAAATAAGAAATCTAGTACAAGGAGACCATGGTGGGAGATAATGTGAATTGTGGCATACTTCCACAACAGATGCAGACGATTGTTTATAGGGAAATCTGGTAAACAATCACTAGTCTTCTAAATTGAATGATTTTGGTAACTTACAGGATCGACTATATTGATCCTAGGACATGTGTCTAAGTGTTTGGTATTAAACTTGTGTTGTAATCCATATTTAATATTCTTTATGCCTACAATATTAAGAATCTTAAAAGAAATGAATTGTTATAGTAACTGCGATTGAAAAGACGCTTAAATTATTAAGACAAACAATTCGACTGGAAACTTAAAAGAATGTAAAGGATGACGAAGAGAATATAAATGACTAAAAGGATAAAGATTTCGACTGGAAAGTAAAGATAATATTTAAAAGACTTTATATTGATTAAAGTAAATGCTTTAAAACTTAAACAAATAGTGTTGCTTATACGTACATTTCTCTGTAACTCTTATTTCTAACACTAGATACTTTGAGTATTTCGGGTGATTTCTACAAAATGAACACCCAGAAATCCTAACACTAAGACACCTATTTATACTGATTCGACCCTAACAGTCCTATCTTGAAAAGACGCCACATTCGACCCTAACAGTCCTATCTTGAAAAGATGCCACGTTCGAAGATTGCATGTCTTCTGAATTCTCTGGCTTCCACGCGTCTTTCATGAATAACATCCTTATTTGAATTCGAATCTCTACTTGCTGTAAATATTGAATCTCCAACGTGTTTGAATTCAAATCCTCCAACGAACACTTTCCAAATCAAAACCTTCTTTCTTTCGAACGAAATACATAACTTGGGCTTTCTCAATCTTATTCGAATAATGAAATATGTTGTTCAAACCAACTACTATCGAAATCAATAGCCAACAAATTTCCCCTCAAAATGTGTATTTCGTTACACAGAGAAATATTCATTTTTGAATTATATGTTTGATTTCGACAATCCTAAGATTCATGATAGCTTTTACCGTGTACGACGTCACAATCATCAGCTACTTTCTCCAAACTTCTTATCAGACGTGCGTGTAGCAGTTATTAGCAATCACGATTATCTGAGAAACCAGTTTCCAAGACTGATTAAAAAAGTAACCTTTCTCTCTTTAAATAGCACAAGTACACGTGTCCCACTACTTTGTTTACTAAAAAACTTTCTAACTTCCACCATATTATAAATACTTTAATCCTCCACTTTTAAACAATTTCAGCTTCTTCAACCTTCTAATTTTCATATGTTACCAGAGAAAAAACCCATTTTTCTTTTTCACAAAAACTTGAACAATCTTCTTCTTCAACAATGTCAACTGCTCAAAAACAATCATCATCCAAGAACAAGAAGGCTAGGAACTCAAAGGCTTCTTCTTCACAAATGGAACTCACCATTCAACTTCTGGTATCCGAGAATCAAGAATTTATCACCACTCCCAAATTTACACCAAAACAAAAAGATATTTATGCTTCTTAGGTACTCATCCCTACTTATGTATCTGACAAAACCCTAGGTTTCATGGGACCTTTAATTCCTGCTGAAAATGTAACCAAATTTGCTGAATTTTTCCTATTTACCATGAAACAAAACCCATAGCAAATAAAACTAAACCACCCAAGAAAACAGATGATGATTCTGCTGTAAAACCTACTAAAATATCAACAAAAAAAAACTTCTGAAGAGACCTATGTAGTTCTTGAGGCTGAAGCAGAGATTTTCCATTATGAATATATCACTGAAAATTTTAAACCTTTTCGATCTTGCCCTTCACTAGACAAATCATATTTAGCCTGGCTTGCTAAGATAGAAAAAAAGAAAACCCAATAGTGGAAGGATTTAGGCATTTTTGACCTAATCCAGATGTCAAAATTAGGATTTAGCTATAGCCAACCCTTTCTCCTTGCATCACTTTATTACTAGGACGCTACCTATAACACTTTCCACCTCCCTTGTGGGATGATGACTCCCACCCTCTTTCATATCGCTGCAATCACTGGGCTTCCTCCTACTGGAGAAGATTTCGAACCTAAGAAAGATGTAGATAACACCATTAATTTTGATGTTAAAAATGCTAGTTTCTCCACCTACATAGGCCTCTACCATACTGAAGGAGAAGAAGTATCAGATGTTGAGCATATAGCTTTTTTGGCCCTATGGCTGTCAAAATATATTTTCTGTTGTAAATCTCTTGAAGTGGCCAAAAGGTTTATAACCTAGCGAACCAATTTCACTCTGGTCGAAAATTGCGTCTGAGCGAACTGTTATTAGTTGGACTTTATGAAAGTCTGGGGTCATCCATTTCTAAACTAAAAGGATATCAGGTTGGCACTAACTTACTTCTTGCTGGTCCAATTCGGCTCCTTCATTTGTGACTCAACGCGACTTTTGAACCATCACTTTGAAACTCAAGAAACGTGGATGAGAAAGACCTTGAAATCTCATATCGAACTATAGAGGGTACTATGCTCTTACGGTTAACCTCAAGCTCCACTGTTTCACCGTCTAACTCAACATCTGATTCAATAATTGCATCTTTCTCCACCTTCACTGCCTCTTCCTTAACATCATAAATATCATCATCACTCTCCACAGGATTCTACAACATATACACATACAAATACACAAATCACAATGTATCAATAAACATAATCAATAAAATTTAAAAAAAAAAACAAAGATTTATATGTTACCGATTTGGAATAAGCACAATTAGGAAGATCAGCATCGAGACTGAAAGGAATAACAACAACAAAAAGCACAAAATATGGGTTAGGGTTTATAAGTTGATTGAAGTGTGATTTGAAAATAGAATTGTCAGTTATGATTAAAATGAAAGAAATGAACCTTTTGAGGTATTCGCGGAAGAAGGAAAGTGGAGGACCGAAGAGAGTTGAAGGATTGGACTTGCACTATTTGATTAAATGCTTCAATTCTTTCAGCTTTGACAACTCCATTTTGTTTGAGAATGTGACTGCGGCGCGGTGTTTTATTTTCTTTTGGGTTTTATGTTAAACACTTATAGAGTGGCGAGTTAAGTTACAAGTCTGAGTCTAGATTTTTCGACTCAAAGGGCTTCTAGTATCTTTTATCGGATATATTCTAGCTATAGTTGTTAGATTACCTAAGCGGATCACCTCGAGCAATTTATATATAACTTTTGAAAAAAGATTAACAAAACTCTCTTTTGGTAATATTCACTGTAATGTTTTATTCTTTTATGGCATAAAATATAAATTTTATGTGAGTTATGTAATTTAAAAATGGATCTCATATATAAAATGGTACTCTGCCTGTTTCATAATAAATGATTTTTTTAAAATTTTTATTGTTTAATATAATAATTAGTTCTGTTGATTTTAATAATAGTTATTTAAATTAAAATATAATAGGCTTAATTACAATTTTGGTCCTCCTATTATCCATTTTTTTGAGTTTTGGTCCTCCTATTTTAAAATCCGGAATTTTAGTCCCTTTATTTTAGTTTTTTTGAGGATTTTAGTCCTCCTGCAAATCTGAAGGCAATTTTCAACGACATTGAGCTCACATTGATGACATGTTCCACACAAATCTTAAATAAAAATTGTTTTATTGAACAATTCTCTACTGAATTGGCACCGACACGTCATCAATGTATGTGTTATGTAATTAAAAATAGCCTTCAAATTTGCAAGGGGACTCAAATCCTCAAAAAACTAAAATAAGAGGACTAAAATTCCGGATTTTAAAATAGAGGGACCAAAATCCAAAAAAATGAATAATATGGGGACCAAAATTGCAATTAAGCCAATATAATAAATATAATATTAATATTTTAAAAGAAAAAATAATTTGAGACAGATAGGAATAAGAAATAGAATACTTATTATAAATCAGATGGAGTAAGATATAAAAATAATTATATATGACAGTTGATCTTGTCGGTTGACCAAAACCTGAGGTGGGCCAGAGACTTCGACTTCAATGTTGGAATGGAGGAGGCAGTGTACCTACAAGGCTCTCTGAAGCTAAAGTAAGAAAGAGCACGGGGAGGTACTATAACACCCTATTTCCCCAACTTTATAAATTAATGAAAATCAGAGTGAAATAAATTTTATGAAATAGGATGTCACATCTTTCAACATCTTTAAAAATCTGCTCAAGTATAATAAACAGATACATAACACAACAACTTTGGTTAAACCAACAACAACCTTCCAAATTGTCTCAAAATTCAACTTTAATATCACGGGGGAAAAGAGTTAATAATCATCTTCCAACATCTTAATTCAAAACATGGGACAACGACAAATCAAAGAATAGGAGTTCAAATTGCTCCAACTAACTTCTCAAAAACAAAACAACCAATAAAGAAAAACGAGCGTTCAATCCCCGAGTGTTACATATTAGAGCATTGACACTCAATCTAAATAAGAAGAGTAACCTCTTCGACTCCTACTACTCGAACTACTCTCGAGTATCTGCACGTTATCCATGTAGAAGCAACATAACAATAAAAGGGGTTAGATATCATAACAATATAATAAATCATATAATTACAGGTATACAACATTTATATCATGCAAGAATTTTAGTGCTCAACATCATCAACTACAGTTCATCATAAACAATAAGAATGCATACACATGTATAATTACCCAATAACATCATCTTCATAAAAACAACATGACCTTATGCAATGCAACTAACAATGATGCAATATACATATGGTACCATCATCAACTTTATCATCATGTAATGCTTCATGCAAACCAACGAATTCAACCTACTTCGTCATCTTAGTAAATTGGAACACTTTTCACGGTTACACATACAACATACACACACACATCATGATTCTTTTTAATAAATTCTAAACCTACTGCTATCAAGGTGTATATCACAGTATAGAACACATTCTTAGCTTTCCAACAGTTCGAACAACGTGTCAAACGGACATCTGAGCGCGTAGTTATGAATTTTTAAGGTAAGAATTATTTTGGTTCAGCACAGGCAGGAAACCGGTTTCTGCAGTTTTACAGAAAAATTTTCAGAAAATTTCGAAGAGGAAACTGGTTTCCTAAAAACCAGAAATCGATTTCTCCTTCGACGGAAACCTATGCATTTTGAAATTTTAGCAGCAGAAACCGGTTTCCCCAAAATCAGAAACCAGTTTCTGCTGCAGAAAATAGAATTTTCTGCTATAGAACAGGTTGTGATTTTCATCCCAGACAACCCCAAATCAAACACCAAACCAGTCAATTGCTTTACACGAAATTACCCAACACACATACATCAATTCACAACATTTATCACACTCAATTTATCAAGAAATCACCAATTTCAACACACATAAACCAATCAATTCATAACAATCCATCTACAGCAATCCTAACATGAAAATCATCATCTACCCATAGTTATGCCACCTATTATAGAGTTAGAACTCCACCCTTACCTTGGATTTGAGGATTCTAAGCTTTCTACCGAAAAATTCCTTGTCCTAGCTTTCTCTTGTTTTTCCCCTCTTCTCACTTCTATGCTTCTCTTCCTTGCTTTTCTCAATTTCTACGCACAGACCCTTTTTCTCATCTAATCCTATTTTATTCCTCTAATTCTCTTATTCCAACCTTGTCATTCATTAACCCAATTATTTTATTTAATAGTAATAATAATAATAATACCATCATTTATTTAATTAATTATAATAAAATAACAATACTAATATTATAATAACAATAATAACAATAATACTAGTAACTATATATCTCCTCACACCCCTATGTTTCTACATTATTAGCCACACCCCCCGTAACTTTTCATTCTCCATAATTTATAGGCATCTAATCACCAACTAATTGCATCACATTACATCATAAAATTTATCAATGCATATTAACACATCATATAATCTATTTGTTTTTTTTTAAAAAAATTTTAAATTAAATCGGGGCGTTACATGTAACTCCCCAATATTACCCAATGCTTAATATGAAAAAATCAGAGTAATTAAAATTTCATAAATTAAATACTGAGGCGCCACACCTTCAAAACCAAATCACTTTAAAGTATAAATCTCGGATACATAGCCTCGTCGCAAATCATAAATTGATTCATAAAAATAAAACATCTCTTTTATTAAACTTCCTCATCAAAATCATGTTTTCATAAATTATGATTCTTATCTACAAATGAAAATAACAAAAGAACAACAATAAGACAACATAATAATTCCCCCCAAGTGCTACGTATCAGAGCGACACCGACTCGACTAATAGCAGCTATAAACTCCGTCTTCATAACCTGCACGTTACCAATATAAAGGTAACGACGAAACAAGTAAAGGGTGAGATACTCCAAAACATATAATTAAAGGCATGATAAGTATATATATAATTTTGGAATTATAAAAGATATAGGTTAGTGAGTACATTCCAACACCTATCTAAATCTCACTTACTTTGATCGTCAATCTAAGTGTATAATCTACACTTAATCGTCTTAATCTCATCGGCACAAACCATCACAATGACACATAAACCTCTGTCACCACGAAATCGTCACAAGCTAAAACATCACTAATTAACACGGCAGTCTTAAACAACAACATCAACCAATAACATTAAATAATGCTAATAACTTAAGCATCATAAATGAAATCATCACAAATTGGCTAAAGCCCATCGTCGCTTTTGGCATAAAAGCCCATCGTCACAAAACATCATCACAAAACTCATTATTTATACTCATCACCTAGTTATCATGAAACTATCAAGTTATATTCATTTCATATTCATCACAAAGATCATCACCAAACAAAGCATCGTATATCATCGCAATTCAACATCATCCATCAATTAAACTCAACGCCAAACAACCTAAACATAAACATAACCGACTCCATGAGACACGACTATGTTATGCATGTGGTACCCGTCGCTTTGTCCATAATTAGGAACACTTGGAATAAAAGCCTCGTCGCTTGGCATAAAAGCTCATCGTCGCCAATGCAATGTATGTGACTCGACAATAAACAACACAACACAAAAACATCATCATCGCTTATCAAAATTGGCAAAAAGCCCACATCGCCATAATTTATCCAAATCAAGATAAATATATCATCGCATTATATTTGCATTATGCAAAACGTCACATATAATTCATCATCATCAAAAATCATGCATTCACAAATCGGAAGTATTTATTAATAACATCAATATAATCATCACATTATCATGTACAAAGACATATGCCATCGCATCGCATATCAACAAGTATTCACTAACTAATACGTCGTCGCAAACATTATGTTTAATCACCCCACCTCATTATCGATTTGTTCACTAAATTCTAAATACGGAAAAATAGTCAAACACCTATCATCGTTGCAAAAGCCATCCCTAATAACCGGCATTACTCCTAATCATCAACATCGCAATCAGATTGTCCATACGTGTCTTAAATCTACTAAAACGCAATCCGATTCAATTTAACCGTAAATTGGCCTATTTCGGGTCATCTCGTAAAAACTCGCAATTTCTAAAAACTAACCTCACCACTACGTTCTACACGTCGAACTTAGGTAGCACATCAATTTTCGTTGAATTCTAAGTAACTTACTCTGTCGGAATTTACCGGAATCGGAAAATCAGAACACAATCGGGTTCCAAAAGAAATGCGAAAAATCAGACTTTTGGAGGCTACAGATGCATCAACACAGGCCCCCGTGTGCATCAACACGGCCTGTGTTGAAAAGCCACCAAAAAGTACAAAAAAAACACAAGTCAGTGAATCAACACGGGCACCCGTGTGAATCAACACGGCCCATGTTGATTGGCCTGCATCAACTCTTCCTCGTTTCAAGGGATCAACACGGGCACCCGTGTGAATCAACACGGCCCGTGTTGATTGATCTGTGTGAAAACTCCATTTTTAACATTCCCAACCTCACTTTTACCATTCCCATTTATTCTAATAATCATTAACCTCATAATCACTACTCCTATTCCAACTCTTCTAATCTATTTCCAATAATCAATCAACCCAAAACTCTATAAATCAACTTATCCACTTTCCCCCAAATCCAAAACATAAACATCAAAACCTAACAATATGAGATGGAGAATCAAACCCCTTACCTCTAGTTTGGATGATCCATGATGATTCTACAAAGCTCAATCCACAAGCTTGCTCATGATCTTCCTCTCCTTCTTCTCTTGCTCTTCTTCTCCCAAAACCCTCTCTTCTTCTCTCTAAGACCAAGTTTAGCTTTGGTTTGTAAGAATGGAAAGAATGAGAAAGAAAATTGATTTTATAAGTTGTTTTTCTACTAGCAAGCCTAAGTTTCTATGTTTGGTTTTGGTATGTATGAATGGAAAGAAAACAAAGAGAAGTGTTTTATGAATGGAAAGAAAATGAGGAAAATGGGTTTTATAAGGGTGTACTCTTACTAGCCAAGGGTGTAAACCCCATTTCTACAAAATTACTCCTCACACCCCTATCTATTCTTAAAACACTAACAACATCTAATTATATCATTAATTCCATTCATTCAAATAATTCCGGGGAATTAAATATCGGATCCTAACGAAACGTCGCCAAATATATTAATAGATATATTAATTAACACAAACATTCTCGTCGTAAAATAAATATCGATTGGTAATTCAAAAATATTAATTTAACCTAATATTAATTAAAACAGGGTGTTACATTACAACTCTCCTCCACTTAGAACATTTTTCGTCCTTGAAAATTGCCTAATGCGGACAACTCTAGATACGACTCTCGCATTCTATCTTCCAGTCTCAACATCATCCTTAGTAACCTTTCGAATACTACCATCTAACTTTCCATATCGTCAACCACAATAATCTAACAAGATGCATTACTACCGAGTCATGAACGCACAGGCTAATTCCCTCCTTGTCTCATCACTCTAGAATGCAAAGTCCATCACTTCATTACACAAAGACGTCGTCGTAAAAACACAAACATAACCACGATATCAAAAATGGTGACTCACACACACACCAGTACTACAATGCTACGTTTCACCAATCAAACATGCAATTCAATACATTCTATTGACATGTTAGAAACATGAAAAATATACGAATTCTCCACATATCGCTTCTATTTTGGAATATCCATTGGTTTGCACTATTCCTTAAGGCATCTAGCGTTTAACCCTCGACCCCTAACAAGTCACGCACGTATAAGCGACTGCGCCATATCAATCTTCAGTCGCGTAACTCTGATCATTTACCTTAAAGTCGCTGTCCTTATTTTAATTCCCCTCAATTATTAGATCTACAAGTTCCACATCTATCTTTAGCTTCTCTTTGGTATCCACTATAAAGTCAACATTCACTTTTTTTTGGCATCATCACCCTTCCACTATATAATGTTAGCTTGTATACCAACTCAAGTCTCCGAACTATTCAATAAATCCAACTCTTTCATAGACACTTTTTGTATTAGGTTCACACAAAATGGTGAACAACTATCCTTTCGATAAAACACCAATTCACTTTACAAATCATCAAGCTAGCACGATAAGTATATCTCATCCAACACGATCCCATCTATTATCAACAAGAGATTAAGGGTGATCAGTTCCTCAATTTTTCAATAGGTAGCCGACAACCATGATGGTGGCCTAACTCATTGTTACCTCAACTACAATAATGCCCTTTATCTTATGCTGAAAGTTACTCAAGCATAATGTTCAACGATTATCTATAAGTCTCACAAACATTTTCTTAACTTCTCCCTTTAGAACCTTGTCAACAATATGTAAATGCCCAAAATTCCATTAAATATTCTCTTATATATACCCGTAGTAAAACACAATTGTTAAATATTCTCGCAATATCGGAATTGCCACTACACCAATAATGATCCAAATCGTTTCGCTCCAAATGAAGTCTCCATTCAAGTAAAGGCTTTAACGACATCAATAAATCCTAAGTCCTCCTTAAAATTTCACAACCTCGAGGATCCATATATTGACACATATGAATCTTATTCCACTCGCAATCTCAATAAAACCATCCCTTCTTCCCGGTTGGTGATAGAAACTTCCAAATTCTTCTTGACATGTGTCGACACTTTGACATCATAAACATGATTACAATTCCTCTAGCATTACTTTTCTAATAATTTCACAGTCTCCATAATTCCAAACATTTCATAGCCCCTCCATATAGACCTCTATTTAATTTAAATAAATTCTACAAATATCTTCGTTCGAAATAACAATGTTTAATAAAATTCACCTTTCAAATCATGATCTACATCCTGACATTCTAACATACATTTTCTTCCTTTTCAACACTGAATTTGAATCACGAAATTCAACGTTTCTTTTTTCTGGCTCAGTCTAAGCAAAATGTCCTCAATAAATACCGCAATAAACTGATCAAATTATTCAAATAGCTTCACCGATTTCTAAAAGTTTTCCTCTAACTAGTCTCACTCTTCATCCATATCTGAAGATAATCTGACCCCAATTAAATTTTACTGAGAACATATTGCCTATCAGCTGTTCCATCCAGTCGTCATCCATCTGAAGTGGATATGTAGCCTCAACCACTACTTTAATCAGTTATCGGCAATAAACACACAATTTCATGCTACTTTCTTTTTCCCTAACTATTGATATTAAATCTCCCAAAATAATACATTCGATTTTAGAAATCTATTCCCTTGTACATCTTCTAGTAACTCCTCCAATTCTCCCAACTTTGAACTGACATCCTGATGGTGCCACAAGAATAAGTCTAATACCAAGCGCGAGATCAACATCAATTTCTCCTCTCATCCAACATAATTATGTGACAAATAAATTACTTCCAGATGCTGGAACCATTTTTAATACAAATTTCATTACGTTAGCTTTCTAGCGCTTCAAACAGAACTCAAATCGGACGACCAAAACTCAAGTTATGAATTTTACAAGTTTTGAGAAAAATGTTGTCAGCTTCAGGAAATCGGTTTCCCCAATACTGGAAACCGGTTTCCACACTGTCAATAGCCATTTTTTCGCAAATTTTGATCAGGAAACCGGTTTCTCTAAAGCTAGAAACCGGTCTCCGCTTCGCAATATTAGAATCCTTCTTTTTTTTCTTCATGAAATTCCACTCCTCTTATAACCTTCCACCAAAAATACTCATATCCTCGAGTTCCGGCTCTTACTTGTGATTCACAAACACCCAACAACATCCATGACATTCGACAGTCATTTATATGATTTCAACCACAAAATCCACAACAATTCATTATATATCACCATCCAAAACATCGACATCACACACAATGGTAACTCAACACTGACGGCTTCACGATCAGCTGACAGTGCTGAAACATTGCGACCATTTGAGCTTCACCTTCTAAGAGTTATCCAACTTACTCAACTAATGTCTTTAGTGGAAAATCAAGAAATTGCACACCTCTCGTATATATCACTAGTCGTCACATTGGTCTATATCCTCTGAGACGCAATCTTTAACAATTCTACTTTTTCCTTAGAGGCGACTCCACTTTCTCAACAAACAAGAGTCCTTGAATTCGTACAACCTTTAGGCATGAGAATCTGCACCGACTTGCTGAAACACTTCATAATCACTTTGGTTTAATTCCCGATCGTTCACCCAACGCTAACATCAGGTTAATCCAACATTTCGCTCTAACGGCAAGTCACAATCATCCCTGGGAGAACATCAAGGCTCACCCACAATAATACATCACTATCCATAACATCATTCTCCACTTCTAGAGATGCGGACAACACGAGTACCTGATCATTACCTCTCAAGAATACTTCGTCTGACCATCAGGCTTAAATCCTGAATTCAACTTCACCAACATTTTCACTCCTTCAATTCACGGCACATTGAATCAATTGTTCACGCCTAAGCCATCTCAGAGAAGCACACACTTCTCCCCCACTTGTTTCAATCTCACACATGCAATAAGTGGTTATAACAACAAGAAAGTACCAATAGTGTTTCACACACATGTAACGTACTAAGAAACATAACAATGACAATATTCCACTGTCACCCTACAGACTCAATAAACTGGCCGGACCGACCGACCTGCTCTGATACCATTTATAACACCCTATTTCCCCAACTTTATAAATTAATGAAAATCAGAGTAAAATAAAATTTTCGAAATAGGATGTCACATCTTTCGACATCTTTGAAAACCTGCTCAAGTATAATAAAGAGATACATAACACAACAACTTTGGTTAAACCAACAACAACCTTCCAAATTGTCTCAAAATTCAACTTTAATATCACGGTAGAAAAGAGTTAATAATCATCTTCCAACATCCTAATTCAAAACATGGAATAACGAGAAATCAAAGAATAGGAGTTCAAATTGCTCCAACAAAATTCTCAAAAACAAAACAACCAATAAAGGAAAACGAGTGTTCAACCCCCCGAGTGTTACATATCAGAGCATTGACACCCAATCTAAATAAGAAGAGTAACCTCTTCGACTCCTGCTACTCGAACTACTCCTGAGTATTTGCACGTTACCCACGTAGAGGCAACATAACAACAGAAGGGGTGAGATATCATAACAATATAATAAATCATATAATTACAGATATACGACAATCATATCATGCAAGAAATATAGTGCTCAACATCATCAACTACGGTTCATCATTAACAACAAGAATGCATACACATGTATAATTACCCAATAGCATTATCTTCATAAAAACAACAAGACCTTATGCAATGCAACTTGTAACACCCCAATTCTACCCATCAGAATCAATGATGAAAATCAGAGTAATAAAATATCATAAACAAATTGAGGCATCACATATCCATGGTTTGCGCTTTGCAATAAAATGCATCATCAAGATAATCAATAGTCGGATATACCGATCACGTCATCATACATCAAATAAGTATATGAATATGCACACGACAGCGGATACATCACCATCTATGTCATATAAAAGCATAATACATCAACAAAATAATCATGTTATGATATTAACATAATCCACGTAGTTATCAGGATATACAAGTATAACATCCTAATCAAAACAACAAAAGCGCTCATCTCGAGTGTTACGTTATCAGAGCAAGGCGACTCAAAAGGTAATGACTCGAGCTAATCCATCTCATTGACGCGGATCACCTGCACGTTACCAATATAAAGGTAACGGAGAAACAAGTAAAGGGTGAGATAAATCAAATCATATAAATAAAGAGATGATAATTAATATATAGTTTCAGAATTATAAAGAGATACCGGTAATGAATAATATTCAACATATATTCCAATATCACACACTTTTATCATCACCACCTAAATCATCACAATTCATCACAATCGTCATAAATCATTATCACCACATAAATCATCACAATTCATCACTATCGTCATAAATTATCATAAGACAACACATAACCAATGAACTCAAACAAACATATCCGACACAATGTGACTCGACTATATATGCATGTGGTACCAACACATTTTGTTCGTAATTAGGAACATTGCCTAAAGCCCTCGTCATTTTGGCAAAAGCCCTCGTCATTTTGGCTAAAACCCTCGTCATTTTGGCAAAAGCCCTCGTCATTTATGCAATGTATGCGACTCGACAAAAGACAACACATACACACAACAACACATCAACATCGTCATAATCATCAAAATGGCATAAGCCCTCGTTATTTTTATTTACCAAACGAGGTAAAACATTGTCATTAACATCATCACATTTTGCATTATGTAAATCATCACCAACAAAAATCATGCATTCACAAATTGGAAGCATTAATCAACAATATTCACAATTCAATTAATTTCGGTTACGGATTAATATTCACCAAAATATACTCATCATTTTATTTACCGAACATCGGAGGTAAAACATCAACAACAACATATTTTGCATTATGCAAATCACCAACAACAATTCGTCAATCTCCAAAATCATGCTTCAAACCGGTGAAAGTGAGGAACATCCAAAAATAAGCATATTCCTCAAAACAGCCTGCATGAGCCGACTCATGGGTCCTTAGGTCGGTTCATGAGTGGAAAATTATGTTCTGGAAGCGCCCGAGAAGGCGCACGCCTTCTCCATGCGCCGACTCATAGTTCTGGGAACACATGCATCGACTCATAAAATCTATGTGTCGGCTCATGCCTGAAGAAATTCTCCCCTCACACGCTCAAGAAGGCGCACGCCTTCTGGCCCTCCTGCATGATCCGACTCATCACAGCTTTTTTCTCATTTTTCTGCTAACTCTCCAAGTGCTAGAAGCAACACAAAAGAGAAAGATGCACAACAAAGGGTTGCACAACACCAACTAATATATTATCATTATCACAATCCAAACACTAAAATAAACCAAGAACTTTTCAAGAACCACTCAAATCCTCATAACCCTAACTCATATAAAATTTATCATTAATATATTTATAGGATAGAAATTACCAAACCCCTTACCTCTAGTTCTTGATTCCTTATCAAGCTTTGTATAACCATTGGTTCTTCCAATTTTCCTCTTCAAGACCACAAAATCTAGTTTTCTTCCTCTTGCTCTTGTTTTCTCTCTAGCTCCAAGACTTCTCTTTTCTTTTTCTCTAAAAGTTCTGTTTCTATTTATCTTCCTCTCCTTTTATAATACAAAACAACTAACACCCCACTACCTACTACATGTACTTATTTTATTATAAAAAACTCAACTTCACCACAACCACACACTTAACCTACTACTAAGTGCCTTGGTTTATTTTAATAATTAATGGATGGTACACTATAAATTCTAGTCTTGCAACTTAAGATAAAACACTTAACTAAATTAATTCTGTTATACTGAATCCTTCTGGAAGCAATATCAGAAGTTTCTGCTTCTGACCATCAAAAGTTTTGCACCATCAGAACTTCTTCCCCATCAGAAATTCTGCACCATCAGAACTTTTGCCCCATCAAAATTTCGCACCATCGAAGTTACGGACCATCGAAGTTACGCACCATCGAACTCGCCATATAACTTCGCACCATCGAAGTTCGGACCATCGAGTTACGCACCATCGAACTCGCCTATCGAACCGCACCATCAGAAGTTCTAGACCATCAGAAGTTCTGCACCATCAGAACTTCTGCCCGATTAGAACTTCTGCACCATCAGAACTTCTACCTTATTAGAACTTCTTCACCATCAGAAGTTCTGGACCATCGGTTTCGCACCATCAAAACTGCCTATCGAACTTCGCACCATCGAAGTTACGCACCATCGAGTTACGGACCATCGAAATTCGCACCATCGAAGTTCGGACCATCAAGTTACGCACCATCAAGTTACGGACCATCAAAATTCGCACCATCGAACCGCTCTATCAGAACTTCTGCATCATCAAAAGTTCTGCACCATCAGAACTTCTGGACATTAATTATATTCAACAAAACTAGTCTGCTATTTTATTCAGCTATGACTATTTGTTTGCTACAGACCACATGTTAAATTCACTAACATAATTATTATGTGATTCTAATTATACTACTAGCACATGTATTCATCATACTTAGAAATAATAATGGGTCACTAAACTCTTATTGGGTCTATTAACTATTACTCCTCAAAATGCTATTTCATCTCTATAACTAACTCATCCATATTTAATTAATAATTCTAAAAATACTAATACATTCTAATATTATTTCTTCGACGAAATCAACTTAATTAATTCTTCAACTAACCTAATAAAATCCAACTTTAATTTAATAATCCAATAATTAAATCCCTATATAATTTAATTAAATAATTAATTAAATTCGGGGCGTTACACAACTGACACTGATGCAATATGCATGTGGTACCATCAGGAAAAAACCCTCCTATTAGTAAATGCCATTTGTGGGCAGCGCCAATACAGGCCATCTTTCGCCAATACATACCATCATAGGCCATCTTTCGCCAATACATACCATCATTCGCCAATACAGACCATCATTCATGAATGCATGTGTTTATGACATACAACAACATAATTATTTGTACCAATTCATCATATTAAACCAATTTCACGCCAATACAGGCCATCATCAACTCTATCATCATGTAATACTTCATGCAAACCAACGAATTCAACCTACTTCGTCATCTTAGTAAATTGAAATACTTTTCATGGTTACACATACAAAATACACACACACATAATGATTATTTTTAATAAATTCTAAATCTACTTCCATAAAGGTGTATATCACAGTATTGAACATATTTTTAACTTTCCAACGGTTCGAATGACGTGTCAAACGGACACCCGAGCGCGTAGTTATGAATTTTCAAAGCTGGAATTATTTTGGTTCAGCACAGGCAGGAAACCAGTTTCTTAAAAACAGATAACCGATTTCTGCAGTTTTACAGAAAAAATTTCAGAAAATTTCGAAGAGGAAATCGGTTTCCCAAAAACCAGAAACCGGTTTCTCCTTCGACAGAAACCTGTGCATTTTGAAATTTTAGCAGCAGAAACCGGTTTCCCCAAAACCAGAAATCGATTTCTGCTGCAGAAAATAGAATTTTCTGCTACAGAACAAGCTGCAGTTTTCATAACAATCAACCCCAAATCATTCCAAATCCAACACTAAACCAGCCAACTGTTTTACACGAAATTACCCAACACATATACATCAATTCACAACATTTATCACACTCAATTTATCAAGAAATCAACAATTTCAACATGCATAAACCAATCAATTCATAACAATCCATCTACACCAACCTTAACATGAAAATCATCATCTACCCATAGTTATACCACCTATTATAGAGTTAGAACTCCACCCTTACCTTAGATTTGAGAATTCTAAGCTTTCTACCGGAAAATTCCTTGCCCTAGCTGTCTCTTAATCTTCCTTTCTTCTCACGTCTATGCTTCTCTTCCATGCTCTTCTCAATTTCTACGTACTGAGTCTTTTTCTCATCTAATCCTATTTTATTCCTCTAATTCTCTTATTCCTACCTTGCCCTTCATTAACCCAATTATTTTATTTAATAGTAATAATAATACCATTATTTATTTAATTAATTATAATAAAATAACAATACTAATATTATAATAACAATAATAACAATAATACTAGTAACTATATATCTCCTCACACCCCTATATTTCTACACTATTAGCCACACACCCCTAACACTTCATTCTCCATAATTTTTAGGCATCTAATCACCAACTAATTACATCGCATTACATCATAAAATTCATCAACGCATATTAACACATCATATAATCTATTTATTTCAAAAAAATAAATTCTAATTAAACCAGGGCTTTACAGGTACAAGAAAGTATTAGGGTTTTAGAGAGTGAATATTGGATACATATCCCTCACAACTGTGAGGCTTTCTATAATGCCCCTGACGCTTGACCATTGCTTCCTATTTTTGGGCCTATATATTAGGGTATGCAAATATTGGTAACTGCCAGGACTTGGTCAAAAGGGGAAGTCATGCCCGTAACTAGTTGTTGCCCCGAGCAGGGGGAAGGTTTACGGGCAGATGCATTATGGACATTTCCTAATTGTCTGCTCAATGTGTGTCGAGCAGACCTGGAGAAAGCTGCAAAGGGCAGATGCAGTCTAGTTGGACCTCGGGGGGCAACCAACCATATGTGCCCTGTTGACAAGCAGGTGCAGGGGGCAGTTGCGGTCTAGTTGGCCCTCGGGGGGAAACCGACCATATGTGCCCTGTTGACGGGTAGTTGTAAAGAGAAGTTGTGGTCTAGTTGACCCTTGGGGGGGGGGGGGAAACCGACCACATCCCAACTGGTTGGAGCAAGGCTATTGATCCATCTTGAATGAAGTGAATTGGGCCATGCATAGGCATTTGGCCAGACCAGAATAGTAGCCCCCAAGTCGTTTCTTCTAGGCATAAAAATGACGACTTAGAGCTAGCATGTAAGATAAGGAGGAAAGTGCGTTGATGATGGCACTTCTTGTCTGTGATATAGACATTTTGTGATATTAATGAGGACATGCTCTTACATGATTTATTTGTTTCTTTTGTTAAGCTATTTGTTTGTATGCTCGTAGTTTTGAGTTATTTTAATAAGGACATGCTCTTACATGATTTATTTTTTGCTCGATAGTATCGATGTTCGACAATGTGGGGAACTAGTCAAACGTCCAGGGTTGTTTTCTCGACAAGAGCTGGAACTCAAGTTTGTTTGGGGAATGAGGTCGGCAGCATGAAATTCCTATTGTGAGTTAGGTTTTCACCATCGTGGTACGACGACGGTGGAGCTCGTTTAATTTTTCCACGCTGGGCTAAGGATTTGCTCATAAATAGAGTGGAAACTTTCCTCTTCGTTTAATTTGAGGTGATGTGCTTGTAACTGAGCACGCACACGTGGTCGGGAATGTTGTGTTTGTCGATCTGTCACAGCATGCCAATTGTTATGGTCTTAGTTGTAATATTGTTTCAGCTTTTTAGCGTTTCATGGCCGAGCAAGTTCTTCTCCGGGTAGGTTTTCGAGATAGTATGCCTCTTTTCATTTTTCTCGGACGTAGGGAACATATGCCTACTTCCATGATACGACGGAACCTAGGAAGCACGTCCTGAGCATGATCCCTCCTCGTTTGCCTCTCCTCCAAGATCTCCTGATGAACCGACATGAGTGGGTTCCTTGAAGCATCCTCTATTATGTATGGATTAGACACCCTGAAGAACCACAACGTGTTACCGTACGCGTAACTCTAGTCGTTTGGAGCCACGATACTCCTGACCTCCTCAGGTACAAGATGATTCTCAAAATCATCAAAAAGTGCATCCATCTCCCTCTTTTTCACAGTTGGAGAAGTACATGCAACAGGATGCCGAGGAATGGTCTGGGTATACCCGAACAGACGCATCACTCACTCGGGCATGGAGCAGTCTTCAGAGTACCGCAGGCCAATCAACTAGTAAATAGCAAAACCTCATCAAACGGTATCGTCTCACGGTGGTCGGCGTAAGCACTGAAGTGAATGTCCTCATGCACTATCCGATCCAAGTAAACCCGAAATGGTAGTGTCGCCTGGTTCTCTCTGAGCGACTCGTATGCATGTTGTAGATTTTTTTCCGTGAACAAAGTATTTTGATTATCGATTCCACAGGGATTGGTGCATGTTATAGTCTTTCAATAGAAAAGTATGTTTTAAGATGATGTAACCAAAGGGTTTGTTATCTACTCTACTAGAACCATGAGTTTCCAAACAACAACTAAATTAATTCTTTCAAAAAGAGTTATGATTTGGATTAGAGAGAGTTTGAGATTGTTTTCAAGTAAGAAGGCATGTCAAGATTAGTTTCATCGATCTAGTTTCATACATATTCATTTTAATCAAGTGATGAACATAATAGATGATTTCTACAAATACATATCCTCTCAATCTTGTAGATTTCCCAAGATTGTGAATGTTATCATGTTAATCCTTGCATGATTCCTCATTACAACTATTAGCATGATAATCATTAAGTTCAATATTTTGTAAACTCTAACACACAAATCTATTCCTAGCATTTGTTTGTTAGAGGATGAATATCCTAGGTCACTTTGAAATATTCTTTTCCAAGCAAAACTCAAAGCATAAGAATGAAGAACAAAGATGTTCAACTATATTAATCATCAACCATGTTCATACACAAATGGATTAAAATAAATACATACTATATAGATCAACTACCTCTAATCTTGACACAAAAGGAGCTTAGCTACTCATTTCCATGGTTGCCTTGCTCTCAAGATTGTTGGTAGAGATGATGAACATGAGAAAAATCAAGAGAAAAGCTATGGTTTTTCTTCCTCCACTTGCCCTAGATTTACAAAGATGAAAGATAATGATGGTCTATGTTTTCTTGCTTCCTTTACAAGCCAAAAAGGTCTGGTGAAGTGATGGGTTGGTGGCTCCAAAGGTGAAAGCATGGGCTGTCCTTTTTCTGATTTGATGCACCGAGCGGTTAAGTCAGTCGAGCGTCATGCGACATACTGAGCGCCTGTAGCATGCTTCCCTCTTCCAAAATTATCTTCAAAAGAATCATCCCTAAAGCTCTTCAAGTACCCTTGAATCCAAGCTTGGGAGAATTAGTTAATAAATTCCTACAATTAAGAGTAACTAAAGTCAAATAATACATATATTAAACAAAACTAGATAAAAACCTAATTAAAGCAAAATACTAGAATAAATATACAAATTAAATACAAAGACATTGTTAAGGACCACAAAATAATGTACAAAATAACTACAAATTGGTCCTTAACAACTCTCCTCAACTTACTTCTTTGTTTGTCCTCAAACAAAAGTCAATAATCTTACAAAGCTAGAAGGAACAAAATGCAAGCATGCAAACTCACACAAGAGTAATGGTTCAAACTCGACATACAGGCAAAAGCACACATCAATCGCTTCTTCTAAACACAACATGGCCATGAATTAAGTTCTAAACACAACATATCAAAACATATAACAAAATAAAAGATATGTTCACACTTGAATCACCTAATCATTTCTTCAAAGTTCATGAAGAACAAAATGCATATTCACAAAGGACTAAACACTCTCACTAATAATTATGCACATCCAGAATAATTCATGTGTTCATCGAAACAAGTTAAATGATAAAATGGAAACAAAGATCACTAAGGACTTTCAAGGTTGTAACTTGGCTTAGGTTAGAAACAAGGGATATTTAAGTACAAAGCCATTGAAACGAATCGGGTAAAAGGATATGAAGAGCATGTTACAACTAATTCCCATCTTATTATTCGCAACCTCTTTTCTTTTTCTACACAATGATCCTCTCTTTCTTTTCTTTTTCTTTTTGTATCTTTTCATAAACAAATTTCTTTCTTCTTTTGTATTTTTCTTTTCTCTATTTTTTTTTCTTTCTTAGGATCATTGTGCCATCAATTCTAGGTTCTTTTTGATCCACCTCCCCAACTTCATTTATATCAATCCTTTTTTATTCAAAATCATGCTCTTCAGGGGTTGATTAACAAAAGGGTTGGTATTCATAAACAAGAAAATTTATAGAATGAATTATCATTGAATTTTTCAAAGATTATCAACAACTATTAAGTGGCCTACTTAACAATTAGTCGATTTGATACATTCATCCTACAAATACTATTTAAGCTCAAAAGGGTTCACAAGGATTCACTCTCTCACGGGTAATTGGAGCCCTTTTTAGAATTGGTGGTTTTCTCATAATGCACAAAATTGCCTTGATCATTTCTTAGCTTCCAAGTTATCACAAACAAGTAAAGATTAAGCATGAATCACACGAGTTAACACAACTATTAGACACTCAATATTTGGTAAAAGTGGAAGCTTCTCACATATATGGTTTATGTCCTAATGATTCGAATGTGAACACAAAATTTTGTACATGCGAAATATCTTGCATAAAGAACAAATTTCATAGACATATTATGTTTCTATAAAACAATAAAATGTGTACCTTCTTTGTGGAATGAATCAAGAATTTTATCATCACCATCACTTTGGTGAAACACGCTACTAGCTTTGAAGAACCATTTGAACAATCCGGACAAACCACAAGAAGTAAATTCAAACTAAATACTATAATCTAAAAATAAAATAAAATAGAACAAAATAAAAGAAACTAAACTTAAAATAAAAAGACACCCCAAAATGGTGTTTAAAACTTAAAAGAAGTATTTAGGCTTCATGCCTACAAAAATTAATTGAATTACAAGCCAATCCCCAAAATTGGATGGCAACCAACAAAATCCAAAGTTTAAAACTAAAATGCAAAAGTAAAATCTAGGCTAGAATCTGAAAGTAAAATAAAAGCAGGAAATAGGAGAAAATCAATCGAGGTCTCGAGAACCGAATCCAATCGACCCGAGTCGAACCGAACCGAACGAACTCTTCACCATCATCCTCATCTCCCACCTCCTCTCAAGATTTGGCCCGACCGGCCAACCAAAGATATGCTCGAGCTGCTCACCGGCGAGTGAAATGGTTCACTCCGGCTCTCTAATCAGAGCAAGGTGCTCCATGCTCTCATGCATAAACATAAATGCTCTCTGATGAGCGAGATGCATCTGTCTGTTCCATTCTTCGGATGGACTAGCTTGAGGAAGTGCCGCTGCAACTGGTACAGCTTGGGTAGCAGTATTATCAAGGACCCTACAAAAGCGATCACAGTAGTGATCATCAACAACGCCATCAATGGTAAGGTGTCCTACTGCAGGAAAAACCACCTTCGCTCTCTTCAGCAAACCCATGATCAACCCTAGATAAGTGAGAGCACACTTTATAGCTCCCCCCTGGAGGTATAACTAAGTGTAACCCTCTTCAACTCATTCGCGATCAGACGACCGAAATCAATTTGCTCCTCATCGAGCATGTAAGCAATCAAACCCGCCGTCTCAATGGTTATCGAAGATGTGTGGCTCCTAGGTTTGATTATGCGAGCCACACACATCATAACTCGGCACTAGTTTTCGAGCCTGTTGAATTTCAAAGGTTGACCAGCCGATTCAACTCATAAGAATGCCCGACAAATGAGCTTAGTCCTCAGCATGGTATGATCCCAATTACCACGAGCAGTGCTCATGGTAGACATCCAATGGTCCTCCGAGCGGTCGGTTGAGGCCCGGCTGATAGTGCGAGAAAAAGCAGATTTGCCTCGAACAACAAGTAAATTGAAACTCACATCCCTCTCGGGATAGCATTAGCATAGAACTCGCGAACAAGCTCCACGTTCACCTTTATGCGAGGGTTGCAAAGAACGTCCAACCCGTAATTATCGAGGATGACATGAGGCGTGTGATAGTGCCCTTGCTCACGGAGGCGATGGTGCGCTCGATCCATATGTTTCGCTCCTCGAGCTCTTTGTAGCGAGCCTCCCAGCAGCCCCAAGAATCGCACAGATCGAAGCAGCGGCCGAGAGGCCCGGCTCCAGCAGAGGAAACTTGACGCTTAGGTGCCATCCGAAATTTTCAACACAAAATCAGCGGAAAAGTGACACGAGGTGTCCATTAGCAAAGAATCATGCAAACAGCAAAGCAAAGCAACCAACCAAGGCATTACAACTAATCGAAAACACTAAATATACAGCAGAAGAATTTTTCAAAATTCTGCGAATGGCGACCAAGCTTCGATTTTAAAAATTCTTAAAAATTTTCTCCACACAACAACTTCCTAGGGCAGCGAAAATAACATCCTAGTACTTCTCTAACACAAAAACATCCTAATCTTAAGAGAAAATTCAAAAATTCCTAACCCTAGGTTTTCAAAATCTAACCTAAACATGCAATGTACACAAAATTGAGAAAGGAAAGACATAGAATACTTACTAGGATGCCTTGGGTGAGTGATTTGACAAAGAAATTTGCAAAATTGGAGATTTTGGTTGGGGATTTTGAGATTTTGAGAGGATGAGGAATGGTGAAGAAAAGAGTGAAAAGGGGTTTAAAAGAGCCCTAACCCTGATTTAAACATCTCAGGCCACGAATGGGCCTCCAAAAATGTGATTTTTCAAATTATTATTATTATTATTTTTTTAAAATCCCACATGGTCCCTATCATGCGAAAGTTTCTGCCAGATGGGTCAAAGTGCGGCTCGGCCTGAGCGGCTCAATTTTGAATTTTTAAAACAGCAAAATTAAAAGCGGGCAAGTGTAAATGAGTTCAAGGAAGAATACTTACAATGTTGGGGTGCCTCCCAACAAGCGCTTTGTTTAACGTCGGTAGAGCTCGACGGTTCATGATGATCATTGATCATCAAAGGGAATGGCACCAACATCATGATTTGCTCCTCCGAAATTGTAAACCTCTTTAATTTCCTTCTCTGCCGCATCATTTCGGAAAACTTCAAGTTTGTTCTTGGAATTCGTTGTTCCTTCAAAAAGATTGAAAGCCACCTCTTTATCTTGCACTCTCACTTTCATAATTTCATTGTCGACATCAATCATCATGCGAGCCGTCTTCATGAATGGTCTTCCAAGAATTAATGGTATCTCTCGATCCTCCTTCATGTCAATTACCACAAAATCCACAGAAAACAAGTACTTATCCACCTTTACAACCATGTCTTTAATAACTCCATAAGGTGAAATGGTTGACTTGTCGGCAAGTTGCAAAGCCATTCTTGTAGACTCCATTCTAACATTCCCCAATCTTTTAACAATGGATAACGGAATTAAATTGATGCTAGCCCCTAGATCGATCAAACCATTACCCTTGAATGCATCTCCAATGGCCACCGGCAACGTGACACTCCCTGGATCGAATTCTTTCACTGGAAGAGCTTGCTTGAGTATGGAACTACAATTAGCATCAAGCATTATTGTCTCCTTATCCTTGTGCCTCCTCTTCCTTGTGAGCATTTCCTTCATAAATTTCACATATTTCGGCATTTGCTCCAATGCTTCGGAAAATGGAATGTTTATGAAGTGTTTAAAACATCCATAAATCGAGCATATTGTCTTGCCTTCTCCTTCTTCGACGGCGCATGAGGGTAAGGTACATTTTGAATGGGAGCCGCGCTTTCTTCTTTACTTCCCTTTTTATTCTTCCTTTCCTTCTTCTCTTTCTTTTTACTTCCTTTACCTTGTTCCCTCCCCTTTTCAACTAAGTTTGCCTCCTTTTCGACTAAAGCTCCCTCAACAAATAATCTCTTATTTTCGACTACATCTTTCGATTCATCTTCTTTTACAATGTCATCGTTTTGTTCAACTACAACTTCAGCCCTTTTGTGAACTACTTCATCGTTTTCAACTAAATCATCTTCCACATCAACATCATTAATTTTTTTAGAGGGAAGGTGAGGATAAGGTAATTTTCTCCATGGATAAGTGACTTCTTTCTCCTTCCCCTTTCTCATCTTCTTTTTCTTTTCCTTGACATTCTCCTTTTCAACTACATCGTTTTCTTTTTCATTTTCAACTAACACCTCCGATTCATCCTCCTCAACTTCTTCATCGCTTTCACAATCCGTCATCTCATTTTGATTTATAGTGAAAATTGCTTTGCAATACTCCTTCGGGTTTGTTTGAGTGGTTGGGGAAAATGATGTCGAAGCTTTTTGTTCGGAAAGTTGCTTAGCTAGTTGTCCAACTTGAGTTTCCAAGTTCTTGATGGACGCCTCCGTGCTCTTTTGATTAGCCATAGAAGCTTGCATAAATTGAGCTAGAGTGTCTTGAATGTTGGACGATCTCACTTGATTTTGAGGTTGGTTTTGTTGTTGACTTTGATTTTGTGGTTGACTTTGATTTTGTTGTTGTGTTTGATAAGGATTTTGCCTTCCTTGGTTATTGTTATCTTGCCTTCACCCTCCTTGATAACCTTGGTTACCCCTTTGTTGGTAACCTTGGTTTTGATTTTGATAAGGGTATGGAGCTCGTTGTTGGTACCCTTGGCCTTGGTTGGCCACATAGTTAGCTTCCTCATTCTCCGGAGGACAAAAGCCGGTTTTATGATCTCCTTTGCACAATTCACAACAAGCGATTTGGTGAGCTTGCTTATTTGATGCTCCTTGTAACTCCATGATTCGTTGAGGGAGTTTAGCCATTTGTTTTGTCAATTCTTCAACTTGTTTCGCAAACAATTTATTTTGCACCACAAGTGCTTCATGACTCGAACCAATTTCTAGAACCCCCGTTTTCACTTGTACACCTCCTTGATCATGATGAGTTTGGTGATCATTCATGCCCATCTTTTCAATTATTTGGATGGCTTCATATGGTGTTTTTGCCATCAAGGAACCCCCCGCCGTGGCATCCAACAACAATTTGTGTTGAGGATGGAGACCATTTCGGAAAATATGAATTTGTGTAAGCTCGTCAAAACCATGGCTCGGACACTTCCTTAGCATAGACTTGTATCTTTCCCATGCCCGATTCAAAGGCTCGTTTACTCCTTGCGAAAATACCGAGATAGCCGTCTTAGCCTCCATGAAACGTGATTGAGGGAAAAAGCGTTCAAGAAACTTTTCCTCCAAAGCGTTCCAATTAGTCATTGTCTCTTGCAATTGATCAAGATACCAATCTTTTGCCTTCCCACTAGAGAATGAGGAAAAGCCTTTGGAAATATTGTTCTTCTTGGTCTTCCGAGCACCGTCGCTCCCGCGATCTCATAAAACTTGGTAAGGTGAGTGTAAGGGTCTTCATGGTCGTGGCCATGAAATGGACTTATAGAAGTTGAAGCAAGCCCGTTTTCATTTCCAACCCTTGCATTTGCTTGTCGGGCAAATTGAGCATTATGGCGAGGGCTATTGACACACGGCCCCCGCGGTGGTGGTGGTGGTGGTGGTGGTTGATTCTCCTCCATAGTGGTGACTTCTCCAAACACGGGTGGTGTTGAAGAAGTAGATGCTTCTCCTCTTTCTCCTCTTTCTTGCCTTTGCCTAGCTTGTCTTTTTCTTCTTTTAGCACTGCTATTAAGTCTCCTAGCCGTCCTTTCAATTTCGGGATCGAAAAGGAGTTGGTCGACCGGAATACTTCCCCGTATAAACTAATTCTTGAAAAAGTCTAGCCACACAAAAGAAACAAAGAGAGATTAGTGGAAAAAGTCTTAAAACGCACAACTATTGCTATACTAACAACATCAAACGCCAATCCCCGGCAACGGCGCCATTTTGTTGTAGATTTTTTTCCGTGAACAAAGTATTTTGATTATCGATTCCCCAGGGATTGGTGCATGTTATAGTCTTTCAATAGAAAAGTATGTTTTAAGATGATGTAACCAAAGGGTTTGTTATCTACTCTACTAGAACCATGAGTTTCCAAACAACAACTAAATTAATTCTTTCAAAAAGAGTTATGATTTGGATTAGAGAGAGTTTGAGATTGTTTTCAAGTAAGAAGGCATGTCAAGATTAGTTTCATCGATCTAGTTTCATACATATTCATTTTAATCAAGTGATGAACATAATAGATGATTTCTACAAATACATATCCTCTCAATCTTGTAGATTTCCCACCAAGATTGTGAATGTTATCATGTTAATCCTTGCATGATTCCTCACTACAACTATTAGCATGATAATCATTAAGTTCAATATTTTGTAAACTCTAACACACAAATCTATTCCTAGCATTTGTTTGTTAGAGGATGAATATCCTAGGTCACTTTGAAATATTCTTTTCCAAGCAAAACTCAAAGCATAAGAATGAAGAACAAAGATGTTCAACTATATTAATCATCAACCATGTTCATACACAAATGGATTAAAATAAATACATACTATATAGATCAACTACCTCTAATCTTGACACAAAAGGAGCTTAGCTACTCATTTCCATGGTTGCCTTGCTCTCAAGATTGTTGGTAGAGATGATGAACATGAGAAAAATCAAGAGAAAAGCTATGGTTTTTCTTCCTCCACTTGCCCTAGATTTACAAAGATGAAAGATAATGATGGTCTATGTTTTCTTGCTTCCTTTACAAGCCAAAAAGGTCTGGTGAAGTGATGGGTTGGTGGCTCAAAGGTGAAAGCATGGGTGCCATTCGACCAGGTCACACGAAAATTCCTCTTCCAAAATTATCTTCAAAAGAATCATCCCTAAAGCTCTTCAAGTACCCTTGAATCCAAGCTTGGGAGAATTAGTTAATAAATTCCTACAATTAAGAGTAACTAAAGTCAAATAATACATATATTAAACAAAACTAGATAAAAACCTAATTAAAGCAAAATACTAGAATAAATATACAAATTAAATACAAAGACATTGTTAAGGACCACAAAATAATGTACAAAATAACTACAAATTGGTCCTTAACAATGCACAGGCACACGACATCTCATCAGTATAACCCTCAACAAGTGACCATCCAAAAATGCAGGGGAAGTGATGTAGGATCCATCCCTAAAATATTAAAGTTAAACCTGTTAGTTTCAAAATCAAAATAATTAAAAAGGGAAGATAAGAGAAATAATTTATGCCGTCATGAGTGGTATGCTGCCGGTGATCTGCCTCGTATTCCACTTAACCCCATCATCCAACTTGGTATACAAATAAACCAAGCTGACAGCCCCCCAGTTCCACACACTGATCACATCAAAGTCAACAAAGAATCTAAGGTACATGATGTTAGTGTAAGTGGCACTGGTGTTCACAAATATATGGGTGCCAACAAGATATAAGAGGTATGCTCTCATGGCATACCCCCTGTGAAGGGTAACCTGTTCAGGATCACCATCAGCAGTTGTAGCAAGCGCAAGCTTATCTGTAAAAATCTCCTTCAACCAACTATATCTCACGTCGCAACCACATGCCTTATCAATCTCCGCTAGGGCCTTTTCCACGGTAACTCCCATCCTATCAACCAACAAAGTAATGGCCTCCTCTTTCTCCAACTTCTGGTGATCCAAAAACCGACCTTTGATCGGCAGGTGAAGCAGGCACGCGACGCCATCGAGTGTGATCGTCATCTCACCATGTGGTATATGAAACAAAGACGTCTCCTGGTGCTACCTCTCTAGTTGCACTGGTGTCTCGGGTGCCACCGCTACCTCGGATGACACTAGTACCTCAGGTGCTAGGGGTGTATCATCAGGTCTCACCTCAGATGGCCCCGCATGTGAAGTAGATGAGGATCTCGTCTCAAAAATCCGCGGTGGTGAGAATGGTAAGGATGCACGTCTGCGGTAGGACGGAGGCGGAGAAGGATGGACTGGAGACTCCTGTATGCTACAGAAGGAAGATGTAGAAGGGGTAGAATCGGAACCAGCAGAGGTGCATCTGACATATCCTGTCTAAATGTCGAAGGAGCCTGTGTGGCTTGACTTCTGTCTCTCCGCACAGAAGATATGTCTGAGAGACCGTTACTATTTGACGATCTCTCAGACATTTTTCTACAGGAGACTCCCAATGATCGTCAAAAATAGTTTACAAATAGTGTTATAATGACTCCTAATGATATAAACTACAAAAACAACACATTTAAAACCTTATTTCACTAATTTCAATAGAAATTACATAAAATCTAAAAATTTCTTAAAACACTTACTTGATTGATTGAAGATGGTTGTTGCTGATTGTTTGAGAAAAAAATTGAGTTTGAGAGAAAGGGTTGAAATGAGTGATTGAGAGAGTATTTGTTTTTTTTTTTTAAGTTTGCTGTTATGGAGATGGGAAGAGGTTCTGATGCCCTTTAAGTGTGTTCAGGAACCGAAAACTTACTTACGGTTTATAACCGGAGGTATACTTCCGGTTTACACCAAACCCTTTTCAACATGATTTGCATGATATAAGGTGCGGATCAGAAGTATATTTCCGATTTCTAGTGGCATTATTAGAAATTCACGTGGTGCGCTAGAAGAGTATGAGGTAGAATAAGAAATTCACGTATAAAATTAACCCAAAGTTTTAATTCCCTTACCAAATAATTAAATATGACAAAGTAAGGTGACATCAAATGATTAAATGTTGGGTAATTTAACCAATAAAATTCCAAGTTAATGGAGTTGTCACATTTTTTCTTGCTATTATATTTAGCTAGTAGGTCAAGTTTCTGACCATTATGCTTGTTTTCTTGTAGTGCAAGTTGTTGCTTGGTTACGTTACTGTCCTATGCAAATTTGGCCAAGATAGGGCTCGTGACAGTGTGTTTAGCAGAGATCCATTTTAGAGATCCTTGAGCAAATTCTCCTGTCTTATTTCCATTTTCAAAACGGCTGAATGTCACTGAATATGTTTCTTTCTGGTTGGCTTCTGAAAAGTAAAGCTTTTGTGGCTGGACTTTTACATCAACCCCTTTTGGCGCTGTTACTACGGCTACATAAGATGAGTAGGCTTCACCGACATTTGTCACTGTCCTAGTGAGTGTCTGTGAGGAGCCGAGCACAACAGAAAATGAGGGGTAGTTAAGCTCTCCTTCAGGAATGCTTGATGTTTCAGCGCAGTTAATTCTTCTGTGTGCAATGATTCCGACTTCCCTATCACTGTATCCTAAACCACACAGATAAGGTATATAATCATCAGGTTGGATATCATATACCAATCCGGGATCATCTGCTCTTGACGGATTCACGTGCCCCGAGCCTGTGGCAAAGATATTTGCTGGCTGAAGTGTTTCGTCAACAATAGGTTTGTTTTCTAAGTTCAACGTGTCTGCAGAAGTCATTATGGCAGATTTTATGGCAGCTGGTGACCAATCAGGATGAGAGCTTTTGAGCAAAGCAGCAATACCGCTAAGATGTGGACATGACATTGATGTTCCAGACATAATGTTGAAATTGATTTTTGAATCGGTACTGTTATTCAAGGGAAACGGCCAAGCGGCTAGGATGTTCACGCCTGGTCCGATAATATCTGGTTTCAATATACCAGGACTCGGCAAGTTAGGGCCTCTTGAAGAAAAGGATGCAACCGCTGGCGATAAGGAGTTTCCGATAATCGTTCCCTTAAACGAAATGGTTGCAGTAGGTGTTGAAGTTGAATTTATATACGCTTTGATCTTTAGTCCAGCAGCATAGCTGACATGTGTTGCTGGTAGGAAATGTACATCAGCTGAGAGACTAAAACCATTGGTTTCATCATTCATGAGAATCATAGCGGCGCCTCCTACTCTTTCTACTTCCTGTCCTTTGGCAATTCTTCCTATTCCCCCTCCCCTCTCACACAAAACAACCTTTCCTCTGAAATCAATGTCATTCAAGGATCCATTACCACAAAGTGCAGATTCTTGTTTTCCATTGATTCCTGCAAATGCTAAGGGCAACAATGTTGGAGAGAAATCGGAAGGCTGGAAAACAGATTCACCCTCGAATTCTTCTCCATTTCCAAGCACTGCTGTTGCTACAATGCTTCTGTCAATAGTGCTTGCTCCAACTGTGAGAATCCATGGAGCTCCATTAACCAAGGAGCCATCGGAAGGGCCAAAGTTTCCTGCTGCACAACTTACAAAAATTCCCTTCTGAATTGCTGCAAAAGTGCCTATGGCAGTGCTATCATTGAAAAATGGAGGAGGTTCACTTAGACCAAGCGATATGGATATTACATCCACACCATCCTCCACAGCCGCGTCTAATGCCGCAAGTATATCACTCTCAGGACAGTCTTCACCAAAGCATACTTTGTAAATTGCTAGGTGAGCAAGAGGAGCCATCCCTGCTGCTGTGCCTTTGGCATTTCCTAGTACTTCTGCGTCGTCCACAAAAGCACCTGCCGCTGTACTTGCCGTGTGAGTCCCGTGTCCATCCTCATCAATTGGTGCTTCACCTTTCTCTACTTTATTTGCCATAGCTGCATTGTTGAAGGATCTTGCTCCAATTAGCTTATTGTTACAAGCTGTGCCATTAAGTTCGCATCTCCCTTTCCATTTTGCTGGTGGTGGTGATATTCCTGCATCACTAAATGAAGGATGACCAGGTGTGATTCCTGAATCCAGAACACCAATAATAACTCCCTTTCCAAAATTTGAATCCTTCCATAATCCAATATTTTGCTGCAACCCCAAGAAATCTGGAGTATGCGTGGTTTGGCGATGTAGTGTCCTTTCTGGATGAGCTGAAATAAAGCCGTTTTTCTGTTGCACATCTCTTAACTCTTCTTGAGTGAGTCTTGCAGCAAAACCACTCAGCACATTTCGGTATGAATATATCATTCGCTGTTGTTTCTCGGAACTCATAACCGTAGGTGGCATGAATGAATGATGCCAACTTTTTAAATCTTGTTCTGATTGAGTAAATATCTTACCCTCTGGTTCATTCACATGAACAATGTATATTTTTGAACTGCTTTTCTCTGTGCTCCCACTAGTAAGGGACAGTTCACTTCCTTGAGTAAAATGAATATGAAAACATAACACAAAAGTGAGAGCAATGATAAGGATATTATCCATGTTCAAGAGAAACTTTACTTTCTGCTTGATGTTAGAATGAAAGAGGTGTGCTATAAATATATTCACAATGATTATCTATATATATATATGAGTAATACTTGGCCGGCATGGTTATACTATATGTCATGTCATGTTATATACTATATGTTACATTTATGTTATTCTGAAAGTCGGCATTAATGATTAGTATTTGTTTTTAGAAAGGTTTTTGCTGTTTTGCTGTACCTACCATTTTCTGTTTAGCTTACTTAGCTGGAAGATTGCTTAATGGAATCACGCATTTGGATATGTCCTAGAGCTTTATTCTCTGCAGACTGTATCTTCTGAATTTGCTTAGATGTCCTAAAATGGACCAAATAAATTAGTAAAAAAAACTAAAGTTTTAACTAAATGTCATATTATGTTTGGGCTAAGGATTAATTTTCTTAAACAAATACTATAACTTTTCAAAACTCTTGATGAATCTAGTGTTGGTGCACTAGGAGAAGATGACACTATAAAGAATTATACTTTACAATGTGACATAATAGTAAAATTGAAGAGAGTTTATGAAATGTGAAACTTTTTAAGAGTTAGAACTTAACTTAATAATATATTCATGTTTTTTTTAGTGGTCCCTCGTGATAAAATAGTCTAATTTACATAGGTGACATTGAAATTATGAAATGACATTTTTTTAATTGATGTAAAACCATTATAAATATTTAAAAATTTATTATTTTATTTTTTGTAAAGTTTTCTTTATAATAACTAAAGGTTTTAAATTATTTTAGTTATTTTTGTCTATAAATATTTATTTAGAAATTATATATTATAAATTTTAATTTTAAAAAATATATTTTTGAGTCTATTTTTAATGACGTGAGAACAATTAAAAAATGTCATTTCATAATTTCAATGCCACATATGTAAATTAGACTATTTTGTCACGTGAGACCTTAAAAAAACATGAAATATAATATTGGAGGTCCTAATAGTTGATTTTTTTATAAGGGGACTAAAATATTTAGAAAATTAATATAAAATGACCAAAAATGCATTTAAACCTTTATCTTATTTGTATCCATGAGAATTATATGACACAAGTTTCATATGAAAATAATGTTTACAACTTAAATATTTATAATTTAAAATATTGTGGCGAAAAGTAATTAACTCAAGCAATACATGTAATATCACGTTCTAAACTTATAATATGTATTTTTATTATAATTTGAATTTGAATTTTATATAAACAATAGAGTTGTAATTTTTTAAATAAATTTTTATATAATTTTAATGATATTTTTGGCTATTAGTGTTATTTTAAAATGTGATTGTTTTATTTTAAAATAAATAAATATTTATTTTTCTTTTATCTTTAACTCGTAGTCTATTTTGATCCTTTAACTTAAAAAATTAATTTAATCATTTATATTTTTATAACATGTCACGTTTGCCATTTCTGTTAGATATATGAGATATAATAATCAAAGTCAAATTAAATAGCCACGTTAGAAACACACGGCGTTGATGGGGAGATTAATTAGCTGACGTGGCGATTAACTTAAGATAAAATGGACTGGCTAAGTGAAATATGTTTCAAGTCTTTATTTTCGTTCTCATTTCAAAATTGTAGCAGACATAAAAGGTGAATTTGAAGGAGACAACGAGTGAATGAGACAACGTTTGAAGATGAAATCATAATAGAATGAGACAGCGAGTGAAGGAAACAACAATTAAAGGCGAAATCGAAAGTGACTAAAATATTATCTAGGGAACATGATTTTATAAACACCATTGAAAAATCTCTGTCTCATGGGGTTAATATAAGTTTCTTTGTTATTTGTTTTAGATTTTAGGGTTTAATCTTTTTATGGTGTTAGGATTTTAGGTTTTTATGGTGTTAGGATTTTAGGTTTTAAATATTATGTGGTGTTCATGCACAAATGAACTCTTATCTATTTTACTATTTAGGTTTTTATCTTTTTCTGGTGTTAGGATTTAGGGTTTCAACGTTATATGATGTTGCATCAACGAACTCTTATCTGTTAATTATTTTGGGTTTCAATTTTAAGGGTATTCTGAATTTTGCTCCGTGGTAAATTACCATTTTAGGGTTTATGTGTATCCTAATTTTTGCCCCCTTTTACAATTTTAAAATTTTTGGGCTTAGGCCGATATGGAAGAATACATGCATTTGAAAATTCATCAAGGTGGTAAGTTTATGGATAATGAACAAATTGTGTATGAAGGAGAAACATGTGGTGATTTAAAAATTGATGTTGACAAGTGGAGTTACTTTGAGTTGATAGGTATACTAAAAAACCTAGGTTATATTTATCTCTTCTATTCATAGTTTATTGCATAATTTTCCCAACTTTGAGGTAAAGTTTGTAAAACGTCAAGCGAATTCGATTGCTCATTCCTTAGCAAAAGCGGTCAATTCATGGGCTAGGCGTAGTTTATTTCATATGAGTCCTCCTTGTGTTGAACCTTTGTTGATTAATGCTATAAGTTGATTTTCTAGTTGTAACAAAAAAAGACCTAGGTTATAGTGAAATAAATATAATTTATTATAAGGACCCCGTTTTTGGGATGAATGTTCTGAATGATGACATTTAAGTTTTGATTTTTATATATACATTCATTGTCTCAGCTAGAGTATTTTAAGGGTCCTATTGTCGAAGAAGAAGATTTAAATCATAAGGACATAGTAAATCTCGAGGAAGAAGATTTGATATCTAAAGTTTATGATGAAGTTATTAGGGGTAATTCTAAAATGAAGAGTGGTGAGGGGAAAATGATAATGTGCACGATCATGATCAGGGTGGTGATATTAATGGTTGGTGATGGGTAGAAAGATGATGAAGTGCATAATGGTTTGGATACTGATGTTGGCGAGGTCCATGATATGAGTTAGGAACATATTTTAGTACCAATAATGAGTTTAAGGACTCAATAATAACCTATGTTGTCCAATCTAGTAGGAAACTCAAGTTCACAAAAAATGACAAACAAATGGTTAGAGTTATATGTAAATAGGGTTATAAGTGAGAAACATATTGTGTCAAGTTACCCAATGAGAAAACTTTGCAACTTAGGAAAGTAATTGACAACCATATTTGTAGTAGAGATTATAATGTCAATGTTATAAATGTGCCTTAAAACCTTTGTTGATGAAAAGAAAGAAAACATATTTTGAAGATTGCATATACCGCGAAAATCGGAAGTTTCAAAAAGTCAAAAAATAAAAAATTGGACAAACTGTACGATCGTACGGACGGGTGAAGAGTGACCGTATGGACTAATGAATAGTGACCGTAAGGGTGTAAATAGTAACTATACGGACATGAATTCATACCTAGAGAATACCTATAACTCACAAGAGAAAGAGATAAGAATTTTCCAAGAGGGTCAATAGATAGGTTAACAAGGAAAATGAAGTCCCTTAAAGACCTACTAAACTTCATCGAATAGTTTGAGAACACACGTTCATTCTCCACTACCAACACTTGAGATTTATGTACGGTCATTTAGTTAACACTATAATGCCCTAGGGAAATCACAGGACGACCAACAAGATTATGAGGCACGTGTCAATCATTATCCTTCTCATCGACATGCAAGATAGCTATTTCAAAACCCTTACTTTTTACAACAAAAAGACAAGGGCCTGAGGAAAAATGTTTTGGACAGGAACCAATAGAACTCAAAGCCCAATATCAAATAAAGACAAAACATAACAAACATACTATAAGAAAACATCCTAGTTCATTAATCAGGATACCTATTCCAACAAATGCCATTAGATTCATCCTAGTGTCATCCACATTCCACGCCCCCATTGTTTTGCATTTCAATTATTAATAAATTCATCTATAACAACAAAATTAGCATGCCACACATAGAAATACACTTTCTCATTTCAAATTTAATTATTCACTTTCTACATTAATTTGAATGTTGGAGTGCTAACCTGTTAGCTCCGTCACCACATTAAAATTAAAGTTTTGCCACAACTCAACATTTAGTTCAACTCAATCGGGTTTCATTTTGTTCATGTGACAAACACATTGTTAAGTATAATTCTATATGCTCTCGTCTTTTCTTATATGTATATTTGCATCCAAGAGTTTTAAAAAGTTATATTTGTTAAGAAAATTAATCCTTAGGCCAAATGTAAATCATATGACATTTTGTTGAAATTTTAGTTTATTTAATTAATTTAATTGGTCCATGTGATTTTAACTATCAAATCGGATCAATTTCAAGCAAATGAATCGAACTAAATTGTTCGCAAACTTTAATAAAGTCAAGTTTAAACTGATTTTTTTTTTGTGACGAACACTAATCAAATTTTCAACTGGTCTAATTCTTATTGAGTCGAACCAAGTTTAAGTCAAATCAACTTATTTCAAGTCTTAGACACCGGACATGTCTTTTATGTAAATATTTCAACAAACGACACAGTCTCCAAATAATAAAGCTCAAAGGACATATGGAGCTCAAAGGACATATCCATATGCATGATTCCATAAAGCAATCTTCCAACTAATTAAGGTAAACGAAAATGGTAGGTACCGCAAGGCAGCAAAAACCTTCTAAAAACAAATACTAACATAACATATAATATAACCATGCCGACTTAAGAATAACATAAATTACATAATAATAATAATCTCAGCATATATATAACATAAACATATACTAATGTAACCATGCCGGCCAAGTATTACTCATATATACATATATATAATCACGTACTGTGAATATATTTAGACCACACCTCTTTCATTCTTACATCAAGCATAGAGTAAAGTTTCTCTTGAACATGGATAATATCCCTTTCATTGCTCTCACTTTTGTGTTGAGTTTTCATATTCCATTTATTCGAGGAAATGAACTTCCCCTTAACACTGGGAGTAGAGAGAAAAGCAGTTCAAATATATACATTGTCCATGTCAATGAACCAGAGGGTAAGATATTTACTCAATCAGAACAAGATTTACAAAGTTGGCATCATTCATTCATGCCACCTACGGTTATGAGTTCCGAGAAACAACCGCGAATGATATATTCATACCGAAATGTGCTGAGTGGTTTTGCTGCAAGACTCACTCAAGAAGAGTTGAGACATGTGGAACAGAAAAACGGCTTTATTTCAGCTCATCCAGAAAGGACACTACATCGTCAAACCACGCATACTCCAGATTTCTTGGGGTTGCAGCAAAATATTGGATTATGGAAGGATTCAAATTTTGGAAAGGGAGTTATTATTGGTGTTCTGGATTCAGGAATCACACCTGGTCATCCTTCATTTAGTGATGTAGGAATATCACCACCACCAGCAAAATGGAAAGGGAGATGCGAACTTAATGGCACAGCTTGTAACAACAAACTAATTGGAGCAAGATCCTTCAACAATGCAGCTATGGCAATGAAAGGAGAGATAGCTGAAGCACCAATTGATGAGGATGGACATGGTACTCATACAGCAAGTACAGCGGCGGGTGCTTTTGTGGACGACGCAGAAGTACTAGGAAATGCCAAAGGTACAGCAGCAGGGATGGCTCCTCTTGCTCACCTAGCAATTTACAAAGTATGCTTTGGTGACGACTGTCCTGAGAGTGATATACTTGCGGCATTAGACGCAGCTGTGGAGGATGGTGTGGATGTAATATCCATATCGCTTGTTCTAGATAAACCTCCTCCATTTTTCAATGATACAATTGCCATAGGGGGTTTTGCAGCAATTCAAAAGGGAATCTTTGTAAGTTGTTCGGCAGGAAACTTTGGCCCTTCTGATGGCTCTTTGGTTAATGGAGCTCCATGGATCCTCACAGTTGGAGCAAGTACTATTGACAGAAGCATTGTAGCAACAGCAGTACTTGGCAATGGAGAAGAGTTTGAGGGGGAATCTGTTTTCCAGCCTTCGGATTTCTCTCCAACATTGTTGCCCTTAGCATTTGCAGGAATTAATGGAAAACAAGAATCTGCCCTTTGTGGTAATGGATCCTTGAACGAAATTGATTTCAGAGGAAAGGTTGTTTTGTGTGAAAGGGGAGGGGGAATAGGAAGAATTGCCAAAGGTCAGGAAGTAAAAAGAGTAGGAGGCGTCGCTATAATTATCATGAATGATGAAATCAATGGTTTTAGTCTCTCAGCTGATGCACATACTCTACCAGCAACACATGTCAGCTATGCGGCTGGACTAAAGATCAAAGCATATATAAATTCAACTTCAACACCTACAGCAACCATTTTGTTTAAGGGAACCGTTATCGGAAACTCTTTATCGCCAGCAGTTGCATCCTTCTCCTCAAGAGGTCCCAACCTGCCGAGTCCTGGTATATTGAAACCAGATATTATCGGACCTGGCGTGAGTATCCTAGCTGCTTGGCCCTTTCCCTTGAATAACAACACCGATTCAAAACTCAATTTCAACATTATATCCGGGACATCAATGTCATGCCCGCATCTTAGTGGCATTGCTGCTTTGCTCAAAACCTCTCATCCTGATTGGTCACCAGCTGCCATAAAATCTGCCATAATGACTTCTGCAGACACGTTGAACTTAGAAAACAAACCTATTGTTGACGAAACACTTCAGCCAGCAAATTTCTTTGCCACAGGTTCGGGACAGGTGAATCCATCAAGAGCAGAAGATCCCGGATTGGTATATGATATCCAACCTGATGATTATATACCTTATCTGTGTGGTTTAGGATACAGTGATAGGGAAGTCGGAATCATTGCACACAGAAGAATTAACTGCGCTGAAACATCAAGCATTCCTGAAGGAGAGCTTAACTACCCCTCATTTTCTGTTGTGCTCGGCTCCTCACAGACACTCACTAGGACAGTGACAAATGTCGGTGAAGCCTACTCATCTTATGTAGCCGTAGTAACAGCGCCAAAAGGGGTTGATGTAAAAGTCCAGCCACAAAAGCTTTACTTTTCAGAAGCCAACCAGAAAGAAACATATTCAGTGACATTCAGCCGTTTTGAAAATGGAAATAAGACAGGAGAATTTGCTCAAGGATCTCTAAAATGGATCTCTGCTAAACACACTGTCACTAGTCCTATCTTGGTCAATTTTGCATAGAACAGTATGTAGCCATGCAAAAACTTGCTCTACAAGAAAACAAGTAAACTCCATTAACTTGGAGTTTTATTGGGTAAATTACCCAACATTTAATCATTTGATGTCACCTTGCTTTTTCATATTTAATCATTTTTAATGAATTAAAATATAGAAAACCAAAACTTAAGCTGCTTATTAAAATATCGATTCACACATGTAACTTAAGCTGCTTATTTACCAAAACAACAAAATGATGTTAAAATACAGAAACCAGAAACTCTCGATTGAAAAGGGTAATAATAGCACTTAACATAACTCATAATTAAAGTCAAAATTAAAAAAAAGAAGAAAAAAAGTGCAATTAAAGCGAAGTTCTAAAATAAAAAACAATATTAACGCAATATTTTATTTTCGGTGAGACCCACTTGCCTACGTGACACACAACCATATCAAGCGTAATGCCAACGCAACACATTTTCCGGAACAAGTCAGCAGGGACACGTAAGCCACAATCACAACAAAATGAAAATAAGCCGTTGCGTTTCCCTCCACACATTTTCTTCACCTTATCTCCCTTCTTTTTCTCTCCAATTTTCCCTTTTTTTTAACACTCCAAATTAAACAACCATAACTGAAATTTCCTCTGTTACACTCACCACCACCATGTTCACCGCAACCAAAGTAGCTTTCACATTAACACCCCCTCGTCCATGTTCTACACCTCCCCCAACACCTTTCGTTCGTCCTCACCTCATTCACTTCAATTCCCGTCACTTATGCCTTCGCCGGAGACTCTTCCTACTTTCCCCTAAAGCCACCGCAGATCAACAAGGTCTTACTCCAATATTAACTCTTTTTTTTTTTTTTTACATTTTCTAACAACACCTCCTCTTTTTGCTTATTGCTTATTCTTTTTCTTTCAGGGAAGGTTGAAGAATTTGAAGGAGAAGCTGTTGATAGTAATGTTCTTCCGTATTGTAGCATAGATAAAAAAGAGAAGAAATCCGTTGGTGAACTCGAGCAAGAGTTTCTTCAAGCGCTCCAAGTATATATATGCCACCGAATTAGTAAATTATTTATTTCTAACATGTTTGGTAAAAATAGCAATTAGTTGATAACTATTTAAGTTAACTGATAGTTTATAACTGATGACTGATAGCTTATAGCTTCAAACTGATGACTAATAACTTATAGTAGATAGTCGATAAGGTAATTGAAGTGTTAGATGACATATTTTAGTGCCTATCATATAAGCGATAAGTTGTTTTCATAAGCTATTTTGATGAACAGATGAAAAATAGGTTTCGACGGCGGGTGCTTATGATAGTAGATAATTAAATTCATATAAGTTAATCCAAACAGCTTTGAATTTGATCTGCTGTATTAAACAACTTTTGGATATGTGGATTAAATTTATGGTTTTTGTTTTATTTAACAGTCGTTCTATTATGAGGGAAAGGCGATTATGTCGAATGAAGAATTTGATAATCTCAAGGAAGAACTCATGTGGGAAGGAAGCAGTGTTGTTATGCTAAGTATGGTGTAACTTCGGTCTGTTGTTATGTATATATGAATAATGAATTAGTGTTAGTATGAAAGTCTATTTGTTTTTTTTAAGTTTTTGTTGAATTACTGTTGTGCAGGTTCGGATGAACAGAAATTTCTTGAAGCTTCTATGGCGTATGTGTCTGGTAATCCAATTTTGAATGACAAAGAGTATGATGACTTGAAACTGAGGCTAAAGGTTTGCTATTTGTCTATTTTCATTTCATTCATGAAAACTCTTTTGTGTTTTGTGGTGTGAATTCATCATTGTATCACTGATAAATGAAGAAAAAAAAGAAGTCTGGCATAATTTACTGATCTCGTAGTTGTTTTCCAGAGGGAAGGGAGTGAAATTGTTGTTGAGGGTCCAAGGTGCAGTCTTCGAAGTAAAAAGGTAAGTGTTGATATGTAATGTATTCTGTTATTTCAGTTTCGGTAGTTAGCTGTAGTTATATGGAGTTGTTTTTTTGTTTAAATCATTCTCGGAGTTGTTAATACAAGGGTAATTTTTCTTTTTTCATTATTAAGAGATCCATTTTGAATTGGGATAAGCTACTTAGAACTCACCTTTAGGAATTTATCCTATAATTTGGGATTTAAGAGTACTTCGACGCCTGCATCTGCCGTGTTTAATCTTTATTCTATACTTACTACATTCTTTATATAGGTTTACAGTGACCTGTCTGTTGATTATTTAAAGATGTTCCTGTTGAACGTCCCAGCCACCGTGATTGCATTGGGATTGTAAGTCACTTCCGCTTCTCATCCCATCTATGGTGTCCTACTACCTGATGTCATATTCTACCTGCTTCTACATATTTTATTTACAGTCTTCATATCAGTATTCACTTTTTATCATTTACCTTTCTTAAAAGGTTTCATCCAAATGATGGGATTACTTATACTTACATTTTTGTTTACTTGATTTTAATTTTTGCTCTTAAGTCTTGACTTTGTTGCCTTTAATTTTTAATTTTCCCTCTGTGATCCCATAGGTTCTTCTTCCTCGATGATCTGACTGGATTTGAAATCACATACTTGCTAGAGGTACGTTCTCATTTGTTCTTGTACCTAGAATTTCAAACTGGTACTTAGAAATCACTGATAGCATCTGAAAGTAGTTGCATTTTTAAGGTCTTTTCCTTTCTTACATTCTATTTCCTCTTAAACCTCAAGAAGCTGTTTATCTCTACACCTTTGGATTTTGCATATCTTGTAGTTGGAAAAAAAGATCTTCTGCAGGGTAAAATTTGGATAGAAAAGTGAAAATTGATTATCATTTGATGAAAAAGCATTTGCTTGTATTTTATCATAAAGTACAAAGTAACATGATACTAGTCCATAGATTTGCAAAACTCATCCAATTATTTTGAAAAAGATATTACACTTCATGCTACTATAACATATATTATTATTATGGATTGTTGATTGCAGCTGCCAGAGCCTTTTAGTTTCATTTTCACTTGGTTTGCGGCTGTTCCTCTCATTGTATATCTAGCTCTATCGCTAACAAGAGCCATTATTAAAGATTTTGTGATTTTAAAGGTATGAATTTTTTAATACTAATTTGTAGGTTATATTGAACTGCTACAAATACTGATTATTTAATTTTTAAAGGGTCCCTGTCCAAACTGCGGAACTGAAAATACCTCCTTCTTTGGGACTATACTGTCAATTTCCAGTGGTGGTTCCAACAACAAAGTCAAATGCTCTGAGTAAGTACCAAAACTACACTTGAGTAACTAACCATTACAGTTTCATATGAATTATATCTTATCCTTAAACGCTTATAAACTAATTTAATTAATGGTATAACAATAATTTAACGATCGAAATTAAAATGTGAATCAGATGTGCAACTGAATTGGTGTATGATTCAACTACAAGATTGATTACATTGCCAGAAGGAAGTAAATAAGTAAAAGCCTAAGTGGAGGTATATTCCTAGCTTACTTTAGTATCACTGTCACAAATCTATCGAAGCATAGTATATATTTTGCATATGTTGCAATATGTACTACTTGATCTTTGTTTTCTATCTAGTTATAAATCTACAATTGAATGAATTTAATAAAAATTTGTCATTTTGAAAATGGTAGACATATAGTTTGAACTTAGGTGCATATAGCAATCCTCATGTTACGTTATCTTGTGCATGCATACAGGTATCCTGGAACTGTATTCATTGTTCAAGCAATGAGAGCTCATCAATAGGTGTTACTAAGTGACAATTTTATCCAAGAGAAACATGCCTTATTATGTCTCATGTTATCACTCTCACACATAATGTGTGTGATCTCAATAGTTTGAATGTGTCACTACTTGTAAGTAATATGGACTCTGTATAGCATACACTTCATGTTCATTGTTTTCTGGAAGAGTTATAAGGGTGCTTAACACCATCAATGAGTCTACCCTAAATAATGTGTGTAAGGAGTTTTGTTACACGCATCTGAAGAATTTTCCTTCCTCCCTGCCACGGTACATTTGCAGGAACGTCAATAACAAATAAGGAAAATTGATTATACTCAAATTATTAAGCTAATATATTATCTATTATAATATATTAAAACTAAAACAGAAGTTGCAAATACTTCAACGGCAAGTCGCTTTTTCACGTGTCACTTCATACCATTATTGCAACATTATAAATATTCTGAGGTGGCACACTTAAAATGACACTTTCCTATTCTCATGTATTTCTTGTAGATTTCTCTTAGAATTTGTTTTAAGAGACATTAGCTTTAATTGACAATTAATTGAAATTAATTGAAAGGCTTAAATAAAAATATTGGGCCATTTGTCATTTCAGGAATGGATCTACAATCAGGGCCAGAAGCTAGTATAAAATTCTCCAGAAGTTAGTATAAAATTCATTACTTTTCCCACTCATGGGGTGAAGGACCTGAAAATACCCTTGTCAAATTTCAAAAGTCCATATTGGAACGCAATTTAATCATGTATCGGCACTTTATAAGTGAGCCATCTATCTCATTTACGGCACAAAAAAAAAAAGTTTGAAGATGCATCTTAGTATTTTTTGTAGGGTTAATCCGTAATTGCATTCGTAGACTAATCCATAAAAGTATTTTGAGTGGATGAAATAGTGTTTTTGCATAGTTAAGTGACTCATCCATTCAATTTTTGTCAAAGAAATAGTTTGGAGATATATCTTCGTATTTTTTTTAAGGTGAGCCTGTAAGTGTATCTTCGACCTAATTTCTAAAAGCATTTTAAGTTGATGGAAGATTTTTTTTTTTTTTGCAGAGCTTAATGGATATTTCGAAATTTTATCTATAGAAAAACTCTCTGAACAAATAACATTAGTCCTAGACAACAAGTTTATTCTGAAATTGATATTTTTAGACCATTTATACTAAGGATATCATAACACCGTACAATTAATGTTATTCAAGGGTCTTATATATAAATTTAAACAATAATACAAATCTAAATATTTATCAATTAATCAAAAATGTTACCACGATACACAATATGTGCAAAAGTACAAATAATACAAATTTTACCAAAATACAAATAAAAATGAATTGTTGTGTATATCTAACCCCCTATTTCTCCTCTGCATTTTGTATTGCAAGACATTACGTGCCTCAACTAAGTTGGCATGTATGATTGCCATACCATAATTGTCTTCCTCAAAATCTCATTTCTCTAGGGCATCTCACGCAAGCGTCGCAATACGACAATAGATCGACAACACGTCAAGGATGTGGTCATTCTTAATTTGTTCCTGTTACAATATCTTCCTATGAGCTTACATAGGTGGTGCTCCCGCAACATCTTGTGTAATATAAGTATGTGACACATTATAGAACCATTGGATGTAGCCGAATGAAGAATCCCATGGATAAGGAAATAACACACTGCATGCATCCTCTGATACTAGATAATTATAGAAATCATCGAGTATGACATCAAGATCTCTACGGTGGACTGTCAGAAGAGCAGACACAGAGGAATGTCTTGGAATAAACTAAAGAAACCCGAATTGGCATAACCCGCTAAGGCAGATGTGGATGCATCTGGCATGACCCACACACCAGCCATCAAGAATAGAAAATTTCGTTCAAGGAATGCGTTTGACAGTAATCCCCGTATGGGTAATGTTGTACGTATATTTCATAAACAAGTATTTTTAATCATCGTTTCCACAGGGATTGATGTGATATTTCCGTCGTTCAATAGTTAAAGCGTATTTTAAGATTTGGTAACACAAAGGTTTTGTTTCCTAACTACAAGAATCATAAGTTTCAATCAAACAAAGTTTATTATCCTTTTCAAAAGAGAGATGTTTGGATTAAAGAGAGTTTTAGTGGTTTTCAATTGATAAAAGCATGTCAAGATTAGTTTCATAAACCTAATTTCATATAAATTCTATTAACCACGCGGATGAACTAGTTGATGGTCGATATAATTACGTATCCTCTCAATATTGTTGATTTCCAACCAATATTGTGAATGTTATCATGTTAATCTTTAGATGATATCTCACTCTAACTATTGACATGACAATCATTAAGTTTAATACAAGTAAACACTAGCTCACAAATCTATCTCTAGCATTTGTTCATTAGTGGATGAATCTCATATGTCAAGTTTGAACATATTTTTCAATCATGATCCAAAGCATAAAAAGGACAAGTAAATCAAAGAAATTCATCATATATATATATATATATATATATATATATATATATATATATATATATATATCATCAACCAAGTTCGTACACATTAAGATCAAAAGAAATACATAAAATCTAGATTAACTACCTCTAATCTTGACACAAAGAGGGGGTTTAGCTATCCATTTCCATGGTAGCTTGATGAAAAAGAAATCTCCGAAGCTTTATGAACATCAACCTTGAATGATCAAAGATTGAAGTAGTAAAACTTTGATCTTTGTAACAATGGAGGAAAATGGGTTTTCTTAGGGTTTTCTCTCAAAACTTGCCTTGGAAGCTTGTTGGAATGAGAAGAAGAAGTACAAAATATCTTAAAAGTAGCTCAAAAGTATGGGATGTCCGCCCAGATTCGCCAGGCGACCATAAAGCATCGCCGGGCGAGCACCACAAACTGTGAACACGTGCCAAGTTAGGTGAGCCAAGCAGTTTGAAATCACGTCCGTCGTCGGGCAAAGCTGCTACCTCGCCGGGCGAATTTGAGAAAATGCCAGACGACACGGAGCGAAACCCTCCAGAGCCTAACCCTAAAACTTGAAGCTTTTTCGCTGGGCAACACAGGATCCTCGCTGGGCGAAGCTGCTCAGATGGTGTAAAATTGCTTGCTTTCTTGACATCTTCCAAGCCAACCAAATGCTGCAAGTTCTTATCAAATTAAATTGAAAAAGTAACAAATCAATTAAAACATTCAAAATAGTTATATTTACACTAAATGACTTAAAAATAGGTAATAACTTAGATAAAATAAATGAAAGAGGTTAAAAGTGTCAATAATTAATACAATATTTATCCAAAAGTTGACACTTAACAGGTAATAACATATGTCATATGCTACAGTGTAATAAATAAACACCTGGAACGTGTCTATTGCCTGATTCACTTTGAGCAAGATATAAGAGAAAACACGTGACCAATCCTCAGTGTAGTTATCATCAAATAATGCCCAACTAGATATGCAAGGAAAGTGAGAGAGAATCCATACATGAAAATGATTCAGATAAGATATTATTAACACTATAGCACACGTGTTATGAAATAATAGTAACAGTAAAGGTACAAAAATATTACAGTAAATAATGTGCGGCTTTCTGTCACATGTCTTGTCATCCAAAGACAAGTTTCACCAAGCTTCGAGTTTAGATAAACCTGAAAGTGCAGTCACAGTATTGTATGGTATCGCTTATATTTTTGATTTTTTTGTCAATTTGATATAGATATCTTAGTACTTGCGTATTTGTAATTTGTTCCTATTATCTTGTGCTAGTACTTTAGTCATTTCATACTTAATTTGTAATCCCTTTGGATATTGTATTGTTGTATCACTAAGAATCCTATTTACTTAATTAATAAAAGTGTTTGATCTTTGATAGTATGTCCCTTTTTTATCCTAAATAATTACTACTTTGTCGTTTCATCATGCGTAGATTGAATCATAAGTTATAACTCTTAAATCTGAATCAAGTGTAATGCATGATTCAAATCAGAAGTTGTGTGAAAAATGAGATTTTCATCCGGAGCATTTGATTCGTATCACAAATTGAACATGATTTGAATAACAACGACATTTGATTAGAATCAAGTACAAAAATTGATTTGAATCAACTGATTCCTTAAAGTTATATTTTGGCTCTGTCCAAATTGATTTGAATTACGATTTTCACTTGATCTGAATCTAAGCTTCAAGACTCACTTTTATCTTTGATTTAAATAGTTGTTTCTTTAATGAAAGTAACAAGTGGGTGAAACCTATGAGAGAAACCCATAGAGATAAAGAGTGATTTTGTTTTCTATTCTTAGCGTGTTTATGCCTATCTCCATGATTCTTCACCTTATTCACTAGAACAACTTCTTGATTATGAACTCATGTCAAATTCATTCTCCAATTTGTTGCGTCTTGTTCTTGTGCAATTTGTTTTAGTGAATTAGAGAGGGGAGTTGATTAATCTTGATGTGTTGTTTGTGATTAATCAATCTCTTAAAAACAATCAAAGTCAAGACTCATTCACCTATAAACTTGAGAGAACCTTGTGTGTGTGTGTGTGTGTTCTTGATTCACCTTAATCTAAAACCCTTGACTAACACCTTATGTTTGTAGAGTGATTGTGAGATATTCTAGAATTGTTAATCATCTTCATCCTTAGTATTTTTCTATTATTGAGGTCCTTTATATCTACATATTGAGTGTTGAGGGAGACTAGTGGTACATTAAAGTATCTAATATTTTGTGTGAAGTAAGATGATTGTAACATGTGCATCTATCGTTTCTTGAATGTCATTTGGTGTTTTTTGTTATTCATGAATAAAGTTTCCATTATATTATAGGGAAGACTTTGGCGAGATTAAGTATCAATTGTCCGTAAGGCGGGGATGAAAGTTATCCATATTTTACAGAGTTGGAGAAAAATTTCTCGCAGACAAAGTTGGGAGTTGTCCAATCAATGCTTGGCTATGACAATCGCTCAGATAAGAGATCAATAAAATTAGATGGATTTCTTCATATGAATACTTGGAGTAGAATTGTTGTGGATAATGAGTTTATTGGATCAAGATATTTTTGAAATCTTGTTTTTTGTTAGTAGTTAAATATTTGTATCAATAGAGGAAATTATCATTTGATAGCTCGTTGTAACCAAAATGATTGTAATCAAACTTATCAAAATAGTGAAAGACCGTGATTATTTTCATGTGGTTTTCAACACCATTTAAGAGTGAAGTAGGCAATACGAGGACGAATGTGGAACTGCTATATATGTTTGTGTATATTTTCTACTTAGTGCATCACTATATTTTATTGCATTAGTGCATCATTGCATCGACTGTTTTCCATATAAGTTAGACTTTGCTTATAGAGATTTAATGTATAAGCTTAGGTCTGTGGTGTATCAATATTGTTGAAGTATAATAAATCCAATGGTATCTTGGAAATAATATATATGCTAAAAATTTTGAAATAACTTTGTTTAAAGACACTTGGATTGTCTCGTGATTGATTTTAATTAGAAGCAATCAAGTGCATAGTGAACATCATCTATCATTTAATTTGGTTTAATTTATTGAGATGCTTCCAAGCTCTCTTGTTTTTATGTTTTTCTCCCATGCCTCTTAAAACCTCTGATTTTGTACATGGAACCTAAAATGTTTTTGAAATTGTCTTAAAGGGAAAATGGTCTATTTAACCCCCTTCTAGATCCCTTCGTGTCCATATCATCACACAACAACTAGTATCAAAGTGAAAAATTTGATCAACGTCTTGCAACTCCAAAAGTTGAGTATATAGTTCCTTCGATCCTAGACAAATTTTTCTAATTGTTTGAAAGCTTACGCGATTCAATTAATTTACTAATGCCTGATTTTTCATTGCAATGCAATACATAGATTGATTCAAAGCAAAACCTCTATAGTATGTTCTTCAATCATTAATTGTATTTAAGATATTCTATACGTTTTTATTCGTCTAGGATTGAACTGACAACATTTTGAGGTATGTGCAGTATGATTGACACAATATCTTGGAGGTTGTTCCAAATTGATTCTAAGTGAAAATGAACATACATTCACACTATATATACTAGAAGTATTATGAGATAAAATAAGGAAACAAAATCATCTTTTAAATGACCTATTCTTCCAAGGTCGCCGTGAAAGAAGATGAAGGAAATTTCATGGCTATTGGCAATGATTCTCCGAAGTTTTGTACTTTAATTTTAATTAATGTATAATATATATTAAAAATAATTTAGGATCTTAATAAAAAAAGTGAGGATACACACTCTGCTCCAAATCCCTCCAATTTGGGGGGAACGAAAAAAATAGTTTAGGAGGGAATTTGATTACCTTTAACCCATTCCCTTCCCCTCATAAAAAATTGAACCCAACATACTTAAGCGTAGGAACACTATTCTATAGACAAAAAATAATCATAGTAAGAAATTTTACAATATTTATGACCAAGAGTGGAGTGGAAAGAAGATGAGACATCTAATCAGAAATAGGAACTAGTGCAAAGTGTGCCGCTCAATGTAACACCCCCAATATTTCCAAATATTAAATAAATTGAATTTTAATTATTTATTTAATTAAAATGGAGTTTTTAATATTTTTGAGAAATACTTAATTAATTAATAAGAATTGGGTTATTGGTTTATTATTATTGTAGAATAATAATAATAAAAGGAATAAAAGGAGGAAAAGAGAATTGGGATTTATTTTTTTGAGAAAAGCAATCGTACGTGAAAGTGAGAAGAGCAGAAGGAAGGAGAAGAACCAAGAGTTCCAGAATCCGACGAATCCTTAAGGTAAGAGGTGATTTCTCTAAATTATTATGCCTTATAGGTTTTGGGATCAATAGGATTAATTAAGCATGTTAGGAATCCTAATTTAGGATTTTCTAGGTTTGTAGAATTTGTCCCTAATATTGTCGAATTGTGTGGAATTGAACCAATTATATGATATAGGATTGTTAGGGATGATTGGAATGTGTTATATTGCATGGTACTGTTGTTGTTTGATTGATTCTACTGCTTTTGGATGTATGGATTCAATTGGGAAAAATAGGAATTGAATTGTAAACATTATGCTGTCAAAATCTGCATTTTCTGCTACTGTAGGTCGCAGGAACCGGTTCCTGTGTGAGAGGAACCAGGTTCCCAGTGAGTTGGTCAGTGAAAATGGGAATTTTGAATGCAGGAACCGGTTACTCCTGGGGAGGAACCAGGTTCCCAATACAATTTTTACAAAGAAAATGATTTTTTTTGCAGGAACCGATTCCCTGTTGGGAGGAACCGAGTTCCCCATACAAATTTCCAGAGGGCGTGATTTTGACAATTGTGGGAACCGGGTTCTCCCTGGGAGGAACCGGTTACCACTATACCATTTTGAAAAATAACTAAACTTTAAAAATTCATAACTTTCAAACCGTAAGTCCGTTTTGATCGTTGTTTTGGACGTTGTTTCTTAAATTTAATGCTCTATTTTATAAAATGAAGAGAATAGCTGTAGCTTGATTTTATTTTGAAAACGCGTCGAATTCCGAATTATGCGGTTTGTTACTTGTGCGTACTTGGTGTATATGCAGTGGTGTATTCCGTGATAATTGATTGTACTAGGTTTCAATGGATGAAATGCATGTCTATGCTGTTTGATGTGTGCATGATCAATGAAAATATCATGTTTTGGTTGGTTTTGGTTTATGACGTTGAGGTGATCATAACTTTATTGAATGTTGCATGCTTTATGATGTGCATGCATATACATTCTGGTGGTAGCTAATTCCCATTGTGCGGAATTAGTGAGTATTGCCAATAACCGTTCCCAGGTGATTATGGGTGGTGAGGCTGGATTCATATCCGGGTGATTATGGACGAATCGATGTTTGTGACTTAGTTCACTTTTTGGTACCACATGCATAGAGTCTTGCATTTGCATTTGTGTGAATTATAACATGATAGAATGGTTTCCTGTGTTATAATTTGTTTGCCATGTAAGGATGTATGCTTATGAATTGAATGGTGAAAGTTGACTTATCTGATTATGCTAAAAAGGGTGGATTGATATACTTGAGATATTTTATTGTTTTGAGAAACTTATAATGCATTTTAATTATGATGAAGTCTCACGCTTACTTTGATGATTTCAGATTGAAGTTTAGCGGCTTCGGAGCTGGTGAGGATGGCTCATTGAGCTGTGCATTTTCTTATCACGTGTCGGTGTCATGCTCTGATTTGTAACACTGGGGAAAGTTTGGTTTAGAGTTATAATTAAACTTTGTTGTTTCATTTAGATTGTTTTTGGGATAATTGTTGGTTTTGAAATCATCCAAATTTGATAATAATTTCCGCTGTGTAGAACATGTTAGCTTCTTGATTTAATTGAATTTGTTCTTTAGTAAAGTATGACATCTCTTTGAAATTATTTTTATCAATTGTGACGCCCTTTATTTACATGTTAGCTCTGAATTAATTATATATTTGCGGGGTATTTTAGAGGGGTGTTACACTCGATCCTCATGAGGTGAAGCTAAAAAGGGACAAGTTAATCTAGAAGAGTCATATGCATGATAAGAGATATCACACACTAGTAGCATATGGTCCAAATACTGGCAGTGCTATGATTCTTCTAAAGATGAAGAAACAACAGTGGCAAACACCTGATCACAAGGAGATGAAGCTAGGGAGAGAATTGGACTATGAAAGGTGTAACACCCCAAATTCTACCAAAAAATTGTATTAAAAATTAGAGTAATTAAAAATTTCAACAAAGCATGAGATGCCACATTTTCAACTTTAAAACAACACATAATCAGATACATAACACTTTAATTTCGGAGGATCACATAACCTACATGCATAAGCTTTTAAAACAAAACAACCTTTTATTTAATAAGCAACAAAAATTCATAAGTATTCAACTCAAACAACTGATCATCTTTATTCAATTAAACCAACTTGAAACATCATTGTAATTTTTATTATTCAACTTAAAATGCAACAACAATAATAATGACATAGACAAAAACATTCCCCCGAGTGCAACGTATCAGAGAAATTGACAGCAACTTGAACTAACAGCAACTAATTCTTCATTCTTGAATACCTGCACGTTACCAGTATAAAGGCAATGAAGAAACAAATGAAAGGGGTGAGATATCGAAAAATATAAACAAAAGTATGATAATCAATATATTAGACTAAAATCATACAAATTTCACTGCCCCGTATGACAATCATACAACAACTACTAAAAACAACTTAATAACAATAGCAACATGTATTAAACATCAACTTATATCCAACAACAACTTATATCAAACAACAAATTATATCAGACAACAACTTATATCAAACCACAACTTGTATCAAATGACAACTTATTTCAACAACAATAACAACATATATCAAACAACAATAACAACATATATCAAGCAACAATAACAACATATATCAAGCAGCAATTGATCAAACAACAATAACAACATGTATCAAATAACAACCTTAACGTCAACAACAACAAAAACTTAAACATCAACAACAACAGCGACTACAACTTAAACATATTGATCAAATGCGACTAAACTATGCAAATTCATGTGGTACCATTTGGAGCAGAGCTCCAAACTTAAACACCACTTAAACATATACCAGTTTATCGAGGAATTAACAAGGCAGAAGCCTTCAACGTGGTGCCATAAAGACCAACTTAATCATGTAAATGCTATGTATGAGACAACAACCACAACTTAAACAACAACAACTTAAACATGCATAAATTGCATCAACTTAAACCAACATTGGTCGTTCGTCCTACAACTCAAACATGCCCACGAATCAGGACAATTCAACTTATTCGGTTGTACCTGCAAGACAATATATTCACATTGTTTCGACAAAATAAGTCAACCAAGATTACCTACTAATAACTACAAACTACTCCGACAATTTTTGGTTAATTCCGAACAACTAATTTTACCGCTTAAATTAGTAATTTGGTTGATTTCGGTGTTATTTATATCCACTGTTACCACTGCCAATTACAAACTAGCTTCTACTAATTTTATTAGCCTAATATGATTAATTCCTGCTACCAATTTTTTTACAGACATCAAGATTTCCAACTCTGTTACTAAACCTGCTAAAAACTTATTATCAACCGATATCTTGTTCCAGCTACAAAACTACCTGTAATAAACCTCATACCAGCAACCTATTATTATATTACTGTAGTTATGCAATTTTTTTAAAGCTTATTAATGCCTCTTCATTTTACTTATTGTTCTACTGCTTACTAATACTACTTGTCAAATACCAGGAGAACAAATCTACAACCAAAATCACCTCACACACTTATAAACAAAGGAAAAACAATAGGGAGGCATATTGTGACAAGGTGGGGCACCCACCTATCTTCATGGGGCGTCCACCCTCCCATTCATACATATATATTATATCATTTTCTTATTTCTTACCAACAGAGCCACAAATATCACTTAAGGTACAACACTTGCATAAACCACAACACATTACTACCTAGGAATCTCGTGGTCACACAAGGAGATGGAAGATGGGAAGTGGGGCGCCCACCCTAGCTAAGGGGCGTCCACCCTCTAGGATGTGGGACGGTCGTCCCTTAATTTTCTTTTCCTTCTACCTGTGCATTTTATTTGATACAGAACTATATTTTCTTATTTTTCCACACGGATTGTTCATAACTTCTAGAAGTATTTTCGATTCAACATTCCCAATCACACATATATCATATACAACACAGTGCCAACAACAACACAAATAATTATTATTCAATATGATATCATCAAATAACAGCTACAATTTCATCCGAATCAAACACCACGCATTCAACATATACAGTGCAAATTCATATCCCCCAATCCCACATATCAATCATCATATTCCCGGTTATAAAATTCGAACCCCACCCTTACCTTTTGGTTTTCCGATCGGTCGAATTCTCCGATCGAATTTCCGATCTTCGCTGCAGTTTCCGCTTTTCCATAGCTTCAACTTCTTTCGCAGCAATTATCCTCGATCAGATTCCAAAATTCTTTTTGCAATGCTCTACCTAAGCCGACTCTGCAACTTTGCAAGTTTCCTTGTGCACCATCTTTTTCCAACCTTTGTTCTTCTTCTCCCGTACTGTTACTTCCCAAAATCCTAGTCCTATTCAACTTCATTCATAATAATAATGATAATTAATAATAATACTAGTATTCTTTATATTTCTTTTGGGATCAATACTACACCTCCTTTATTACTACTTCTAACTTCAAAATAGGTCCATACTGAATAATAATAATATTCTTGCTAATATTAATTTCTCCCGATTAAATTGAATATTTTCCCGATTATCCACTTATCAGCTCAAACAACATAATAATCTAATTACGCCGATAATTTCTAACTTCAACAAATTCCAATAAATAATTCCGTTAATAATTTAATTAAATAATTAATTAAATTTGGGGCGTTACAACTCTCCCCGACTTAGGATATTTTTGTCCTCGAAAATTTATCCAGCACAACCATCCTCATCTTCACCTCCAACTCTCTGATTCTTAATTGCGTTTAGCAACACTTCGACTACTACCTATTCGATATAATAACAAAGCAACATGCTTTCAATCCAATACACACTTGTTAATCATCCAATAATCTTGCAACATAATCGTTACAAACTTGCCAATCACTTTAACCATATCTTGGAACAACATTTTACAACGTATTAACAACCACCACTCGCTTATGCTTGACTATACAACATCACCTTCTTATCACGTTACTCACCATCAAGATAGCAAGATACGTCTATAACATCCGACACGATCTCGTCTACTATCAACAAGAGATTAAGGGTGACCAGTCCCTCAATTTGTCAATAGATAGCCGACAACCATAATGGAGTATAAACCATCATTACCAACTACAACAATGTTCCTTTAAAACTTGTACCTACCAAAAATACCATACTTAAACAATTTCCAGACTTGTCCAAATATGCCAACACCGACGTCTTGCAGCAATATACAAATACACACCTTATGATAACATCAAAACAAAATCCTTTATACCCTTACCAACACTTCCTATTCTTGGAATCATATTCGCCTCTCCACCTTCCCAACTATAATTTGTGGTCCAAAACATTCCAACAACTCCAATACAAATACTCACTAATATTCCACAACAAGGTCTATAACAATCTGTCACTTAATCATTGTCCCTACGTCCATCTCTTCCGCAGGGCTACTTAAACAACAATTTACTAAATTCCATCTTATAACAATTATTGTTTTCCCAAGACACTCCAATTTTTTAAATAACCAGAATCTTAAATCCGTGTTACTTTTGAATTGGAAAAAACCAAAGCTCCAATAATGCTTGAACTATAGCCATCAGCAGCATACACACTAACATCTCACAACCGAACACATCTGAGAAGCAAAGCTTCTCCCCCACTTAGCTTCAACTCAATCCCTGCAGACAATTGATCAGAAACACAACAAGTATCGACAGTGTTTCACACACTTATCGTGTATAGAGGAATAAACAACATTAGACAACACTGGCCAAACGAACAGACTTGCTTTGCTACCAGTAATGTAACACCCCAAATTCTAATAAAAAATTGTATTAAAAATCAGATTAATTAAAACTTTCAACAAAGCATGAGATGCCACATTTTCAACTTTAAAATAACACATAATCAAATACATAACACTTTAATTTCGGAGGATCACATAACCTACTTGCAAACCTTTTATTTAATACGCAGTGGAAATTCATAAGTATTCAACTCAAGCAACTGATCATCTTTATTCAATTAAAACAACTTGAAACATCATTATAATTTTTATTATTCAACTTAAAATGCAACAACAATAATAACGACATAGGCAAAAACATCACCCCGAGTGCTACGTGTCTGAGAAATTGACACCAACTTGAACTAACAACAACTAATTCTTCATTCTTGAATACATGCACGTTATCAGTATAAAGGCAACAACGAAACAAATGAAAGGGGTGAAATATCAAAAAATATAAACAAAATTATGATAATCAATATATTAGACTAGAATCATACAAATTTCACTGCCCCGTATGACAATCATACAAAAACTACTAAAAATTACTTAATAACAACAACAACATATATTAAACATCAACTTATATCCAACAACAACTTATATCAAACAACAACTTATATCAGACAACAACTTATATCAAACTACAACTTGTATCAAACGACAACTTATATCAACAGCAATAACAACATATATCAAACAACAATAACAACATATATCAAACAACAATAACAACATATATCAAGCAACAATTGATCAAACAACAATAACAACATATATCAAACAAAAACCTCAACGTCAATAACAACAACAACTTAAATATCAACAACAACGACGACAACAACTTAAACATACCGATCAAATGCGACTCAACTATGCAAATGTATGTGGTACCATTTGGAGCAGAACTCCCAACTTAAACACAACTTAAACATATTCCAGTTTATCGAGGCATTAACAAGGCATAAGCCTTCAACGTGGTGCCATCAAGACCAACTTAATCATGCAAATGCTATGTATCCGACAAAAACCACAACATCAACAACAACTTAAACATGCATCAATTGCATCAACTTAAACCAACATTGGTCCTACAACTCAAACATGCCAACAAATCGGGACAATTCAACTTATTTGGCTGTACCTGCAAGACAACATATTCACATTGTTTCGAAAAAAAATCAACCAAGATTACCTACTAATAACTACATACTACTCCGACAATTTTCGGTTAATTCTGAACAACTAATTTTACCACTTATATTAATAATTCGGCTGATTTCAGTGTTATTTATATCCACTGTTACCACTTCCAATTTCCAACTAGCTTCTACTAATTTTATTAGCCTTATATGATTAATTCCTACTACCAATTTTTTGACTGTCATCAAGATTTCCAGCTCTGTTACTAAACTTGCTAAAAACCTGTTATCAACCGATATCATGTTCCTGCTACAAAACTACTTGTAATAAACCTCATACCTGCAACCTATTATTATATTACTGTAGTTATGCTATTTTTTCTTAAGCCTATTAATGCCTCTCCATTTTACTTATTGTTCAACTACTTACTAATACTACTTGTCAAATACCAGGAGAACAAATCTACAACCAAAATAACCTCACACACTTATAAACAAAGGAAAAAAATAGGGAGGCATAAGGTGACAAGGTGGGGCGCTCACCTCTCTTCATGGGGCGTCCACCTTCCCATTCATGCATATATATTATATCATTTTCTTATTTCTTACCAACAGAGCCACAAATATGACTTAAGGTACAACACTTGCCAAAACCACAACACATTACTACCTAGGAATCTCGTGGTCACACAAGGAGAAGAAAGATGGGAAGTGGGGCGCCCACCCTAGCTAAGGGGCGTCCCCCCTCTAGGATGTGGGCCCACTCTTCCATTCTCATAAAATGTGGGACGGTCGTCCCTTAATTTTCTTTTTCTTCTGCTTGTGCATTTTATTTGATACAAAACTATATTTTCTTATTTTTCCACACGGATTGTTCATAACTTCCAGAAGTATTTTCGATTCAACATTCCCAATCACACATATATCATCTACAACATAGTGCCAACAACAACACGAATAATTATTATTCAATACGATATCATCAAATAACAGCTACAGTTTCATCAGAATCAAATACCATGCATTCAACACAGACATTGCAAATTCATATAACCCCCAATGTAGGTGGTACCATTTGGAGCAGAACTCCCAACTTAAACACAACTTAAACATATGCCAGTTTATTGAGGAATTAACAAGGCATAAGATTTCAACATGGTGCCATCAAGGTCAACTTAATCATGAAAATGATATGTATGCGGCAACAACCACAACATCAACAACAACTTAAACAACAACAAATTAAACATGCATCGATTGCATCAACTTAAACCAACATTGATTGTTTGACCTCCAACTCAAACATGCTCACGAATAGGGACAATTCAACTTATTCGACTGTACCTGAAAGATAACATATTCACATCGTTTCGACAAAACAAATCAACCAAGATTACCTACTAATGACTACATACTACTCTAACAATTTTTGGTTAATTCCGAACAACTAATTTTACCGCTTAAATTACAAATTTGGCTGATTTCAGTGTTATTTATATCCACCGTTACCACTTCCAATTACCAAATAGCTTATACTAATTTTATTAGCCTGATATTATTAATTCCTGCTACCAATTTTTTTGACTGTAATCAAGATTTCCAGTTTTGTTACTAAACCTGCTAAAAACTTGTTATCAACCGGTATCTTGTTCCTGCTACAAAACTACCTGTAATAAACCTCCTACCAACAACCTATTATTATATTATTGTAGTTATGCTATTTTTCCTAAGCTTGTTAATGCCTCTCCATTTTATTTATTGGTCTACTACTTACTAATACTACTTGTCAAATACCAGGAGAACAAATCTACAACAAAGTAACCTCACACACTTATAAACAAAGGAAAAACAATAGGGAGGCATAAGGTGACAAGGTGGGACGCCCACCTCTCTTCATGGGGCGTCCACCTCTCTTCATGGGGCGTCCACCCTCCCTTTCATGCATATATATTATATCATTTTCTTATTTCTTACCAACAGAGCCACAAATATCACTTAAGGTACAACACTTGCCAAAACCACAACACATTACTACCTAGGAATCTCGTGGTCACACAAGGAGATGGAAGATGGGAAGTGGGGAGCCCACCCTAGCTAAGGGGCGTCTGCCCTCTAGGATGTGAGGCACAATCTTTCATTCTCATATAATGTGGGACGATCGTCCCTTAATTTTCTTTTCCTTCTACCTGTGCATTTTATTTGATACAAAACTATATTTTCTTATTTTTCCACACAGATTGTTCATAACTTCTAGAACTATTTTCGATTCAACATTTCCAATCACATATATATCATCTACAACACAGTGCCAACAACAACACGAATAATTATTATTCAATACGATATCATCAAATAATAGCTACGGTTTCATCAGAATCAAACACCACGTATTCAACACAGACAGTGCAAATTCATATGACCCCCAATCCCACATATCAATCATCATATTCTCGGTTATAAGATTCGAACCCCATCCTTACCTTTTGGTTTTTCGGTCGGTCGAATTCTCTGGTCGAATTTCCGATCATCGTTGCAGTTTCCGCTTTTCCATGGCTTCAACTTCTTTCGCAGCAATTTTCCTCGATTAGTTTCCAAAATTCTTTTTGCAATGCTCTCCCTTAGCCGACTCTGCAACTTTGCAACTTTCCTTCTGCACCATCTTTTTCCAACCTTTGTTCTTCTTCCCCCGTACTGTTACTTCCCAAAATCCTAGTCCTATTCCACTTCATTCATAATAATAATAATAATAATAATAATTAATAATAATACTAGCATTTTTTATATTTCTTTTGGGCTCAATCCTACACCTCCTTTATTACTACTTCTAACTTCAAAATAGGTCCACACCAAATAATAATAATATTATTGCTAATATTAATTTCTCCCGGTTAAATTGAATATTTTTTCGATTATCCACTTATCAGCTCAAACAACATAATAATTCAATTACGTCGATAATTTCTAACTTCAACAAATTCCAATAAATAATTCCGTTAATAATTTAATTAAATAATTATTTAAATTTTGGGTGTTACAAAAGGCCCGTACAAAATTACTAACATCACAACATGTTGACGAAGAAGCAAATTGGTCGCCAAATAAATATTGTGAAAGAGAATAAAATACATATACTCCCAATCTTGAAGGAAGCTTGTGAATAATCTCATGAGCTACTGAGAAAATCTGAGCGGGTTCCAAAAAGCCTAAAATCTATTCTCCACCATAAAATAAAGTACAACTAAAAACTAGAAATACCACATTTTTAATCTCTAAATCTAAACGTGAAGAATTTTTCACATGGGGGAGAAAAAAACAAAACTAGGTGGGTGCAAACCTAATTAATTTTTCGAAAGTGTCACAACTATAATTTAATTCTTTTTCACTCAAAATTTTGAATTTTACTTGTAGCAATCGTACTAATTAATTTTATAATTTATTATAAAATACAATTATTGTTCTAGGTTGGTCAAACGATCCAACAAGAAAAATCGTCTTATTAAGACTGACCAAACACCAAAATCTCAATTCAAAATATTTTTATAGGAAACCCATGAATAGATAGAACTTCTCCAAAGGACAACACACTGGTGGATGCATATTACTTGTTCATCATCAGTCATTGGATCGAATTTAACGATCTTCTGCATTCTGCATCAGACCAATCGACTGCAGTTGTAACCACCCACTTGTCATATATAAACTTGTCGACGCACCATAGTAGATACATTTTTATTTATTCTTGCAAGTTACACATCTTTGACCTCACTAATATCGACATTGGAGTGCTAACCTAGTAGTTGTAGGAACATGTATGCTCTAACGTGCCAAAGATCTTCAGCAGCATGTCCATAGAACTCCACACAAACATGTCATTGATCTTATCTAATAGTTACGATGAATTATTTACGTTACTCCTAATTTGATTTTTATGTAAAAATAATTTTGCGCAAAAAATATAATTTGATATTTTAAGTGTAAAAGTAGACAAGGAAACAAACCGATACTCACAAGGTATTCACTCGAACCACCCTAGACTTTAACGAGAAAAATCCTCTTTGATTGGATTCAGGTATTCCCCAATTTTAAAGATGGGTACAAGACAAATATAGAGACACTAGTACTATCCGAAACCCACCCCGTTGATAATTTGAAATATTTCATTTTAATAATTTATAATATTAACTGTTAGATTAATACATTATCATTTTGATTTATATTTTATTATTTAAAATATTTGAAATGTATCTTAGAAATTTTTCACAATTGTTTAATTTATTATTTGTAATGTATGTTAAAGTGTGCGACAAATTATGAGTTTGGAGAAATTGCTTATTTTAATCTAAATCTGTTTGAAACATGTATTAGGTTTAATTATTTATTTCCGTTTGAGTTTGAAAGAAGAATACATTTTTAACTAAGATTCATATTTAAATTTGGGATAGGCAAATCGTCTCCGCCATGTCCTGTTGCCATGTCCGAAAGAGTGACATTTACAAAGTCTCATATCTCAAGTCTCATCTCCTTAATGTAAGTTCAATTTCATGGGCTTCTATGCACTTTTTGAATATCCAATTCAGCTTTAATTACTCATTAACAACATGCACCTGCTGATATATGGCACGATTCTAGGGAGGACGTAGTCTTTTTCTTTGATTAAGCAAAGAAATGTTTTTAGAAACATGTTGGCACGACTTTATTGTTTTGCTAAGAACACGACTTATTTCCCCTGTATAATAAATGCATGAATATATATAATATTCCTGGACCATTGTCTATGTAAGTTGTAACCACATCATTGGCTAGCTAGCAATATTGTTTCAAGAACAACATAAAAATAAACAAACAACATCAGTTATATTGTTGACTTGGAAAGATAGAGACATAATCAATCTTAGTGGAAATCACGAAGGCAAGTTTTTCCAATTAGTGACGTCCAACTTGAATTTTGAAGTTATATATAAGAACACACGTATGTACAATTACAATGAGCACATCCAATTAACTGCATTCATTAATCTATCCACAATCTCAACAATGGCTGCAATTCATCAATATTGTAGCTTGTTGAATACAATTACAATTACATTGATGCTCACAATTTTCGCTAAACCATCAGTAGTAACATGCACATTTCAACCAAGTCCATGGACTTTTGCTAATGCCACATTTTATGGCGACGAGACCGCTTCCGCCACCATGGGTACGTCATAAAATGGTCACTACTAGTATATTTTTTAGTTTAATAGTTTAGTGACTGAAATTTTACCACTAAAAGATAAATAAGTTGAATGTCGCATCACCTTCATGCAGTCAAATGTCTCTGCACAGATCTAACTGAACTGGACCGCTACTAATATTATTTTTACTAATAATATATTTTGGAACTTTAATATTAAACGATTATACCTTAAATTGACTCTTTTTTTGTGGTAATTAAATTTTTTTTGATGGATTTTATAAAGGAGGGGCATGTGGGTATGGAAATTTGTTTGTGAACGGGTATGGGACAGACACAGCAGCATTGAGTTCAAGATTGTTCAATAATGGGTATGCATGTGGGACTTGTTATCAAATAAAATGTGTCCAATCGAAGTTCTGTAACACCAACGTGCCTTACACCACAGTCACTGCCACCAACCTTTGCCCTCCTAATTGGTCTCAAGCATCTGATAATGGTGGATGGTGCAACCCACCACGTTCACATTTTGATATGTCTAAACCCGCTTTCATGAAAATCGCACAATCAAAGGCCGGTATCGTCCCAATTATGTTTCGCAGGTAACAATTAACTAAGTTTTTATTTATCCTACATTTGTTTATAAATACCTAACGGACGATTAAGGTATTTATAAATATTTTACTTACGATATGATATGATTTGTTGATAAAAATAATTAATTTCTCAGAGTACCTTGCGCGAGAAAGGAAGGATTTCGATTCTCTTTCCAAGGAAATGGGTATTGGTTATTAGTCTATGTGATGAATGTGGGAGGTGGAGGAGATATAGCCAACATGTGGGTGAAAGGAAGCAGAACAGGATGGATTAGAATGAGTCACAATTGGGGTGCTTCTTATCAAGCATTTGCAGCACTTGGTGGCCAAACACTTTCTTTCAAGATTACTTCTTACACAACCAAAGAAACTATAATTGCATGGAATGTTGCTCCTTCCAATTGGAGTCCTGGATTAACCTATTCTGCTCCTACAAACTTCCATTGAAGTGTTGTATAAAATGTCACCATGAGGCTCATTGTTTTCTTTTATTTGTTTCAATGCACCACGGTTATTTTTTATCTGTTGTGATGATCATTTTTCATTAAAAAAAGTAGATTGTTATTGTCAAGAGATTCTATTTTGTTAGTTTTACAAGGCCGAATGTAACCCCGTAGAGACTAGTAATTGTTATGCTCTCGTAAAATCAATTTTTGAAGAGTGAAACTAGTACTCATCTAGCCTAGAACACTACTTGAAAAGTAGCTGATAAAAGCAGATTTTGTTAGTCATAAGTAATTAGTAATGTGGCCAACTAATCTTAGGAGGTATATGATTATGCTAATTGGCTTTTAATCACCTTAGAGTCAACACTCCAGAATATAAACCTTTTGCCTCAAATTTGTCTAATTTGTTGTTGAATTATACAAGTTCCTTGCTTTTAACACCTAGACCTATTCTACTTCATCAATCAACAAAGCTAGTTAGTACAGTAACTACAAATGTGTTTATCACCACCTTATGCTCCACTTGTGTCCTTTAATCCAAGTTCTCCAGCAACATATTTGAATATTGTGAAAACATTGTATAATTGTTGTCGAAATGGAGAAGTTTAGTAGAATTTGATGGCTCTCAGTAGCAATTTATTTTTCTTTAAAGAAGGGTTTTTCTAGATTATCATAGAATCTCTTGGTTGACTCATAAGCTGAAGAAGGCCTTTTAGGATTATTAGACAGTCTCTTGTTTGGCTAGTCTCAATTGCATCAAATGTTAGAATTAAATGACCTAACAGGTCAATCACACATGCATGCTCACAAAATATAACACATGCAGAAAGTAAATAATTATACAAACATGTATAAAATTAAAGGATCGATAAAATAATTTTAGAAATACTTTGATCTATTGAAATAGTTTTGATTAGCGGTAATTTTGAGAATTAAGAGACAAATAATGAATATTTGATGACTTATGTGGTTCTTCTTCAACAGGTACTCCTAATACATTGAATACTCTTCAAATGGGGAGAAAAGTACATCCACTCATATTTACTAAATAGAAATCTAAATAGAAATCTAATAAGCCTTTTAAACTCTATTTGACCACTTAATCAATTAAAGCTTTTAATTTGACAAATAGCTAAATAATTCATATAAATGTATTTGTCCACATAATAATTATTGAATATAATAATTAAATAATATTTAAATATTAAATATTCTAACAATCTCCTACTGAGACAATATATCTTTATAGTTATAGCATAGTCTTTAGGCACACATCTGAATGCTATTTATCCTTAGATTTTAATTTTACAATATGGTTCATCTCATACATTAATAATGAGACCATCACGGCTAACGTCACTAACGTATAAACGTGACGGAACCCCGACGTCTACCACATAAATGTACTTGATGACATAGATCGATATGGATGACTGACATAGAAATTTCATGCAATGTGATCTTTAAATCATGTATATTTCCAACTAGTCCAACTAAAACCTTTATTGAGACCAAACTAAAATTTGCAAATTCAATATTTGCACAAACGATACATAAACGATTATAACAACAATAACCTTATAAACATTATTTCCTCATATAATCTTAACATAAAATTTGTATCGATATCAAAATGATATTATTAAACATACATAAGGAGTGACTCTCACTAATCTAAGACATCCTTAGTGACAATAATAATATGAAAATCCTTATATGTCAAGTCTTTGATAAGTGAGTCTTTAGCTTAAAATATATGGTTGTCTTACAATAAAATATAACTTGAGTGATCTTATAATGAATTGTAACTGAATGTCATAAATAATTACCTTCATTTATCCTAGATTAGAATGTCTGTTAGACATCTAAAATATCATAGTCAAACATACTAATAATCTCATCATTGTCAGATCTCCAATTTGTGAGTACAAACTCTTTTGTTCTCTACAATAATCCTCGTGATTGTCCTTTTTTCTTCAACAATTCAATTTTGAATTATTCAAGTATCTACTCAATGCTTTCATGTACATATTTTCATATACGTATGAAATCACATATAAGATTCCCGCAACCAAAGTTTAAAAAACTTAATTTTCTAAATTTCCAGATTCTTTTATTTTGGATAATGATTGAGACCTAATAGTATCCATTGATAATTGCGATACCCTAGTTCATTGTCTCTCATGTCTTTATTTTATATATATATATATATATATATATATATATATATATATATATATATATATATATATATATATATATATATATATCTTGTAATAATGGATGATACCTTTAGAATAATCTCTAATTATCTAAATACCTAATAGAAAAGAGATATGTCCAAGATGTTTCAATGCTAAACTTTTGTTAGAGATTGCTTGGTTTCACACAACAACCATATATCATTGTTGACTTAATAAAATTGACATATTAAACTAGGAACATAAACTTACTTCCGCTGAATTTGTAAAACTCAATAGTTTTCCATAATATACATCTCGTGACAATTTCATTAACTCATAAATAGATTTTATTTGTTCCCAAACCATAAACTTTGTATCTAGTGATACACAAAAAAATATCTTTGTTACACCATATTGTATTTATTAATGTCGCCATTAAGAAACACTAACTTGATATCCATCTTATGAAGCTCCAAAATTATAACAAGTAACAAGTGTCACAACCATCTCAATAGAGTCTTTCAATCATACTGAATAGAATTTCTCTTTTCAGTCAATTCTTTATGACACTTGATGTTCTAGTTCTTGAGAATGTTGAGTTTGATCTTCAAGGGTTAATTTCTTATTTTAATTGAGAGAAAAAACAATAGTATCCGTATGAGGTTCCAAATTTGCTATATAAATAGCAATTGTATGAATTGAGTTAGAATTAATTCTCTCACACTCAATTTTGTTCTTTGAACATATCTCTCCCCAAACTAAAGTCTTTAACTCACAAGTCATGACTGAATTAACTATAATAATATTTGAATTTAAAAGATAAATTGAATCCATCATTTTAAAAAATTATAATATTAAAATAAAGCTTTAGTTATCCTATAAATTGTCTTTTAAATACAAATTTAAGCTTATAATGACAATCTAAAATAGTTAAAAGCAAAAAATGTCAATCTTCACCAAATTTGTCCCCTTTAAATTGATGTATCTTTCAACATCATTGAACATTTGTCAGTTCATATCATATTTTTTTATTATTCTTTATTTACCCTTATCCTTTGAGGTATTTACCGAATGAGCAATATTTTATTTTCTCTTGCTTCAATCTTTCCTTTATTGCACACTTTATGAAATTATTCTATTAAAGAATAATTTCTAAATTTAATAGTTATAAACTTAATTGTGCAAAGAGATTACCATATGCTAAATTTACGACAAAGTCATCTAATTGACAAAACTATAACGCTTTAGCAAGATTAAATAGTTTCATAATATACTTATGATATTTTCTTTGTTTAATGATCTTAATGAAAAGTCATCACTCCAATGAGAGATTATCTTTTGCTTTATTGCTTTAGAAACACTAGAATTTAAGCAAAGATAATATGACAACATTTATTTCATGTTAAATAACACCTCTAATGTCTCTAGATTGCAAAACTTTAAGATTATAAAACTATGTAATTTGAAGTGTACTCACTTTTAAACTTGAGTCTCACTTTAAATATACTAAATTATGAGAGAATCTGAGTTTCTCCATCGTTATGTAAGCTCTAGATCCAAAAAAATCATAATGTTCATATTTTATTCTTAAAATAAACTATATTAGTTTATAGAGAATAAAAAAAAAGTACTCAGTCAAAATATCAAGTTCACCATTGATATTAAGTCTTTAGAAAATAAAATCAATTACTAGTAATATTTATTTTCAATAATCAAAAGCTGATAATTAATATTTATAAACAAAAATTCTTACAATTGTCACATGTTTAACTTATATGTGTGAATGCAATCAAATAAACACCTGAATTCATTTAGAAGAACACCAAACATACAATAACATTAGTAGGCATGCCAATTCACCATATAGACATGCACAATATTCTTTATATGCAAATTAGATAAGACATAGATAAGATACTAAAAACACCATCAATTACGTAAGAATTAATTGTAAGTGATACTCTCACGTAATGGTCAAACATTAGTTATAAGTCATGTCAGATAACGGATGTCTTTGACATCAATCATTAGCCACATGGATAACTTTGATAATTACTACATATTTACCATCACAGGTATGTAAATTTCCAGCCAAACTGTGTCTTCCTTTTGGCCGACTGTAACAGTTCGCATGAAAATTACACACTACATCTTTTGTGATTCCGATTTAATCAATTTTACACAACAAATATTACTTTTGCAACTTGCTATTTCAACCAACCATACCAAAATCACTAGACAATTTGAATTTAATAAATTGAATGAGAATGTCTTAAAATTCACACAAACATTACCCATAAATGTAATGTCAAACTTGTATGTTCATCTGATTGCTTAATAATCAAACAATTATTAAACTATTTGAATTATGCAAGAAAATACTCACATGAATAAATAGGGAAATTTAACACATTGTTGTATTTATGTCATGTACAATAAATCAGTTGTACTCGAAAGCTGCAAAATAAAATAAATATATCTAAATTAAACTTGTAATATAAATTCAACATAAAGAAAATAAAGAAAATAAAGAAAAATATTACTTTAAAACAAACCTACGGCCAAATGGCTGGAACCCTTATCCGATAAACTGTTGATAACCCTTTTTTTCTTATAACAACCATATTCAAAATTTAAATGTGAATTCTTATAATATTAATTTTAGTAAAATTAAAATTAACAGTCACATAACATGAAGCCTTACGTCATAGTACCATTACAACAATGGAAACTAAACAAAAAGAAAAAGAAAAAGAAAAATTAGCATTTAGAGAGATCAATTTTATAGATCAGTGATGCACAGCAGACTTTGTAACTAGAAGAGAACAAAAAAAAATTAAGCTTTAGAATAATTTTTATAGCATTTCGATAGTATTCACACACACACACACACACACACACACACACACACACACACATATATATATATATATATATATATATATATATATATATATATATATATATATATATATATATATATATATATATATAGAAAGAATAGAATACCAATATCCTTACGGCATTACCAATTCTCAATGTAAATCTTAATAGCATATAAATTCCGTACAAAACCAAATAAAGCACTCTTACGGCGGCACTATTACATATTACAACGTAACAAAAAAAATCATCCAGGTTCATAACATACAATTTCAATTCCATATAATGATGCATTATTAAAAAAAAATTGTGGTTTTGGTAATTTTAATACGGGCTCTGATACCATTTGTTAGAATTAAATGACCTAACACTGTCAATCAGATATACAAGCTCACAAAATATAATGTATAATTTATGCAAAAATCAATTAGTTATACAAGCATGTATAAAATTAAAGGATCGATAAAATAATTTTAGAAATACCTAGATCCATCGAGAAAGTTCCTATTAGCGGTAATCCTGAGAATTGAGAGACAAACAATGAATACTTGATGGCTTGTCTGGTTCTTCCTCAACTGGTACTCCTAATGCCTTGAATACTCTTTAGATGGGGAGAAGAGATAATTTGCTTACGCACGGTATATTGGGGACCATAGCCTATATATAGTGTGATGGTCAATTAGGGTTCCCATTATTCTCAAATGGGTCATTCTGACATCCACTCATATTTAAGCTCATATTCAATTAGTTAATTAATTACTAAATATAAATTTAATCAGCCTTTTAAACTTTATTTGACCACTTAATAAATTAAGGCTCTTAATTTGACAAATAGCTAATACAATTCATATAAATGTATTTGCCACTTAATAATTATTGGAATATAAATATTTAAATATAGGGTTAAATATATAAATCCCCCTATAATGTTAGCGAATTCTCATTTTAGACCCTGGTAAAATTTTTTTTAATCGCCCCCTGATGTTATGTAGATTCTCCCACTGATACCCCCTATTGCCCAGGTGTCATGGAATATTTGCTTGGGCTTGCCATGAATGCAGTTTTTTACACACATGTAATTAGTTTTATTTAATGTAAGATGTGATAGCTTTCTAACATTGTGTAGTTATCAAATACCCCTTTGCAACAAGAATTAGGGCTCAGGCGGAGAATCACGATGGGGAAGAAGACAAGCAAAAAACCCAGACCAAGCAAAGTTGAAGACGATGTGAACACGAAGTCTCAAATAGATTCAATTTCTACAAAATTTTGGTCTAGTGTTTTACGAAATCTACTTTAATATGTTTTGGTGTGGTTTATTGACAGGAATCAGAGCATTTCAATGTTACTGTTCATCATGGTGGTGAATTCGTTAGGATTGCAAATGATGAAATCATCTACAGAGGGGGTTCCGATTCAACTGTAACAGGTATGCACGTTGCTAGTTGGACATTGAATATCATTGGAAAGTTAGTTAGTAGGTTGGGGTATAAGGAGGGTAGTTTTAGGGTTTGGGCAAAAGTCTTAGATATCCAAGAAGGATTTATCTTGATAAGAAAAGATGACGATGTTGTAGATTTTGCATTGTATTTTAGTTCGATGAATATCACTGGAGATTTGTATGTGGAACACTCTTTGGATAAGGACTTGGATCGTGGTGATAAAGAACCTAATTGTAGGAATGAGGAAAAGGAATTGGATGGGTTGGAAGAGGAGATTGTTGAAGGACTAGATGATATTAAAGATGATAGAGCAACTGCTCTTGTTGATGGTTTTGATGAAGAAATAGATGTAACTTTGCCTATAAATGAAGATGATAGTCTTAGTAGGATTTTGGGTAAGCCCAATAAGAGTATGGATGAGGATGACCAATACCATAGTGATGAATTGAATAGTGGTGATCAAGATGACTCTTGTGATGATGAAAATCCCAAGTAAGAGAAGTATAGGAAAAAGAACTTAAATAAAGACTTTAAATTCAAGTGGGGCATGAAATTTAATTCCCTCAACGACTTTAGGGAGGGTATTAGGGAGTGGTCTGTGCTTAATGGGAGAGAGATAACTTTTATAAAAAATGAGGCCCACGGGGTAAGGGTAATGTGTAAGTTTAAGTGTGGGTTTTTAGTCTTAGGCTCCAAGGTGGACCACTAACAAATTTTTGATATTAAAATACTTGTAGACAAACATACATGTGCTAGGGTTTTGAATAACAAATCTGCAAGTTCTAGGTATGTGGTTAAGCATGTGGTAAAGAGGATGCAAACCTGTAAAACAGTTGGGATAAGAGATTTTATGTAGGAGATTAGGCAGAATTTTTTAGTTGGTATAACTGTAGCAAGAGCATAGAGGGCCAAGTTAATTGCAAAGAAGATAATTGAAGGAGATGATGATAATCAGTATGCTTCTATCTGGAGGTATGCGGCTGAATTAACAAGAGTTAATCTTGGGAATACTGCCAAAATTAATATAGAGATAGAGTCACCTCTACCTCCTGCATGCAAGAATGGCCCAGGAAGACCTAGAAAAATTAGGATAAGAGAAAGTGGAGAAGATGGGGTAAGGAAGAGAAGACCAGGTGTTGCATACAAGTGCACAACATGTGATGAATTTGGGCACAATGTTTTGACATGCAAGACAGTGACACAAGATCCAAATGCACTTAAAAGAAAGGTAACCTATCATTTATACTGACTTTTGTGTACATGTATTAATGGTTGTGTCATGTATTAATGCTCCGACTTTTGTGTCATTAATGGTTGTGTAGAGAAAAGGCAAAAGTGCAGCAACTAATGTGGGACAAACTCATGATACAACTAAAGAGCAGACTAATGGTGGACAAACTGGTGCACAAACTGATGCTGCTAATGGTGGACAAACTCATGAAGCAACTGAAGAGCAGACTGGTGGTGGACAAACTCATAAAGCAACTGAAGAGCAGACTGGTGGTGGACAAACTGGTGCACATACTGATGGGCATACTGAGGCGCCAACTGATGTTGCTAGTAAGCTTACATGATGCACAAATTGATGCTGCTAGTGATTTCTTACCTGATGCACAAACTGATGTTGTACCAAGTGCTCTTCACAATGATGTACGAACTGATTCTGCTAGTGATGTGTTACCTGATTCCTTTATTGATGTGCCAACTAATACACAAATTGATGCTTAAATTATACCAAATGTCATGAGTCAAACTGGCTCTTGTGTGGTTGATTCATACAAAAGGAAAAAAGATAAGAGTAAAGAAAAAAACCAGTCATCAGAAGGAGGCAAAGTGAGAGGATCAAATTGTTTTGGTTCAAAAAACCAATTACAGGCTAGGGTTCACAAGATCAACCAATTGTGCTTCCAGAAATTGAAGAAAAGATTTTACCTAAAAATTCCAAATTTGGAGTTTCAACTAGGTCCTTGAAGACTTGGAACACAAGGAAGATGAGAGATTAAAGTGTTCTTGTATTGTAATTCAGCAACAAATCCACGACTTTCTGTTTTGTTTTTTTGACTTTTATGTATCTGACTAATGCACCTATGTGTGCTTATTTTGGGCAACTTTCATGTTAGTGACTTATGCACCATTATGTGCTTGTTTTGGGCAGCCTTTATGTAACTGACTAATGCACCTATGTGTGCTTGTTTTGGCCAACCTTTATGTATCAGTCAAACTATGTTCCTGTTATATAATTTTCTTTTGTTCTATTTTCCTGTTATATAGATGACTTATGTTCCTGTTATGAAATACCTCAACAATACATAACTGAAGATATGAAATTAACAACCAGACATGGAATTACAATTGAAAGGAATTACAATACAACATACGTTAACAACAAGACATGGAATTACAATATAACATAACATATGAAATTAGAACTTAACATTTCATTCTTCATAAAAATATTGGATTACAATTGGTGTTGACATGGATAACATCTCTACCTACAATAACTTAACCACAACTGAAAACATAATCCAAGACAGGCCAAGAAGAATCATCATCCATACATTTTTCCTCTTTTCCTTTACAACCTTCTCTTATGTTTCTCCAACTTGTTAAGCCTTCCAACTCTGCACTCGATCTCATCCACAATATCTTTAGCTAATTCTCTCAAGTACGTCTTCTCTATATCACATTGACAGCATCTGGACAGATTAACGTCTTTCCCTTCAACCAAATCATCCCACACGAACAGACCACAACCATTCTGCAGTTTCATCGTAACATCATCAGCACATATAACACAAAATCGTGACTTCAATAACCATAAATTCTTAAATTTACTCACCAACAAGTTCCTGCGTTTCCAGAATTTTCTGCCTGGATTTTCAATTGACTTGGAGACCCACGTCTTCATTGGCAAGTCGCATCCAAATTTTGGCAAACCTATTACAACATTATTCGTTGAGGATGACTTGCTCCCACCCATTCCCTCTTGTTGCTACGCGATTGATGACAAAGAAGATGGCTGCATAAATGAAGAAGATGGTTGCAGAAACGAAGAAGATGGTTGAGGCGATACACAATTTCTGGGAAACACGAAGAAGATGGCAAGGGTAGAAGTTGATGTTGTATATAACGAAGAAGAGAGGAATTGGGAAAAAAATCCTAATTTTCTAATTTATGCCATGTTGTCCAATGATTTTACATTAACTTGGAGAAAATATAAATCTAAATGCCACGCATGAAATTACAAGCAAAGATTCCATGACACTTGGGCAACATGGGGTAGCAATGAGAGAATCTACATAACATCAGGGGGCGATTAAAAAAAAATCTTTTACATGGGTCTAATGCGAATCTCGCTAACATTACCGGGGGGAGGAGGGGTTATATATTTAACCCTTAAATATAAAATATTCCAACATCAAACTTCAAGCTTTTTAAATACATCTATTTATAATGGACTTAGGAGAAATATTGTCTTTTCCAATTGGCAGCCTTAAAAGGACCATGATCATCTTGAAGAGTATATAACTCATGCTTAAAAGGTATCGCTTATCACTCAGGTGTTAGGTTGGATAAAAAAAATGAGGCATCAGGACCAAGATATAAGGTGAAGAACAAGAAGTTGGAGTTACTATGAAGAATTGATACAAAGTTGAGGATTATGCACTTTTGTGAAAGACACACCACTTGTTCACCTAAAATCTTAAGGTAATAGGTGAATGAATTCTCTCACTTATATATGCTCAAGTATTCACATTCCTATCCAATGTGGAACTATTTTCCCACTTACTCACACTTGAATTATTATTCTAACATTAACGGGACCTCCAAAACTATTTATACAAAGAGTGATGATGCAGTAAATATTGGTGTAAGTCCTAGAGGCAGGGGCAGATTCAGACGTTATATTTTAGTGTGGTTAAACATGAAAGAAACTACAAACTAAAATATACGAAAATAGTTAATAATATTATTTAATGCAATATATTTATAATAAAAATCGTCTACCATCCATTTTATAAAAATGAGCTAAAATAATATCTTTGCTAATTGTTCCATGAACATTTCTTTCTACAAAAATTACGAGGCAGTCATTTAACCCTTATAAAATTTTGTAAAAGTTCAATATTCTCTTCATCAAATCTAGCATTGAGCTTATACAATTGCAACTAAAATACTAAACAAATAATCATGCTTATAATTATGCAAATTAGAAACACTAGAAGTTTTAGTATTGACCAACGATAAAGCATTCAAAAGATATTGATCACAGTTTTGTAGTGCTACACTCAACTCATTTATAAATCCTAAAATTTCAACCATCATAAATGTTCTGGACTACCCGAGAGTTTCGGGAAAATCATTCCTCCTCAAGATATAACGACCTACCAAGACTCAACGACGTGCTTAGGGCTCCTAGCTGCCCATACCACGCATCCTCTGCGCGACGTACATCGAGCAGACCCACAGCCTGTCACATTGAGAACTATGCCCGTTGTGTCGCCCGTGCTTGACATAATGGCTAGTTACGAGCATTATTGCTCCATCTTGACCTAGTCAGCTCGAACGACTATATTTACGGATCCGCGTATCCCGACCCAAATATAGCAACCAATAAGAATCCTCTTATTCTTCTACTTCATGAAGTATTGTATGAGAGGTATTTCGTGCATGTGCTTGTGTTAAGGAGGCGTATGACACGTATCTCTTGTTTTCACGCATGCGTGCGCATATTATTTGTGTTTACTCGGATTGACACCTTCTTGCAGGTTATCTGGTTTTTTGAATGCGTACGAATGCACATTCCATCGCTTGTGCACATATGTGTACATTCTATTGCCTGTTTGTTTAGTATTACTCCATTATTGCAGGTGCTATTATTTGAATGTGTACGAACGCGCATTCGATCGCTTGTACACATGCGTCTACATTCTATTGTCTGCTTGTTTGGTTTTACTCCATTCTTGTAGGTGTTATTATTTGAATGCGTACGAACGCGCATTCTATCGCTTGTACACATACGTGTACATTCTATTGTCTGCTTGTTGGATTTTACTCCTTTCTTGCAGGTGCTTTTGTTTGAATGCGTATGAACACGCATTCTAATTCTTGTTTGCGTACGAACGCGTATCCTATTGTCTGCTTGTTTGGTCTTACTCCTTTCTTGCAGGTGTATGCATATCAATTGAGTATGAACGCACAATTCGATACTTGTTTTGTGTACGAACGCGCAATACTTTGTTTGCTTTGTCTAGATCATTATCTTTTGCAGGTTTATTGTTTCGGATGCGTACGAACACGCACTCCGCATATGCTTTGATGCCTCCGTGCATTTCTCACCAGTTTACTCGTATTGCTTGGATGCATTACTTGAATTTTTCCGGAGTATTTTTAGCTCGCAGTTCTCTACAGATTTGTTATCCGTTTGGTATTAGCTATACCTTGTTTATCGCATTCTCTTACAACTTTCCTAAATATCATGAGAAGTAGGGGTTTATCGCTTTCTTTTCCATGATTAGGATAAGAGTGTTGGGCTCAAAGTCGTTGTTTAAATACCTGTAGCTAGGAATTCCGCAAATTGTGTGCTAATTGTGTTTGGTTTGTTTAAAATCCTCTTCCATGCATAGGGAGGTAATTCTCAGTAAGTGTTTACATTTATGCTTGCATAGGTCATGAGTGGTTAGGCAACCTAGAGTGGCACCACCGAGCAAAGTCCCGCTTTAATACTTTTTGATATAGATATGATGATGATATGATAGGCGTGCAAAAAGGGTCCACAATCGACCCCCGAACAGTTCTAGTCCGTGTCAGCTTAGCACACGCGAATCGTGTTGCTTCCTTTATCGAGTCACTAATAAAAAGTGGCAAGAGTTTCCTATTCTGACTCTTCACGCTTTCTTGGGGTTCACATTTACTGCTGAACTCATATCATTTGCTCTTCACACTTGATAATTCATGTCATGCGGTGATACCACTCACGGGAATCAGAATATGTTGGTTCCTGGTTGCTTCCGGCCCTCGGCTTGCTTTTGTAGCTAAGGGACATCCTCATTTTCCTGTGCTTCTATGACATTTGTGTGTGCATTGCATTGCTTGTGTGCTTCTGCCAAAGCACTTGATTGCTTCATCCCTTTGCATCCCTTGGTTTTACAACCAAGACGGATATATGATAGCTTTCCCTTAGGACCGCTCAACTAGGATAGATCTCGAGCCTAGACATAAGGATATACATCCTTTACATGTCAACATAGGTAGAGAGTCTCTTACATCCTTAACTTTAGATCCAATCTTTGCATGACAATATTAGGGCTAGTACTAGTTAGTCTCCCTTTTGTTTTGCTTGTTTCTTTTGCATCCTTGCATGTAATAAAACTAAAACTTGCTTTCTTTTTCTTTTGAAAACCAAAACACTTAATAATGGTTCAAACTCCTTTGTTAAAGGTAAAAGCAACCAACCAATGCAAACTCTTTTTCACCCACGGGTTCTTTTCTTTTGTGTTTAAAACCTTTTCATAAGTAAAAAAACACAAAACCCACCAAAACAAGTGAGCCGAATTACGACGCTCTGACTTTCCCATTGCACAAGGGAATACGTAGGCATCTTGTCACGGGGCTCGATCGAGCAAAACTTTGTAAATACTTCCTTCTTTTCCCCATGTTTTCTTTATTTTCCTTTTCTTTCTCATGCATTGTAGCGATTAAGCGATAGATAGATATAGCACACCCCTTAGATAGAAAATACAAGTGGATACCGTAGAGTACTACAGGCACGTGAGGTGTTAATCTTATCCCCTCGCGTAATAGACTCCTTTACTCCGATCTCTCAGTCGTGATAGCGTGATTTCTTCCCTTTCAGCTTTACTCGATGTTTTCCTTTCCTCCTGCGGGATAAAAAACGTTTGATGGAGACTTCATTGATATATCGTATCAGTCGATGTTCAGTCGGGTGGTTTCATCAACGCTGCAAGACGACTCAACCACTATTTCTTGGACACACCATCATAGTTCGAACAGACCAACCCATCAAACAACTATTGGGTCGACCAGACATGGTCGGGAGAATTCTCAAGTGGTCACTAAAACTATCCGAGTTCGACATCAAGTAAGGGAGCAGGAAAGCCCTCAAATCAAAAGTACTAGCGGACTTCGTGGCAGAGATGAATTTCCCAACACTCCAGGAAGGAACCAACAAATAGACTATATTCGTCGACGGTGCCTCTAGTTCGACAGGAAGCGAAGCGGGTAAAATTTTGGAAAATGGGGATGGGATCGTCATCGAAGCATCCCTCGCCCTCTCGTTTCCTACTTACAACAATCAGGCAGAGTACGAGGCTTTCCTCACCGGCCTCCGTCTAGCCGAGGATATAGGAGCAAAAGAAGTCAATATCCTCACAGATTCATAACTCGTAGCCTCCCAAGTCTGAGGAGAATATCAGGTCAAGAACGACCAGCTGACAGAATATTGGACCCTCATCTAAGACCACTTAAAAAGTTCACTTCCGTTGAAATACAACACATCCCTCGAGAACACAATGCTCAAGCAGATGTTATTTCCAAGCTCGCCAGCACGAGGACAAAGGGAGGGAATTAATTAGTGATCCAGGAGATACTCCCTCGACCAAGCATAGAGAAAAAGTGCCTCAGCCATAACATACTCGTCATCGAAGAGGGAACCTCCTGGATGACGCCCGTCTACAAATACCTAACCAACGGGACCCTCCCTGACGATCCCAAGGAAGCGAGCGTTATCAGACAAAGAGCTTGTTTATATGTCATCCTCGAAGACAAACTCTACAGAAGGGGATTCTCTATTCCCCTCCTTAAATGCGTCGAAGAAGTCATAGTGCCACACATATTGAAAGAAATACATGAAGGCATCAGTGCCCAACACCTAGGGGAAATCACTCTCCCAAAAAGCCCTTCGGTCTGGTTATTATTGGCCTACCATGCAGCTCAATGCCAAGGAACACGTAAAGAAATGTGACAAGTTCCAACGGCATAGACACATGCGCCTAGCTCCCCCGAGCGAACTCAAATCCCTCTCTTCTCCCTGGCCTTTCTCGTGGTGGGGGCTCGAAATCCTCGGGCCATTCATCTTGGGAGCATACCAAAAAAAATTTTATAATAGGTTCGACTACTTCACCAAATGGATAGAGGCCGAAGCACTAGCCAAAATCACCGCCTAAAACATCCTGCGTTTCTACAAGAGAAACATATTAGCTTGGTTCGGCATCCCGCAAGCTATAGTCACCGACAACGGGACACAATTCACCGAAATTTTTTTCCAAGACTTCGTCACCCATATAGGAACCGTACAACATTTTGCTTCGGTCAAACACCCACAAATGAACGGACAGCCCGAATCCGCCAACAGATTCATACTACATAGGCTCAGATGAAGGTTAGACGAATCAAAGAAGAAATGGGTCAAAGAACTACACAATGTGCTTTGGGCCTATTGAACCACTCCCCATTCATCCACCGGGGAAACCCCATTCCCACTTGCCTATGGAACCGAGGTCGTTATCCCAATAGAGATTTTCGAGCCTTCGAGAAGAACCGAATCTCCCTTTGATGTGGAGATGAACTACCAATCCTTGAGAGAGGAGCTCGACATGGTCGAAGAGATAAGAACGGGGGTTGCCTTTAGAAAAGCATCACTCAAGCAGAGAATAGCCCTCCGATACGACCAGATCCACCTTCTTGGTCGAACGATCCAACCCGTCTAACATGAGCTTCCCGACATTAGGAAGGACCACGCTCGAACTTTCAAAATATTTCTTGTCGTGCCAGCAAAGAGGAAGGATAAACTTCCCTTTCTCCCCTTCCTTGGTCAGGTCTATCTCATCCCGTGTCCTTTTCAGCCTCGATGACACCACCTACTGAGGTGACAACACCCCGACTGCCGAACCAGTGGATGACTTCCCCGAACCAGACACGCCAGCCGTCCCTGGCTCACTCAGAGATGATCCTGCCTCCTTCCCCTTCTGCCTCATAGCATGTAGAGCCACACACTCCATAGTCGGATTCATCCTATCTATAAAATAAAGTAGCAAACACGAATTAACATAAAGTTAAACGCGCATATGGCAAAGTAATATAAACAGGAAATCTACCCAAATATGCCCTATGGTCACCAAAAGCAAGGATCTCTCTGACATTTATGAGGCCAGGCTTGGAGATCCCCTCCCCGTTCTTATCTAAGAGCGGTTGTCCCCCCTTTCCCATGCGACGAACATGAGGGAAGCCCGCAACGAACGTCGACAATATCTCAAAGTCGGACAAATCTTCTCGCACAACTTATCTCGGGCCTAGACATAGAAGTCAGGAGTCTTGTCAAAATGCTTCTTCGACCACCAAAACTTAAACTTCATGATAAACGCATACTTCTGCTCCCCTTGCTTGTTCAAGCAGAGGTTCCCGTACTTTTTAAGCCAATGACTATCTGAAACACATTACACAATGCTCGATCGAAAACCGACCGAATGAGCATAAACCTATCCTTGAAGAAACGAACGGATTCCTGATACGCCTTGAAAAGCATCCCGTTCTTATGCTTCAACGACACCAACCCCCACCGGACCTTCCCGTCCACCTTCTTCGAGTTCCTCTGAAGACAAAAAATATAAAATAACAACTCGAGAGTGGCCCCCCACCTCCAAGTACTCACAGGAGATCTCAAATGCCCGTATGAAAGTTATGGCATTGGGATGGAGTTGGGACGGGGCCAGACGAAGATGACGAAAAACGCCCACCTGGAACTCAGTGAAGGGTACCCAAAAACCCAGATCCCGAAACTATACATCATAAACTGGGATGTAGCAGGCCTCATACCTCGAACAGATTCGACCATCTTCGGTCAGAATATGTACAGACCAATCTTCTACGATTACTTCGGCCTCCCCAGCAACTATGGCCGCAGCATAAGAAGTCACCTAGAAAAATACCTCATCAGGATTACCCAGAAACTACGTAGCTCAGTCCCACACGCCAGAAGACGTCCAAACTTCTGGGTTGTCCCTGTCAGTCTCATCGACCTCAGGCGTAGGGGGACTCCCTTCGACCTCAGGCACTAGAAGACTTTCACCGCTCCACTCAATGGAAGTAAACCCAGAAGGTGTTTGCCCCGATCCTTCAGGATCCTCGCAAATATCCTCGTTAGTACTCGCCATGACACCTGAAAAACAGAGGACATAGGTGAGCTCGACATTAACGTCAAATCCACCATTCTGCCACTATTCAAGTGAAAGGGCTTGGACGAAAAAGGATCATATCCCAGGCCAAAATCCATCTCCAAACAAGGAACGCTCAGACCTAGATCACCAAAACAAGGGGCGAGCAGATGATCCAGGTGGCATAGACTGCCAGAAATAAGCGAAGAAACCGATCACCACCAGAGAAAGTTCTAAAACCATAAAGCCTAATCGCATACATCTCTACATGCAAGCAAAATCTCAAGCCTAAACAGCCAAATTCCTATGAAAAGGTCAGAAACATACCATTTGTGGGTGAACTAAATTAAAGAAACTAGCAAATCGCGAATCTGACTCAGCGGAGGAAGGAAAAGATGACGTCAACCACTGTGAAATAGCTCCCCAAATTGATGAACGATGAAGTTGAGCGAGAACGAACAGAAATAATCAGAAGAAATAAAAAACGAAAAGTTGTAAATGAGAGAATCTGCTAGCTTTTATAGCCCTCTCTCCACACGTGGGTCTGCGCCTATCTAGGGACCTAGGAAAATCATCATTACCCCCTAGTCCCTAGATTTGCCAACAATCACTTTACGCGGCTCGAGGCCATGTATGCGAAACCCCACGAATTGTCCAACTTCTCGCTTCCTCGATAGCTCTTCATGTCCTCGAACAAAATGAATTTTACCTCTCCCTTGGGGATAAAGTCATCGCATCCACGAGCAGATGCGACGACTTGGGGAGCTACTGTTCTAGACTTTATGAGAGCTTTTGGGCAGATCATTCCTCCTCAAGATACAACGACCTACCAGGACTCAACGGCGTGCTTGGGGCTCCCAGCTGCACGTACCATACATCCTCTGCTCGACGTACATCGAGCAGACCCACAGCCTGTCACGTTGAGAACTATGCCCGTTGTGTCGCCCGCGCTCGACATAACGTCTAGTTACGAGCATTATTGCTTGGTCTTGACCTAGCCAGCTCAAACAACTATATTTGCGGATCCGCGTATCCCGACCCAAATATAGCAACCAATGAGAATCCTCCTAACATCATTATATAAACCTGCATACCTTTGAGGACAAGGTATCACTTTCTTACACTCAAAACCCTAATATTTACTATCCTCTTTTTTGAACATTTGCTTACTTTAGCATTAGAGTGCCTTGCAGGTACACCATTCTCTCCTCAACATCAACTTGCTCGAAGGATCTTCAACCATTTCGGCCATCTCCAATTCTGATCACTTGTTCAGATCAATAAATATCTTGAACATAAAATCAAAGGATTGAATCACATCTGGGAAAAGCATAGTTTCACTATATTTTTTCGAATAACCTACCATTCCCACATAAAGTGTTGTTGTTCCGTTACACAACCAGAAATGGTCAGAGATTTGGTGGTTGTAATGTTAGCACTCAAACGCTCAAGTCAATATGGTAAGGAGAAGAGTGAAAGAAATTTAAAATTGAAATTATGTACCTAAAATTAACGCGTCTTCTCTTTATATAATTGAGCGGTTGTAACAACTTGTTATTTCCTAGGCGTGTGATGCGAGGAACCATTGAATGTATCTTAGATTTAGATCACATGTATTCTTCTATAAGATAATTTTCTGTGTAGAGAATATTTTAAACGTATTATAACTCCCTCAGTATCTTTTATATATATATATATATATATATATATATATATATATATATATATATATATATATATATATATATATATATATATATATATATATATATATATATATATATATATATATATATATATATATATATATATGTATTTTCAAACCCTCACATTGCGTCAACCAGACACTACAACAGTAGAGTATTAGCTCCAAGTTTGCAATGTGATAATACTAAATTAGGCTAAAAGCCATGTGTAATGTAATTATTATAATGAATTCTAATAAATTTAATGAGTAGGAAATAATTCTGATGAAAATATCTGGTGTGGCTAAAGTCACACTAAGCCTCAACATGGATTCGTCCATACCTACCTAGAGCTCAATAGTTTTATTAGAATTTGGTACTTGTATCAAATATTTATTAATAATTAAAAGACATTTTTTTATTATGTTTGTTTTTTCCAAAACAATAAATTTCCTAGATAATTAGTTTGTTAAATGAAATGTTAAGTGTGACTTAATCGTAATATTTAAAATATAAAAGCACTATTAAGTATTCATAGTCAGGCATTATTGTGAAGTGAGAAATATTAAAGCATCGAGACTATTATTTAGATAGACCGATGATCACATCTCATGGATCATGGATAAAGAGTTATCAAGTCTTAACATAAGTATAAATATTATAAGTAATATTCATACTGGATTGACCAGTTATGAGAATAATACATTGAATGTTATACAAAGTGTCATAAGTTAATCTCATAGTGATAATGGTATATACCACTCTTTAACCTGAAACCACTACGGGACCTAGATGTAGAGCCGAATACTTTAGTGTAGATTAAACATTGTTCGTAACTGGATGACCATAAAGATATTTGATGGTTACTCCAGAAATCATGTTAGGGACATGAGTGACCTAGATGTAATTTTTTTCATTATGCGTAATAGGATAAATGTCTAAGAGTTAAATATTAAAATAAACAAGGGTGACATGGTTTATGTCTTGTGTTCAATATAGACATAAAAGCAATATGGTAATTGTACACAATAATATTATCACGAAAAATATTTTGTCAAATCACATGACATTTTTGTGACTTGGGTAGTAGTGTCTTGTTGCTATATACCGATCACTATTTATTATATTAAATGTATGATTTAGTATAATTGTCAATGTCACGAGAATCAATAAGATCAAACACATAAAAACTGGTTATTAAAAGATAGAATAAATAAGGAACACCTAAGGTACAGTATATTTGAAAGAATTATATAATGTTGTTAAGGTACAATGAACTTAAATGGAATATGGAACACCATATAATATTATAATAATAATAATAATAGTTATTATTATTGTTATTATTATTATTATAGTTGTTAAATATAATAATAATAATAATAATAATAAAAATAATAATAATAATAATAATAAAAGTATGTTTATTATAATAATAATAATTATAATAATATAATAATATTAATATATATATATGATGCACTTAAGTTGAGTTTTTTTTCAATTTATTGTCCACACAAGTGATTCTATAAATAGAATTCATGTGTAGAAGTTTTTATATTTGATTAAATTAAATTTATGAAACCTCTCTCTCTCTCTCTCTCTCTCTCTCTCTCTCTCATTAGTAAAACTATTTGTGTGGACTAAGATGATCATCGTTCATCACTCGTGATCATTCATTTGATTCTACATCAAAGGTTTTAATCATTACGAAAGGTAATTGTTTATATTACTAATTATGCTTATTCGTAAGGATCGACTTAAGCAAAATTTTATTTTTCGATGTGTATTGTATCGCAATTTCTCTTCAGTTGTATCAGAGCACTTACGAAATTGTATATTGGATAATTATTTATTTTCTAAGATTTGTGTATTAATTCGACTAAAGAATTAAATAATATTACATTTGTCCCTAAATATATGACTCGTAGTGTAAATTACATTAATTAAGAAAATTGGTTAGAATGTTAAATTTATTAACAGTTTGTAGAATATTACATGTGTATCCTTAGGAGAGATAAATAATTAATGGCTATACAAGAGTATTTATTAGCAAAAAAACAGATGTATTATTAGGGGTATATTTGAAAAAAAATAATTAATGCACTTTGAACATTGAAAAAGGTCTTATAAAAAAGACAAGGAAAAAAATTCAAAAAATGCTTATAATTAGAGACAAAAAGTAGTAATTGAGTCATTAAATTTTAGTATCATGTCATGTATGATTTAGATCAATATAATTAAAATTGGAGCAATCACTCAGTCGGTATATGCAAGGGTTTAAACGTCTGGCATGGTTAAACTGGGGTCAGACATGTATTAATAAAATATATTTTTTAATTATTTTAATTTTAAATATCTAGCATATATTTTAACATATTTTTACAAGATTTAGTTTATATTTATCAGAATAATGATTAATTTTTTGTTAATATACTTAATTTAAAGTTTAAAACAATGTTTTAAAAACCGAACTGTAGAATAAACCGTTAAAACATGCAGGTCAAAGTTCAATCAATTCAACCGGTTCAACCGTGATTGAATCGTATGTTAGATTTAAACTAAGAAAATAACTAAATATATCATTAAAATCCTAATAAAATTAATTTATATCATAATTTATAAAATAAAATTCTCAAATAAATACGATACTAAGGACCAATATAAAATCCAATAACTACTCAAAAAATTAACTAAGGATCTATATATATATATATATATATATATATATATATATATAATTGCCTAACTCAAAGTCACAAGTTCTTTGTCAGTATAATTTTTCACATTTCTTCCAAGACCAACATCACTTACCCCATGTCCACAAATATTACATTATTTTTCTCTCTTTTTATTTGCATTTATATTGTCTCATGTCTTTCAATTTTAATCTTTATTTTTCATCTATACAATTTTAAATGTTTGTTATAATTAATTTTTTAGGTTTAAATGAAGTAAGACATTAAAAAATAATCTTTGATTTTTTAACCTTCTAGTTCACCAAGACCGGTCCAAATTTTATGGTTATTTTGGTTTTTCGCGATTGAAACAAATTTATCTCTGTTTTATAGATTCAACTGTTTATTGGTCCAAACCAAATCGAATTAAATAACGATTTAAGGTTGAACCGGTTGAACCGGTTGAATCGGACGGTTCAATCCAATTTTTAAAACATTGATTTAAAATAAAAAATAAATTTAATGAGACTCACAATATTTTTTATTTTATTTTTATAAATAAAATAGTAGATATAGGCCATTTGATAAGTCCATGCTATCAAAAGAAAAAGTAACCATATCAATATTGGAAATTACTTCCTCTAATTATTATTATTATTATAAGAGAAAAAATTACTTTTTTAGATTCATTCAATAATTAATATATTTGATCCATATATGAACCAAATACATTAATCATTGAATGAATCGATATTGATCATGTTTCGAAATCTGAGTGTTATATGGTAAAGCAGCGATATATCAATCATCCATAAGTTACACAAAAGTGATCGATCTATTTCATATAAGATATGAATAATTCTGATGCAATGGCGGTATATTTGATGTATGCCTTTTATTTTATCGATTCAATTAGTGTGATGAAATTGTTTCATATGAATAGTCAAAATTCATTCTGCTTTGGAATCTGATTGTATGGTGAAACATTGAAATTTTGATCAGTCGAATTCAATAATCAATCATTACGTTTTTTATGATATAAATATGTTGCATTAGAGTTTATAACGACACAAATGTTATCAAAAATTATAAAATTAAGATTTACAAATTTTATAATATAATAATAATAATAATAGTTGTTATTATTGTTATAATTATAAAAGGTAAATAGTATTTGTAGTAAGACTACTTTGAAAAATGAAGTAAAGTTGTTTTTGTTACTACCCGAAACGCAATGCAATGTAACGGTATTGTATGAGAAGTTAACATGCCACCCTCGCGGGTTATACATGTCACCTTAATGGTATGTTTTTACCACTATATCCTTATGAATAATCACTAAATTTAAAAAATATTGAGTTCTACCAGAAATTTGAGGGGTGTACCGGAAATATTTCAAATACCGAAAATTTCAATATGTTTCAAAAAATTTAAGAAAAAAAAAAGCGATTTTTTCTGAAATTTCCACGAAAAATATTGAATGGGGGTGGCATGTTAATTTCTCGTACAGCATGCAATGCAAACGCAAATGTATTCCAAACAAACAATATATTAGTTTTTTTCATTAAATAAAAAAATATATATCAATAGTTAGTTGGTCTAGTGATGATTAGCATTTGATTTGATAAAGAGTATTATGATTTGATCCCTCGCAATTGTGATTGAAAGGGGGGTTATTATTTTTATGTGGCAAGCGGTTATGGCCTTAGTCCTCTTATATGTAAAACAAGTATTCTTTGATGTAATATAATGTAATGAAGAAAAGAAGAAGACAAGATCAAAGGAGGACAATTATGGAGGTCTAGTTTGGAGAAGTATAGATTGTTATTAGGTTTAGTTTAGATGCTCTAATTGGTTTGAACGAATCATTGTTCTAGGGGCCATAATCATATCATTTTATTTTTTATATATATGTTGATGCGTGTGAATGTATGTTGATGCATGTGAGAGACTAATTTTATGGTAAATAAGCCAGTCGGATCAAACTAATCAAAGTCCCCTCAAACCAAATATTAGGTTTATGCTTTCTAAATTTTAGCACTCACCAATACTAGTATCGAATAATGTAGGTTTTGCTAACACGACGTGCATGTTCTATACCAATAAGGTGCGATGGGATATATGTAATATCCAATTTCTAAAATATTGGGTCGAACTTAACTAAACAAATTATAATACGATTTTATATGTTTAGTACAAGAGTTGGGAACGATCTATATGATGGATTAGAATACGGATTTATTCATACAACTGAAAATATTTGAGAGTTGTATTAGATACAATTAGAAGGAATTCTTATCTAAATAATCGAGTTTTGTGTAGTCAGTCTGATATTGATTTAAAACGAAGTGAAATATGGATCTCGATCCATTAGAAAATCTTCCAACATGATTTTCTGAATTAAATGATGAGGGTCATTTGGTTTAAGTAAAATAGTGGGAGCATATTTAATTAAAGGCCTAATTAAATATGTTGGTTTTAATGATAATTATATTTTCACAATATTTTATGTAGATTACCATGACAACAGACACTTCTAATAATATTTTGCAATCAATCGTGAAACTTGAGAATTCTCCTCAAACATAATAAAAAAATACACCAAGCAGGTCAGTAAAAAGGAAAGGAATTTGTCAGACCCAAACCTATTGCTCATGCTTTGAAACCTAGTGGAGGTATAACAAAGGTGGACACTTTCTTCCATTGCAATAAAATCAGGCATTGGAAGAGAAACTGCCCAAAGTACCTGGAAGATAAGAAGAATGAAGTGGAAACTTCAACCTTAGGTATTTTTTTTATATGAATAAATTTATCTACTTCTAAGTCATGTGTATTTCATATTGAATGTGGTTCTCACATTCATACTAATGTGTATGAACTAAAAATGAGTAGAAAACTAGCAAAATGTGAAGTTTATCTACAAGTTGGAAATGGAGTAAAGGTTGATGCTTTACTTGTATGAAATTATGTATTGAATTTACCTAGTGATTGAATAATTCAGTTAGAGAATCGTTATTATGTACCAACAATTAGCAGGAATATTATTTTTTCATTTCTTGTTTGGACAATTTTTTTTCATAATAAAGAACAATTGTTGCTCTATTTATTTGAGTTATGTATTCTATACTATTGCACAAATGAACAATGAGTTGTATGTCCTTGATATTGAAATGTCAATTTATAACATTAATACTAAAAGGATGAAACCTAACAAGTTAAATCCAACTTACCATTTGCATTGTCGATTAGGCCACATAAATGAGAAACGCATGGCCAAGTCTCAGGTAAAACAAAATGTCAAGATAATTATACGCCTCATGTATCACAAAGTATCAGATGAATTTAATATCTCAAATGAACCAAAGTATGATATGAGCTCTAAGCTAAGGGAAAGTAACCATGGTCTCAAGTCCAAAGTCCAAAACTCCATATGAAAGTGATAGTGACAATAGTCCTCAAGAGCACATTACAAGTTTTTTTAGGGTTTTGTATTTATTAATGTCTTAAGCCTTTGAAGGCAAGCAAAAAAAAAAAAAAAAAGATAAAAATGACATGAAATGATAAATGACTTGAATGATAAATGACAAAAATTAAATTGCACAAAAGTAAAGGGTGAGAAGTTAAATGATTTTAATGTAAAAGTGTGCAAAAGTAAAGTTGGAACAATAATATGGAGTTAATGGTAGTGTTAATTGTTAATCAACTGATTCGAGACTATTTAGCGCTATATTAAGCAATCGTAATTGGACATATGTAGAAGTCACAACTATCTGAGACCGGGAAATAACAATGTATGTGTAATTGATGTTAGATAAATGATACAAAGTCATCCTCCAAAAAAATACAACACCATGATTAAAACAAAGAAAAAAGAAGAAAAAAAGAAGAAGAAGAAAGGTGATCAAGCACAAAGGCAAGAAGATTGGATCATTACTTCAATTCACCTTCTTCATGATACCTTGAGACAAACTTATCATCAATCCAAAGTATAAAAAATGATCAAATGCTCATTTAATGGTAAATTTGAAATGAAAAAAGTTTATCAAGCATCAATCTAAAGTCAAATTAAACAAGATGAGCTTCAATAAACCACAATTGACTAAGTCAACCAAAAGTCAAAAGTACAAAACATCAAGAACAACTAAATTATTATTTAAATGATTTTTAAAATGTTTTTAAAATGACTTTTAAATGATTAAGAATGGAAGATAATATGCCAAAGCATAATCAAAACATCAAATAAATAACTGCAAAAATAATAGAAAAATCATAAATATTCTAAAGAAATGTATCTCAAAATTTGGGTTCCATAATGTTTTAAAATGATTAAAATAAAAATGATGAAAGTTAATTAAAAAGAAAATAAAGAGAAAATGGTGAAAAATAATAAAAATGTTTTTAAAAATCTGGAAAAAAATAGAAGGTAGAAAATGATTTTAGAAAATTAAAGAAACATTTGAAGTGAAAAATCATTTTCGAACTATTTTTAAGGAATTTTAAAATAAAAGGAAATAAAATGAAATAAAAATAAAAATAAAAATAGATCCAACTGCTAGCAAGGTGGCGTGATCAGAATGGTTACAATTCAAATTTTGGAACTAAAACACGTGAAGCTCAACTTCGTCTTCAATCTCTAGCCAAAATCACATATCCTTGAACTTTGAGTTTCAAGCTTAAACACCACATGGTTTAGCTTCTACTAATATCATCATTCTCATTTACTGTAACACCCCAGACTAGCTTCGAGATTATCGATTGACCCCACAAACCAACACAGGTCTTTTCAGCATGCTTTGCCCTCACTCACGTGCTTTATGGGAAAACTTCCCAGAAGGTCACCCATCCCAATACTACTCAAAGTCAAGCACCCTTAACTATGAAGTTCTTATGGTTAATCTACCAAAAAAAGATGCATCTTGTTGGTATAGGTAGTACCAATTAATTCTTAAAAGCCTCCTTCAACCATGAAGTCTCATACCTGCATAGTCTCAGGATTCTTCTCATTCTGATATGGCGACCACTCTTAGCCCTCTTCAGCCTCGAGTGTTACATGCAGTGTAAACACCCCCTCCTTCTTTGGCCTCGGGTGCTACATGTCCACCAGCTTCCGCATGGTTCATCCTCGAACCCCATCATAGTGGGAGAGGTATGACTCTGATACCATTTTGTAACGCCCCAGACTGGCTTTGGGATTATTGAGTGACCCCACAAACCAACACGGGTCTTTTCAGCATGCTTTGGCCTTACTCACATGCTTTATGGGAAAAGATCCCAGAAGGTCACCCATCCCAATACTACTCAAAGTCAAATACACTTAAATATGAAATTCTTATAGTTAGGATACCAAAAATAAGATGCATCTTGTTGGTATTGGTAGTACCAATTAATCCTTATAAGCCTACTTCAACCATGCATTTCAATACCTGCATAGTCTCAAGATCCTTCTCATTCCAATGTGGCGACCACTCTTAGCCCTCTTTGATCTCGAGTGTTACATGCGGTGTAACCACCCCTGCCTTCTTTGGCCTCGGGTGTTACAATAGCTATCTATTCGAGGTAAGCTTAGAAGGTCTGAAAATGGTGAAATGTATTTTAAGCTTATAGGTGTTACTGAACTTCTGTAATGCTTCAAGTATCTTCAAATGATGCCTATGAAGGTTTCTGGGTGGATAATTAAGGTTAAAAAGAAGAGAAAATGAGTTTAGGTTTTCTGTTTTTTAAGAGGTATCGGGCTTGAGAGAATCAAAGTTTCTTTGGTTGTTTAAGCTTGGAAATAAAGGAAAAATGATGCTCTATTTATAGGAGAATGAGTGAGCTCATCATACGTGCCAAATTGGGTCTCAATCGTGTGAGTCAAGTTTGAAAAATTCTAGATAAAAAATTGTGTGAAATGAAGCATGAAATGTGTGATTTTTGGCATGATTTAAGTCGTTTTGTGTTGTGAATTTTTTTGGTACATGCAACACATGGTAATAGTGATATTCCAACATCAGAGTAATATCAAGGCAAATGTTTCCACATCCGATTTGACATTATGAATAAATTTATCAAGATGTAAGTGATATTGAAATTTAAATTGCAGAATGATAAATAACACATAGAATTGTTAACCCAGTTCGATGCAACTCACTTACTCTGGGGGCTACCAAGCCAGGAAAAAAATACACTATCACTAGTATTAATTTTGAAATTCTGGTATGCAGATATCATATGTCCTAAGAGATGTCGAGATATTGATATCTGATCAAAACACAATGGCAATATAAATATAGATAAGATAATTTTAAAGTAAAGGAAAACTCATTGTTGTTAATCCAATTCGATGTACAACAACACCTATGTATAGGGGTTACCAAGTCAAGAAGAAAATTCATTAATAAGTATCAGTTTATAGATCTTCAGCAAACTATCTCCAGTTTACAATCTAATGACTTAATCATTACCTGTTCTTAAATTTGATCTAAGACTCACCTAGGTATGAGACCCCTCTCACTTTCCTTTCAACCACACAATGATTAAACAATAGTACTTTAAAACTTTTTAGAAGACACACTTCAAAGACACATAATCACTCAATGCTTAAAAGCTTAAGAGTGATTAACAGAAGTTACAACTCGATAGAGACAGTCAAACTCTTATATCAAGATGATATTAGAAAGGCTCAGAATTAACAAGAATCTACAAACCCTAAGAGATCACAATTCAATATTACATGTTCCACCCAAAATTAGGTTTGAACCATTCTATTTATACGCATAAGTCTGGACTGGATCTGGGCTTCAAAAACACAGCAAAGAGGCTGCTAGAAGTCTGCAGAATCTTCTGCATAAAAATAGGTCTCTACTACAATTTCATCTTAGTGTTATTCTTCAAACCATCAACAATTACCTTAGCTACCCACTCGACTCAATTGCCTCCAAAACTTGTGCTTAGAATACAAAGGCTTTATCCTAAAAGTTGAGGATGTTAGGACTCTAATACCTAGCACAGTGTAGTTACACTTCTTCTTATCCTTGCATACCATCCTACATCTTTTGCAGTCATTTTTTTCAAACCTCACCTCTCTACCATTAAGGATAGTGTGTTATAGAATAACATCTTTAAATTGTCTCAAAGAACAAAACTCCATCCCAACTTTGAAAACATAATCCTTACTAAAAGCATCTTATGCATTGAACCTGATGACGCACGGCCTTTCATAACCACTATCATCATCATCTATGTTATCCAGATCATCAGTCGTGTACTCCTCATTAATGACATGAGCCTTACCCATCTCTTCTATGATAAACATAGGCTTGGCTGGTTCACTAGAGGCATTGACATTTGTAACAGGCGGGGTTATAACTTCATCATCAACACCGACACCAACTTCTTCTTCAAACCCATTATCAAATCCATTCATTCTCTCTTCCACATTATCATCAAAATGGACATCCCTTACAAATTCATCACTTGAGTAATCACTGCAGTCACTTGTTCTTTCCTTCTCTTCTTCATAATTCCTACCCTCCCCTTTTCTCTAACACTATCCATAAATGGGTTACCTCCTGCTTTTGGTTTAGGCTCACAGTATATCTCAATTACATTATTATTCTCAACAACAAACATAGTCAACTCGAGAGCATCTGCATCATCTTTAAATGGGTTCAGATCTGCTTCAAGGGATTCTTCTTCATGTTTTCACCACATCTTAACAGCCTTATAATCAAATGTGAGGTCAACATTTTTCATTAAGTTACGGGCTTCAAAGAATGAGAAATAATATGGATCTTGGCTATTAAAGGCAAACATTTCCCCACCATCATATTTAAGGCTAGTGTCTTTTACGAAACAAGCCCTAGTGTAGAAAATGACCTTAAATATTGTCATATCTTGTACAGTAAATATACCCAAATTCAATTAGGCCAAAGAAATACGGTATAATCTACACTAGTAATATAGTTACGAGAGAAATTGGGGCAAGTGGATCAGTAAAAATTAGGGCTAAAGTTTACAGTTGAATCTTTGTCATATACAAACTAATGTTTGTTAATCTATCATTAACATTAAAAAATCACGCAAAAAAGCATTAACAAAGGTACAAACTCGAGACCACGCAATTGATATGAGGGAGAGACAACCTTGGATTTAGGGTTTTGTGATTGGGCTTGGCAAAAAACTTGAAGATTGAACAACTGATAGAGAATGTATATGGTTGAGAGTTACATGTAAATAGATCCACGCTTCAACAAAAAAATGAGACACGTCAGCCTCCGTTAGAGCTATCTAACATGAGGGACCAATACTCATGAGAGAATATTTTGTGAGGATCAAAGTTCGACGAAAATTTTTGTAGGGACTAAAATTAAAGGGTGTCATATTTATAGGAACTAAAAACATATTTAACTCAATATTTTATTATATCTAATATTTCAACCGTTGCTTGATTACTAAGATTAAGAAATTGAATTGATATCATTCTTTTGAATATTAATCTCTCAAAGTTTATTGTTGTCCAACTATTAATAGGCTTAGCTATCAATGTTGATTTTAGTTCGGGGTTGACACATACCCTCGCTCAATATTTATCATTTTGCTTGTACTCCTTCTATTTTATCTATTGAATGAATTTGATTCCTGTAAAAAAAAAAGCTTTACAACATATCAAAGGTCTCTTCCTATTTATGTTGTTTGTGTAATATGTATCATATATAGAAATGTATATGCGGGAGAATAAATAAGCATTTTATTTTAGAGGATTGAGTATATATACTTCAAGTAGAAAAACATTTTAATATTAAAGCATATAGTGGTTAGACCAAATCATATCACAAAACTCTAAATCATATCTTTTACAATTTAGATAAACTTATTCTTTATTAATTTTCTTTTATTTAAACATTAAAAAAAAAAGAGGCTAGAAACAAAAATGAGCGGTTAGAAAAATACAATAGTCACCTACTTCCAATCTAAAAAAATACAAAGAAAAGACAAGAGTTTACTCTCTATGTCTTATCGTCACTTGAAATGCCATACTGTGATATGTTTTATGCTATATTTTTTTCTCACCATATATCTCAAATCTCAATCCATTCCTTATTGTCTTATTTATACTATTTGGCTGAAAGTTATTGTGTTATATAGTATTACTCTGTAAATTGGTTGGCATGGCAATGACATCATTATACAAAAAAGGCTGGCATCTTCACAAATTCAATAGCAAGCAACCTTTAATAAATCCCATGTGCTTCATTGTTATAAGTATCTGTTTTAAGAGTGATGCGTATCGACAAAGTTAATAGGAGGTCTACTTAATTATAAGTTTTGCAGTTTTTTACAGCAATGCTAGATTGCAGTTGATGAGTACTATTAATTATAATTCTAACTTGTACACAAATGACAAAGCGTGATGTATTGTTGGTTGAGAAAAATATTAATTAATGATAGTACAATTTTAAAAGATTATTTTTGGTGAAGAAAAAGTGAAAAACAGTTTTTTGTTTTGGTTTATGAAGAGGGCCAATGGCTTAAAGAAAAGACCAAAGCTACAAAATAGTATTAAATGTTGAGCCTAACAAATTTAGATTGAGTCACATAAAAAAACATCATCAAATAATTTGGTCACTTTCAATCTACCCTCTATAATCTCATGAACTTCTCAATTTTTTACTTTGACTATTTTATTTTAAGAATTCTTTTTGACATATTCTTATTGAAAATTCCATTCAAATATATTTTAAAACAATTTAAAAAATTTCACATATTTTCTCATACTCTTTCAAAAATATAAACTTTTTTTCATAAAATTTGATTTATAATGCACATTCAATCTTTATTTTTTATCTTAAAGCACAATAATGTAACTATTTTTCTATTCTTTGTTGAGGATCTTGTCTAAAATAGGAAGGCATGAATCTTCTGCAGTAATCTTTAGATTCATTAGCTCTGTTTTTTTTATATAAAAGCACATTATCTAACCACATATGTTTTAAATAATCGTAGTGAAAAGTACTGTCATTTTTGCTGATAAAATAATATTTTATTATAGTTTTATCTTTCAACCCTTATGATATGTTCTTTAAGTTTATTATAACATATGTGAAATATATATTTCACCACCTATTCACTAAACATATAACCTTTCAATGTGATATAGAAATTAATAATTTAACAAATTAAGTTATATTAGAATAACAAGTTACAATGGTCAATGTTTTCCTAGCTTTTTTTCCTTTCATTTTTCATATATCCTTCGCTTTTTTAAGTGTTAGAATTAGGATAAATACTTGTGATTCCTCATCCAACACTTTATTCTTTACTAGTTCATTGAAATATTAAAGAAGGAAGTGTTAATTGAAGAGCTACTTAACCCAAATTATAATTCTTAAAGAGGGAGAGAGTTACATAGAATGGAAGGAAGAAGGCTCGAAAAACTTTGATCAATGTAATTTGTTTTCTAAAATAACTTAATTTTTTATATTATAAATATATATATCAATTAGAAAATTATTTAGTTAGTGAAGTGTGGGTAAAGTACTCAAACCACATATGACATAATAAACTCATCTAATAGTTATTGTTTCTATATACAAGGTATATCATTAAACATCAACAACATACAATATATAAATCATCATCAACTTTTATTAACATGCATACAACTTTTATCAACAATATACAACTTTTATCAACAATAATATATATCAACAAAAACTAAATCATCATCAACATCTAACTTTTATCAACAACAACACACCTTAAATTAAATACAACATATCACTAAAAAATAAAATCAACAACAACATTCAAGTTTAATCAACAACATACAATTTTTATCAACAATAACATTATCAACAACATCTATAAAATGTTTCACGAGCATACCTATCTCAAAATGTTTCACGAACAACTTTTATCAACAACAACAAACAATATATCAACTCATAAAATGTTTCACGAATGTACTTATCTCAAAATGACATCCACAATAAAAAAAGGATGAAGCTGAAGTGAGAGCGGAAAGCTTGTGTTAAATTTGAAGTGAATTTCTTAATCCACCCCCATGGGGTGAACTTAAACCCTATACATTTTCGAAAATGTCCCTCTAAAACCGAAAATATACTTCCAGTACGCACCACTTTTTGAAATACTTATCTGAAAACCAGAAGTATATCTCCGGTTCCAAACTTATCTGCCTTGACATTGGTTTATCAGGCCTGTTCTTCTTCTTGTCACTTGACATCTGCCTTGACCTTGGTTTATCAGGACTGTTCTTTTTTTTGTCACCTGACATCTGCCTTGACCTTGGTTTAACAGGACTGTTCTTCTTCTTGTTACCAGCAGGTTTCTTTGCAGCCACATATCCTAGCCCAGACATATTTCCTGCATTTTGTCCAATCTGCATGATTTCTTCCAACTTGTCAGTTCCAGTTGTTAACATCTTGACAGACTTAGTCATCTGATCAAGTTTGGAATTCAACACTAGAACTTCACCATTGAGATGACTTATAGTAGCAGTGTCTTCCTTCTTCTCAGCCTCCAACTTTATAATGAGCTTTTTCTGTTTCTCATTTTGCTGGCAGACTTCAGCACTTCTGATACACAGCTTCTTGTAAGTGTCAGCAAGTTCTTCAAATGTCACCTCCTCATCACTAGAATCATTATCAGAGTTACAGACACCAGATAGTGCAGTAACAAGTTTGACAGATTCTTCTTCAGAGTCACTCTCTGAGTCACCATCAGACCAAGTGACAGACATTTCTTTCTTTTGTTTCTTTAGAAAGGTAGGGCATTCAGCTCTAATGTGTCCATATCCTTCACATCCATGACATTGAATCCCTCTGCTTTGATTGCCCTTTTCTTCAGGTTTTGCTCTTCTGCTGGAGTCATAAGATCTGCTGATGTCAGAGGAGATGTTCTTGACACTTGACCTTGACTTTGGGTCAATTCTCTTGATGAGTTTGTTGAACTGTCTTCCAAGCATATCTATTGCTTCAGATATCTTCTCTTCATCACCCTCCTTGCATTCCTCTTCAGTATTGGATACAAGGGTTATGCTCTTGTTTTTCTTGTCAACATTGTCACTGATCCCCATCTCAAATGTCTGAAGTGATCTAATAAGTTCATCAACCTTCAAGGTGCAGATATCTTGAGCTTCCTCTATAGCAGTCACTTTCATTGCAAACCTTTTAGGCAAGGATCTGAGAATCTTTCTCACCAGCTTTTCTTCTAACATCTTTTCTCCCAATGCTCCTGAGGTGTTGGCAATCTCCAAGATGTTCATGTGAAACTCATGAATTGTCTCATCTTCCTTCATCTTCAGATTCTCAAATTTGGTAGTGAGCATCTGAAGTCTTGACATTTTCACCTTGGATGTACCCTCATGAGAGGTTTTGAGAGTGTCCCAAACATCCTTGGCCAGTTCACACTGATGTACTAGTCTGAAAATATTTCTGTCAATTCCATTGAATAAGGCATTCAATGCTTTAGAGTTGCCCAGTGCTAGCTCTTCTTCTTCTTTTCTCCATTCTTCCTCAAGTTTCAGACTAGTAGTCCCATCTTTCTCAAGCTTGGTAGGATGTTTCCACCCTCTGTCAGCAGCTCTCCAAACTTTATTGTCCAATGACTTCAAAAAGGCAACCATACGAGGTTTCCAGTAATCATAGTTAGATCCATCCAGTATGGGTGGCCTACTTCCAAATCCTCCTTCCTTGTCCATAACGCCATAAACTATTATCCCTAGATCTCACCCAGAAATAACAGGCAGGGTGCCTGCTCTGATGCCAATTGAAATTCCTGGCAGCAGATACGTGATGTCACAGAGAATGTTATGACATAGTATCTGACACTCTGTTTAACAATTCACACAGTAATGTAAAAACAGTAAAGAACACAAACAATTGTTTACCCAGTTCAGTGTGTAACTACACCTACATCTGGGGGCTGCCAAGCCAGGGAGGAAATCCACTATAAGCAGTATTAATTCAGGAATAAACCAACCAGTTTATCTCCTTCACTTAAAAACCTACCCAATGCAATTTCAATCTAAGTCCTACTTAGACCTGAGTTCCTACTCACTCCCCCTCAATCACAGCAGTGATATCAACCTATTGATTAATTGAATTGTGAAGACACTCTTCAATAAACATACTTGATTTTGCTTCAAAGCTTTAATCAAGAGACACAACACTCGTGCTTCAAAGCTTTGAGTGATAAACAACCCTTACAATCAAATCCTAGTCCAAGGCACTTATCAAATGACAATTGCTTGGCTCACAAGAGTAACTAGAATACACAAATAACAGACTGCTAAATTTCCTAGCAGTACAAAAAGCGCTCAAGCAGAATAAGGGTTTCTTTCCTATTATAGAATCAGTAAGTAGACTTCAGTTTGGGCTTCCATAATAATAGCTAGGGTTTACTTGATTTAACCTAAAGACTTGGTCTTTTTAACAAACCAATTTAGGGTTAAACAAGGTTAACCTTAGAGCCACGTGAGCATGTGATCCAATAACATAAACCATAATAAAAACAGCTCAACAGAAATCCTGAAAAGTCTCAGGAAAAGTAAATCAGAATAGATGTTGCATGTAATGTCATGACATTGGTCATGACATCACCATTCTTGCAGATTTCAAAGATAATGCTTATCTCCCACCGAGTTGTGTATTATCCTTCTTCTGCAGAATGTATCTTCAACTCTGAATGTCATGACATCAGTCAAGACATTGACATAGACTAGTTTTACCAAAAATTAAAGCCAACATAAAAACACTTACAATTATATTTCATTTTAATTTTTTTTTTTAATATTTAATGAGATCAATTTATATAAAACAATTTTTCAAAAAAATATGTTTGAAATTTTATAGTTGTAATAGTGTACCACCAATTCAATGATTTTATATGATGGACATATAGGGACAAATTCATTTCAAACTATCAATAAATATTTGTGTCTTTTCAATTTAAAAAATCCATCACAAACTATAAACATATTTGTAAACATCAATTGTCGCGATTTGGAGGGAATTGAAACTACTTCATGTGTGAATTCACCCTGAATCAGATTAGTCAGTCTAGTGGACTAGATATTGATGATGAAAACTTAAAAAATCCCTTTTATCTCAGTAGAAAAGGGTGTTTTATCTCGGTTGCAAAGACGAGGTAGCAAAGAGCCTCATAAATTTTTTCTAATTTAATCACTGGTTTTTGTAGAACCAAGGAATAAAGTGTATTGCATATGATTTCAAACTACAACAACTGCAATTTCGTATTTTCTAGAAAAACAAACAATTTTTCCTTTGAATATATAAATAACTAAGATGAATAGGAAGAGGGTGATGTACCTGCAAGGCACTCTGATGCTAAAGTAAGTAAGTGTTTAAAGTGAGAATAGTGAATATTAGGGTTTTGAGAATATAACTATCCGAGCTGACTTGGTCAGACCGGACATTGATGCTCGAAACTAGCTGTTATACTGAGTAGAGGGGACATGATGGGCATAATCCTCAGTGATACAAGCTGGATGACTCCGCTCGATGGATGTCGAGTAGAGGGTATTGAATGGTGTGTGGAACGGGCAGATAGAAACCCCATGCCTGTTATTGAGCCTTGGTGGATCGTTATAGGTCATGAGGAGTGACCTTCCCAACATGCATTTTGGCAGTCCAGAACAGTAGCCCCCAAGTCATCACGTCTGGCCATAGAGGTGATTACTTGATTTCGAGGAGTATGATCAAGTTCGTTTGCTTCAAGGAGAAGAAAAGTTGCCGAGGAACCGAAGGGTTGAAGAATTTGGAGAGTTTTTCCCACGTGGCCTTGAGTCGGGTGTATGGACTGCTAGAAGACTGAGGGAGCTAGGATGTAATGATGATTCCCCTAGGTTCCCTAGGTAGGCTCAGGCCCACATGCGGGGTGAGAGACTATAAAAGATAGAGGTTCTTCATTTAGTGACTTTTTCTGTTTGATCTCATCTGTCTCGTGCTCGACTTCAACATCTATCAATCAGAGAGCTAATTTAAGGTGGTTCAGAATCATCTCCGCCCTTTGCTACCGTATCAGTGTTTTGATTTCCTATTCTACATTCTCCATCTAATCTCAAACGTTACATTTTTCATATTCCTTACTAGAATTTGGTTGATTAGATTTGAAAGTTCCAGATGTTTGTAGAAGTGCATGTGGTTAGGGTTTTTCTTTTGGGGAATTCCTTCGGCAGTGAGTGGTGGCTCCACCTCTCTTTGGCGGCCTAAGACGCCTGGGTTACCTGCGTTCTTATTATTTGATGTCGCCCTTTGTTTCGAAGGCGTGACATCTTCTTAGGAAGGATCTATTTGTAATAATGGTTCAAATTCAGATAGTCTAGATCTGAGTGTTTCATGTCGAGTGAGGGATTTTGGTCGAGGATATGATCCTTGCTCATCCAAGCCCTTTCACTTGAATAGTGGTGTAAGAGTGAATTTGACGTATATCTCGAGCTCACCTATATCCTCTAATTTTCAAGTATAATGGCAAGTGTCGACGAGGACATCCGAGAGGATCTTGAGGTTCCGGGAAAAGTCCTTCAAGATTTACTTCCGCAGAGCAGAGTGATTCGGTGGAGTTGATCGATGAGAGTCCACCTGTGCTTGAAGTCGAAGTGATTTCGCCCGTGCCTGAGGTCGATGAGACCAACAAGGACGATCATCTGGTTTAGGCGTCCCCGATGTATGGAACCGGGCATCACAGTTCGTGGATAATCTGGGCGAGGTGTTTCGCCAGGTGGATTCGTACGCGATGGTTGAAGATGTCGGGGAAGCCGACGCGGCCATAGAAGACTGGATGGTGTATGTCCCGGATAAGGATGATAGGATTTCCTCGAGGTACGAAGCCCGTTATATCCTAGTTTACGACATATGGTTTCAGGAGTTGGGTTTTTGGGTGCCCTTCACCGAGTTCCAGGTGGGCGTTTTCTGTCACCTTCGTTTGGCCCCGTCCCAACTCCACCCTAATGCCATAGCCTTCTTTTGGGTGTTTGAGATCATCTGCGAGTATCTGGAGGTGGGCGCCACTCTCGAGTTGTTATTCTGTATTTTTTGTCTTCGTAGGGGTTCGAAGAAGATCGAAGGGAAAGTTCGGTGGGGATTGGTGTCTCTGAAACACCAAAATGGAAAGTTCTTCGAGGCATATCAGGAGTTTGTCCACTTCTTTGATGAGCTAGAGGCACCGTCGACGAATGTGGTCCATTTGTTGGTTCCTTCTTGGAGTGTTGGGAAAGTCATTTTGACCATGAAGTCTGCCAAGACTTGTGCTTTGAGGGCTTTCCTGTTTTCGTATCTGATGTCGAATTCGGACAGTTCAACTGACCATTTGAGCATTCTGTCGGCCATGTCTGGTCGACCTAATAGTTGTTTGATGGTTTGGTCTGTTCGAACTATGACGATGTATGTTAAAAAGTAGTGGCGGATCCGTCTCGCGGCGTTGACTAGCGCGAGGGCAATTTTTTCGATTTGTTGGCATCTCAATTCGGGCCCTTGTAAGGCCTTGCTCGTGAAATAGATAGGTTTCTATCCTTCCCGTGTTTCTTGGATGAGCACGGCGCTAACGGACTCAACAATCACGGTCAGATATAGATATAGTATCTCTTCTTTATCAGGTCGAGATAGCACAGGTGGTTGGGATAGGGTTTGCTTTAGATGAATTAAGGCCTACTCGCATTCCTCGGTCCACTCGAACGCAACTTCATTTCTTAGTAGTTAAAAAAATGGAAGTGCATGGTGGGCCGACCTCACGACGAATCGAGATAACGAGGTTAGCATCCCGTTGAGGACTTGAATGGTTTTTTTCGAATTCAGAGTGAGAAACTCTGAGAATGCCCGACATTTGTCGGGGTTAGCCTATATCCCGCATTTGGTGAGATAGAAACTGAGGAACTTTCCGGCCCGGACTCCGAAGGTGCACTTTTCAGGGTTGAGCCTCATTTTGACTCTTCTGGCTTGGTTGAATACCTCCCTGAGGTGTCGGGCATGATCAACCTCCTCTTGGGATTTCAATATCATGTCGTCCATGTATACCTCGAGCATGTCTCCGATTTTTCCTTTAAAGACTTTATTCATCATCCATTGGTATGTTGCGCCGTCGCTTTTCAGACCGAAGGGCATCACATTGTAGTGATAATTGTCGATTCGGTCATGAAGGCCGTATAAATTTTATCTGTTTTAGCCATTGGAATTTTGTTATAGCCCGAATAGGCATCCATAAACGAAAGTAATTTAAAACCTGCAGAAGTATCAACGAGTTTATCGATGTTAGGCAAGGGGTAGGCGTCTTTTGGACATGCCTTATTAAGATCAAAGTAATCAATGCACATGCGCCATTTTCCATTATTCTTTTTTACCAATATAGAGTTGGATAGCCACATAGTGTATTCGGCTTCTATTACAAAATTGGCCTCTAGAAGGTCCCAATGCCTTGCTCGACACCCCGCTTTTTCAAGGATCGCCGGTGTGCTACGGCCTTAAGGGCAGGATCTATGGTAAGGTGGTGACATGTGACCTCGGGGTCGAGGCCGTGCATTTCGGATGCACTCCAGGCGAAGAGGTCGGCGTTATTCTTTAAGCATGCTTTGAGCTGTTCTCGTGCCAATTCCAAGAGGTATGTTCCTATCTTGACTCCTTTGTTGGGGTCGTCACCCAATGGAACGAGCTCGAAGTCCCCGTCTGGGATTGGGCGCATGTATTGCTATGAGGATGCTCCTGAATTTCTGGTAGCGGGCGAATCTTCTTCGACCATATGGGCTTTTCCTTTCCTCTTTTTCTCAGCCAAGTCCTCTGGCTCCAGACAGTTGTCGAGGTCGATAACATCGACTCGAGGAAGAGGCTTAGGCTTATGAGAGCTCTCTAGAAGGTCGATTCTTCCCTTAGTTTGGGGTTGTAGGTTGATGGAGTCTAGGCCTTTTGTGATGCCTCAAAACATCTTCGGGATGCCTAGATGTCTTCGTGCAACGTTGCCACCTTCCCGCTTGCTGTATAATATTTCATCTTCAAGTGTACCGTGGATGGTACAACAATCAGCTCGGTGAGAATGGGCCGATCGAAAATACATTGATATAGAGACGGGCAGTCGACGACCAAAAATTGTGTTTTGATCGATCTATCGGTCTCTCCGGCCCCAAAAGTTACGATTAGCTTGACATATCCCCATGGCTTCGCTATGGAGCCGTTGAATCCCTGCAGATCTGAACCGAGGTAGGGAGTCAGGTGGGTTTCGTTGAGCTATAACGTCTTGAAGAGTTGAGTGTACATGATATCAGCCGAACTTCCTTGGTCGACTAATATGCGCATGACATTGAAGTTGGCCATCCGAGCACGTATAAGCAGAGGGATATTTGCATTGGGGGCACCCCTAGGTAGCTCCTCCTTATAGAAGGCTAGTGGATGAGACTTGCCTTGGATTTTGTCGAGGATGGCGCCCAAATCTGAACTAGTCCTGACGAGGTCGTCAAATCTTCTCTTGATTTATCCGATGGAGTTCTTGGTGAACCCTCCACCGGAGATGACCATGGTCATTGGGAAATATTCCCAAGGGCTGTGAGCGTCGAAGTAGGTCGGGGTGATATCCAAATCGGGGAAGAAGAAGTCTTATGTCCTGGATACACTCATTGCCACGTGCATAGAAGACTCCTCTGTGGACTTTTCTTCCTCGACCTTACTGGATGAGGGAGTTTCTTCTTTCGCAAACTCTTTCTTTTTGTGATGCTTGAGATGCCTATCTCTGATCAGGATCTCAATTGCGTCCTTTAGATGGATACACTCTTCTATCACGTGTCCGTGACTCTGGTGAAATCTGCAATATTTAGTCTTATCTACCCTAGGTTTGGCCGAGGTCTGTCGAGGGAAGCGTACTCCCCCTTGTTTGAATTCGGAGTTAGCACAATCAATCAAGATATGCTCCCGAGAAGTGGTGAGGGGAGTGTAGTCACTAAATCGACCCATCGGCCCCTTGTGGTCTCTTGAATCGTGGGGTTTGTCTTCCTGCCTTCTTTCTCCTCCCTGACGAGATGTCGAGGGCTCTTCATTCTTGGAGCTCTTAACATTTTCCCTATGTCGGGTTTCACGAGCAGAGTTTGCGGCTTCCTTTTCCTCGTATTGGATGTATGCCTGGGCCTTCAGGAGGAAAACATCCCATGTAAAGGGTGTTTCGATGCCTACGGGCTTCGCAAAGTCGCTACGAGGGTGTAGTCCTCTTTCGAGGATATATTTTTTCATATCGTCCATCATTGATACTTGGACGGCTTCTTGGTTGAACCTCTCGATATACGCTCGACGAGATTCCTCTTTTCCATGAATGATGGCTTCCAGGGATGCCTCTGACTTTGGGTGGCGTTGGGAGGCGGTGAAGTGTCTGGAGAATAGTATCTCTAGCTGCTTCCAGGATGTGACCGATCAGTCTGGCAAGTTTTTATACCACGCCATGTCCCATTTCCTCAAGGTTGTAGGAAATAGGAGGTATTAGATGGCCCCACGAACTCCTCGATAAACGAGCAAGGCATTGATGTTCTCGATATGTTCGTCGGGGTCGGTGGTGCCGTCGTATTGACCGAACCTAGGGGGTTTCTCTAGACTGGATGGAATAGGAATATCCATGATATCCCGACAAAGAGGACCGTGATGCTCGTCTTTATCTCTCTGGTCGGGAGAGAGGGAGACGGAACGATTGTATCTCTTGCGATGGGGGGAGAGTTATCTCTCCTCTCTTGATTTGGGTGACGGAGATCGATCGTTAGGGCGATATGATTCATTCATCATCTTCTTGTGCGAGGGAGATCCCCGATTTTTCTGAGATGGAGTATGTCCCCTTTTCTTCGGAGCATGTCAGTCGGAATAATCCTCTTTTCGAGCAGGTCTTCTTAGTGAGGGACTATGGGAAATGGCCGCTTTAGATCTCTGAGGTAGAGACGAGAGGCGATTCTTTTCCAGAGCCTCGATGTGCTGGCCCAGTTGGAGGAGAAGGTTGTTAGTATGATTGAGGGCGTACAGAATAGCAGCTAATGCTGGATCCGCGTGAAGGATGAAAAACACAAGAAAGAGGGGTTTGAATTGGGATTTTGAAATTCAATTAAATTGACAAGATTATTTTTAATCCTAGTTCGTTTGAACTCAAACTACTCCAGTCCACCCGTCAAGGTGATTTACCTCTCTTAATGAGGCCTTAATCCACTAATCAGAACTTGATTACAATTCACTAAGACAATTGTCTTAGTCTTCTCAAGAACAGCCACAACTTGGTTTCTCAAGGAACTTCAACTTAACAGTCAATTACAACGATGTGTGTTTAATGATGCTTCTAAAAAGCTATATCATAACTGTGATTTTTTACACAAAATATCAAGTACTTATGACCCAGAGAATATGAATGATTTGAGATTTTTCTTTGTGTTGTACGCGCAGGAGTTCTCTCTAGTTTTCTTCAAGAACGGATCTTTATATAGGCGTCAAAAACTTATCCGTTGGAGACATAAAAACTGTATATGGAATGATGATAATTTGACTTAATTGTTCTTTCCATAAAAACGAGATCCTGTTGGAAATTAGTCGTTGCTTCAAATCTTTATTTAATGAATGGCAACAAATTAGAACATTGCAGCCAGAACATGGATATTAGAGTTTTTAGAGCAGTCTAGTGCTTACAGAAGTTTGGCTTGAATCCTTGATGACTTAATCAGAAGATGATGTAGCAGAGCTTTAAGATTTCTTAGATCAGCTAACAAGGTTTACATCAGAGTTTGGTGCAGCCTTTGATGCTTTTAGAAGTTTATCAGAACTTCACTTAGAGCGTGAATCTTCTAACGTATCAGAAATTCACTTAGATCAGAGTCTTCTAACTTACCAGAACTTCGCTTAAATCAGAGTCTTCTAACTTATCAGAACTTCGCTTAGATCAGAGTCTTCTTCTACTATCAGAACTTCTGTAGGTTCAGATCAAAATCTTCTTCTGTTATTATAACTTATGTAACTTCAGTTTAAAAACTTCTTTTCTTTTCAAGGTAAGAACTTCATCTGCATACTCTATTAAACAAAATTAGGAGACAACAATGTTTCATACAAAATACTTATTTATTAGGGTCAGAACATAATTATCATCAACGGTATTTGTTATCATCAAGACTTCTAAGATTGGTATAGAGCCAAACTATGTTCTAACAATCTCCCCCTTTTTGATGATGACAAAACATAAATATTTTGACAAATAGAGGTCTCCCCCTGAATTTAATATTCATATAAATTTAGAGAACGTTGTACTTCCCTGAAGTTTCGTCCAGAGTATGATGAAGGTTCCAAGTTGATTTCTAGAAGTTGTATTTCCTGTTTTAATCTTTAGACACAAATGAAATTAAAGATGATATTAGAATGTTCGAGACTTAGTCTATCAGTAACTATGATGTTCAAAATATCTTACGTTCTCACCCTTTTTGTCATAAATCAAAAAGAAATTAATATAAAAATAATAGTGCAGAACAGAAGATAATTGTATGAAGAGGCAAAACAGAGTACAGAAGGAAATGTGTAGAAGATGAAGGTTTGAACATGAAATCAATTGAGGGTTTAAAAATAAAGTTTGCTAAATGAGACCAGTAGAAGAGAAAATTAAAAAAAAAAATCAAGACTGTTAAAGCTGAGTATATAAAGAATTTCTTGAAAACATGATGATTTCTGACAAGAGAGATTGCGTGAAAATATAGTGAACAGTTACCAATGTGACCAACTCCTCAAATTAGCAACTTAAGCCTTTTCACACTATCAGAGTTTGAACATGTGTTCATCTTCTGAGAGTGACTTTAACAATTAAGATTGACAGGTGTTGTTCTGGTGAACTGCATGCTTCTATCTTGATATGAGTCATCTCTCAGATCTTCTGATAGATTCTGATTCATTTACCCTTCTCACTTCTGAAGGACAATTGATCAGAAGTTCACAAAGAATAGTATTCTAACAGTTAAGCAAAAAAATAATCTTTTCATTCTGGGCATAATTCCATACTGAGATGTTTCAGAATGAAATTGAACCTATCTTCAGCAAAGGGTTTTGTAAATATATTAGCCCATTGATGGTTTGTATCAATAAATTTTAAAGAAAGAATTCTCTTCTGAATATAGTCCCTAATGAAATGATGTTTAATTTATATGTGCTTAGCTCTAGAATATAAAATAGGATTTTTAGATAAACAAATAGCAGAAGTGTTATCACAGAGGATAGGAATGTTACTCTCAAATATCTGAAAGTCCTCAAGTTGACTTTTCATCTAGAGCATCTGAGTATTGCATCCAACTGCTGCTATATATTCTGCTTCTGCAATTGATAGTGCAATAATGGATTGTCTTTTGCTGGACCAAGATATCATATTTTCTCCCAAAAACTGGCAGCTTCCAAAAGTATTTTTCCTTTCTATTCTGTCTGCAGCAAAGTCAGCATCACAGTATCCTACAAGTTTGTATTCTCTGGATTTTCTATAACATAGACCAGGATTAGTAGTACCTTTCAGATACTTGAGAATTCGTTTAACGGAAGTTAAGTGAGTTTCTCTAGGATCTAATTGGAATCTAGCATAGAGACACACACTGTATAAAATATCAGGTCTTGAAGTAGTTAAGTATAAGAGAGAGCCAATCATACCTCTATAGATCTTCTGATCTTCTTTCTTACTTACCTCTTCCTTCTCCAAGATGCACGTGGGATGCATAGGGGTTTTAGAAGGTATGCTATCTGACATGTCAAATTTCTTCAGAAGTTCTTTAACATACTTACTCTGATGTATGTAAGTTGCTTTTGAGGTCTGATGTATTTGAATTCCCAGAAAGAATTTGAGTTTGCCCAAGATACTCATTTCAAACTCTACCTGCATAGACTTAACAAACTCTCTCCCAAGGGAGGTTTTAGTAGAACCAAAAATTATGTCATCAATATAAATTTGACATATCAGAATATCATTTTTAAATGACTTACAGAATAAAGTTGTGTCCACTTTCCCTCTGGTAAAATATTTTTCTAATAAAAAATTACTTAGTCTTTCATACCAAGCTCTGGGAGCTTGTTGAAGACCATATAAATATTTTTTGAGCTTATAAACAAATTTTGGATGTTTTGAGTTTTCAAAGCCGGGGGTTGATGGACATATACTTCTTCATCAATGTAACCATTTAGAAATGCACTTTTTACATACATCTGATAAAGTGTGATGTTGTGATTAACAACATATGAGATTAAAAGTCTGATGGACTCTAACCTGGCGACTGGAGCAAAGGTTTCTATATAGTCTATTCCTTTTTGCGGACTATAACCTTGTGCTACCAGTCGAGCTTTATTTCAGACTACTTCTCCTTGTTCACTTAGCTTGTTTCTGAAGACCCATTTGGTTCTAATAATGTTGAAACCTTTTGGTTTGGGCACAAGATCCCATACGTCATTTATGGTGAATTGATTTAGTTCTTGCATTGCAATGATCCAATTATTATCTTGAAGAGCTTCATCTACAGAAGTTGGTTCTGTCAAGGACGCAAGACCCATGAGAGATTCTTCAGAATTTCTGTATGTAGATCTGGTTCTGATTGGATCATCTTTCTTTCCCATAATCATTTCTTTAGGATGAGCTAAGCTGCTTCTGGATGGCTTTTTTTGGATGGGTTCTTTAGAAGTTACTTTGGTGGCTTCTTCAGAACTTCTGTCAGGACTATCTTCTGATCTTGTAAATTGAACTTCTATATATGCAAGAGAATCTTTTTGCATTGACTTTTGAGAGCCAAGCTTGTCATCCAATTTGATATTAATAGATTATTCTACAATAAGTGTTTAAGTGTTATATACTCTGTAGACTTTTGAGCGTTCAGAATATCCTAACATTAAACACTTTTGTGCCTTAGAATCAAATTTATTTAAATAATCTTTGGTATTCAGAATAAAACAAGTACATCCAAAGGGATGAAAATACGAAATGTTGGGCTTTCTATTCTTCCACAATTCATAAGGAGTCTTTTCCAAAATAGGTCTTATAGAGATTCTATTCTGGATATAACACGCTGTGTTTACTGCTTCTGCCTAGAAATATTGAGCAATATTAGTCTCATTGATCATGGTTCTAGCCATTTCTTATAAAGTTCTGTTTTTACGTTCTACAACTCCATTTTGTTATGGAGTTCTAGGACAAGAAAAATCATGAGAAATACCATTTTTATTAAAAAAAAATTCAAAGTCTTTGTTTTCAAATTCACCACCATGATCACTTCTGACTTTTACTATTCTAAACTCTTTTTCATTCTGAACTACATTACAGAAGTTAGCAAACACAGAATGTGACTCATCCTTGTGTCTTAAGAATTTTACCCATGTCCATCTGCTATAGTCATCTACGATCACCAACCCATACTTCTTGCCACTGATGGATGCAGTTTTCACTAGTCCAAACAAATCAATATGCAAAAGTTCTAATGGCCTAGAGGTAGAAACAACATTTTTTGATTTAAAATGAGGTCTTGAAAATTTGCCTTTTTGACATGCTTCACATAGAGCATCTAGCTGAACTTCAAATTAGGAAGTCCTCTGACTAGATTGAGTTTGTTAATTTGAGATATTCTTCTCATACTAACATGCCCCAATCGTTTGTGCCAGGCCCATTGCTCATTGTCCACTGACATAAGACATTTAACATTCTGACTTTTAAGTTCAGAAAGTTTGATTTTATAAATGTTGTTTTTCCTTTTACCATTAAAGAGGATTGTTCCATCTTTCTGACTAACAGCTTTACGAGACTTTTGATTAAAGATAATATCATAACGGTTATCACTTAATTGACTTATGGATAACAGATTATGCATTAATCCATTTACTAATAGAACATTTGTAATAGAGGGTAAAGAACTGTTACCAATAGTTCCAGAGCCAATGATTTTACCATTTTGGTTGCCTCTGAAACCTACGTAACCTCCAGCTTTAAGTTCTAGACTTTGGAACATATGTTTTCTTCCCTTCACGTGTCGAGAGCATCCAGAGTCCAGGTACCAAGACTGGTGTTTCAACTTTATTGTCAAAGACATCTGCAACATATAATATTTTGTCCTTAGGTACCCATATCTTTTTGGGTCCTTTTTGGTTAGATTTTCTAAAGTTCTGTATGAACTTAGGTTTATCAAAAGATTTTGCATAATATGATTTACTAGTATATTTTATGTCATGTGGGTGACCATAAGTGAAGTGAGATTTCAGAGGTGTATATTTAATGACCATAACATCTACTTCAAAATATGGTTTCTCATCTTTAGAAGGCACATATCCTAAACCTTTCCTTCTGTTTCTACTTACTTTATAGATCATTGAATCTATTTTTCTTCTGCCTATGCTTTTAGCAAGAAGTTCTTGAAAACCAATATCATATTCTTTCAAAATATTATCAGTATTACTCAGAACTTCTGAAACAGATTTTTCTTGAGCCTTTTGTAGACTTTCTTTAAAAACAGAATTTTTAATTTTAAGTTCTAAAATGATTTCCTTAAGCTCATAATTTTCTGTTTCAAGTTTCTTAGTATCTTCAGAATCAGATACAAGATTCCGTTTCAGATTCTTGTATTTAATTTGAAGCTTCTGATAGTTTTCAAGTATTTCAGATAAGCTTTCTGCTAATTCAGCATTAGAAAAATTAACAGCAAAATTTGGAAATACCTATTCATTATCATAACCAGAGGAATATGAGCTGTCAACTATGTTGGTCATTAAAGCTATGTTGGCTCTTTCACCTTCTGAGTTTGACGAAGCTTCAGATGAATCTGAGTCATCCCATGTTGCCATAAGACTTTTCTTCTTTTCTTTGTCAAACCTCTTCTTTTGCTTCTCTTTCACAAGTTTAGGACAATCACTTTTATAGTGACTAGGTTCCTTACATTTGTAGAAGACAACTTCTTCGCTTCTTGACTTTCTGTGTCCTGAGGATGGATCAAAGAATTTGCTAGATCTTCTGGAATTTTTGAACTTCCCCTGTCTATTCTTCCAGAGTTGTTGAACTCTTCTGGAAAGCAGATATAGCTCATCATCTTCTGATGATGATCCTCCAGAGTTTTCTTCTTCTGCCTAAAAAGCTTTAGAGTCATATTTTTTTGTTAGATTTAAGAGCAATAGACTTACCTTTCTTCGGGGGGCTCATCTTCTTCTAATTCTATCTCGTGACTTCTTAATGAGCTGATGAGTTCTTCCAGAGAGATTTTATTGAGATCTTTTGCAAGCTTGAGAGTTGTCACCATAAGTCTCCATTTCTTGGGAAGACTTCTGATGACTTTCTTTACATGATCAGCAATAGAGTGTCCTTTATCCGGAACCTTTAAGCCAACAGCCAGAATTTGAAACCTTGAGAACATTGCTTCAACAATTTCATCTTCTTCTATTTTGAATGCTTCGTACTTCTGAATGAGAGAAAGGGCTTTTGTTTTTTTGACCTGTGTGTTGCCTTCATGTATCATTCTTAAGGAATCAAAGATGTTCTTAGCTGAGACTCTGTTTGTGATCTTCTCATACTCTGTGTATGAGATAACACTTAGAAGGATGATTCTGGCCTTGTGGTGATTTTTAAATTCCTTCTTATGCTGATTTGACATTTTCTTCCTTTCAATCTTCTGACCACTTGCGTCGGCAGGATGAGTATAGCCATCTGTTACCATGTCCCAGAGGTCACCGTCATGCGCCAGAAAGAAAATTTCAATTTTGTTCCTTCTGTAATCAAAGTTTTCTCCATCAAACATTGGGGGTCTTCCGCTGATTCTGTCTTTGTCGTCATAGTGATCATAGTTGTTCTGAACATGTTCTGCCATAGTGTTTTTCAAGTCGGATCTTTTATCTAACACGGTTAAGTGTTAGCATCCAACTGTGCACTCGATGCCAATTGAAGGATGAAAACACAAGAGAGAGGGGTGAATTGGGGTTTTGAAATTAAATTAAATTAAATTGAAGAGATTATTTTTATCTTGGTTTATTTGAACTCAAATTACTTCAGTCCACCCGTCAAGGTGATTTGCCTTTCTCAACTAAGCCTTAATCCACTAATCAGAACTTGATTACAATTCACTAAGACAATTGTCTTAGTCTTCTCAAGAACAACCACAACTTGGTTTCTCAAGGAATTTTAACTTAACAGTCAATTACAACGATGTGTGTTTAATGATGCTTCTAAAAAGCTATATCATAATTGTGATTTTTTTACACAATATCAAGTACTTATGACCTAGAGAATATGAATGATTTGAGATTTTTCTTTGTGTTGTACGCGCAGGAGTTCTCTCTAGTTTTCTTCAAGAATGGATCTTTATATAGGCAACAAGAACTTATCCGTTGGAGACATAAAAATTGTATATGGAATGATGATAATTTGACTTAATTGTTCTTTCCATAAAAACGAGATCCTGTTGGAAATCAGCCATTGCTTCAAATCTTTATTTAATGAATGGAAACGCATCAGAACATTGCAGCCAGAACATGGATATCAGAGTTTGTAGAGAAGTCTGGTGCTTACAGAAGTTTGGCTTGAATCCTTGATGACTTGATCAGAAGATGATGTAGTAGAGCTTTAAGATTTCTTAGATCAGCTGACAAGGTTTACATCAAAGTTTGGTGCAGCCTTTGGTGCTTTTAGAAGTTTATTAGAACTTTGCTTAGAGCGTGAATCTTCTAACGTATCAGAACTTCGCTTAGATCACAGTCTTCTAACTTATCAGAACTTCTTTTAAATCAGAGTCTTCTAACTTATCAGAACTTCGCTTAGATTAGAGTCTTCTTCTACTATCAGAACTTCTGTAGGTTCAGATCAAAATTTTCTTATGTTATCAGAACTCCTGTCACTTCAGTTCAAAAACTTCTTTTCTTTTCAAGGTCAGAACTTCATTTGCATACTCTATTAAACAAAATTAGGAGACAACAATGTTTCATACAAAATATTTATTTATTAGGGTTAGAACATAATTGTCATCAGCAATATTTGTTATCATCAAAACTTCTAAGATTGGTGTAGAACCAAACTATGTTCTAACACCGCGTTGATTGACAGTGACGTCGAGGGTTGACCAATGACGAGGTCGTCAGCTTGATCCTTGGTTTTCTGGTTATCCAAGAGGAAATCTTGATCGGCAGCATCTTCAAAATCTGGGGATGCGGTCCTTACACCCTTGGGATCAATGGTATCCTCACGACGAGGAGAGGGAATAGTCTTGTCCGTCTTTCGAATAGGTGAGAGAACGGTCTTGCCGGAAAGAAGTTTATCGTTGAAATCAGCCATCTCATTAGGAATTTCGGGAATTTCCTTGATCTTTGGACTTCAGGATGATGAATGAAAATAGGGAAGATAGTTCCCACAGACGGTGCCACTGATCTGAACAAGTGATCAGAATTAGAGATGGCCGGAACGGTTGACGATCTTTCGAGCAAGTTGACGTTGAGGAGGGGGTGGTGTACTTGCAAGGCACTCTGATGCTAAAGTAAGCAAATGATCAAGATGAGGATAAAAGAATATTAGGGTTGTTATAGTAAGAATGTGATACCCTGCCCTCAATGATATAAGGGTTTATATAATGGACATAAAAGGATTCTCATTGGTTACTATATTTGGGTCGAGATATGCGGTTCCGCAAATATATTCGTTCAAACTAATTAGGTCAAAAACGAGAAACTATGTCTGCAACTAGCCGTTATGTCGAGCATGAGGGACATAACAGGCATAGCTCTAGATTTGATATGCATTGATTCCACCCGGCGGGTGTCGAGCAAGGGAATTTGCATGGTGGGAGATCCTGTCGTTCGTCGCGCCCAACAAGGCTGAGGATCTCGATCAGAGGCTCAAGGCTTGAGGAGATGAGGCTGCCCGCCTAGCATTCGGGCAGTCTAGAACAGAGAGCTTTCTGAAAGGTCGACTCTACCTCGGACTTGCGGTAGGAGATTGATGGAATCCATGCCCTTTGCGGATGCTTTGAAGCATCTTCAGACAGTCTGAACGTCTCCATGCAAGGTTTCCACTTACCCGCTCGTTATGTAGTATTTCATCTTCAGGTGGACTATGGACGGTACCGCAATCAGTTCGGTGAGAGTAGGGCGGCCAAAAATGCACTGATATAAGTATATAGTATGACATTAACATTTCAAATGACTTTCATGACAGTTTTATGCAGATCATTAATGTTTCTTATGGATTAATGTGTTAAATTTGTCTTGAGCATTGATACTTAATAAATGGACGTCAAATATTTGTTTATGTATGGCAAAGAAATTCAATAAATTAAATTATTTTTCCTTCGGTTGTGACAAAAAATTAAGGTAAAAATAATTTTTTTTACATAAAATAAAATAAGGATTTTTCCCTTGGTTTCTAAATCCATCAAGGTAATAGATTAATTTTATTGCAAAAAAAATGGTGATTGAAAAAAATTAAAAGTATCATTATTGTTTCCTTTTCAATATTTTTACCAGTCATAATTTCGTTGTGGGTACATCTCATGGTGTCCGCGTGATTTCGATTTAGTAGAGTAGGTTGAGTGCAACTAATCGATAGGTTTAAGTTTATGATGAGTGGATTATATTCATGTCTAATAAGTCTACTCTCTCCAATGAATGTATTTATTTTCTTGTCAATAGTTTTTATATTGTCCTTACAAACAAACCCATTTAAAACCAAACTCATAAACACGATAAATTGTTGAACATACATTCAATAGTGCTAATCCTTGTGGAGACGATGTGATATGCCCTATAAAATACTTATTTTTCGCCACTTTACCGCTTCAAAAAATTGTGTCGGGATTGGTGTTTATATTGGATCGTATTGCAATAGTTTATTTGTTTTGAGTTTTGCACATAATGTTCATATTTTTTATATTGTGTAATTAGACTTGTATATGTATGCTTGTGCATTTATATTTTTATGTTTACCATACTTGTGAACTTTACATGTTTTCAATACTTGTGAATTTAATGCATATGTTTGTTTTTCTTCATGTTTGCTAAGTGTTTGGTTAGGTTTCATCGTTGGTGAGCACTAACGGTGTAAAGATGAAAATGGAGAACATGTATAACTAATGGCGTTGTTTACGACGTAAAACAAATATATTTTATTGTTTTTCATTGTATTGGTTTAGGTAGAGTGGTGAAATTGTCTGGACAAGTTGAAATCAGACTAGTTCCAAAAGTTCTCAAATCTTCACTTTTCAACTTGTTTAATTCACTTTCACCCGTTTGTTTTTGTTAGTTGTTTGGACTCAAATATTTGTATGTTGGTTTGAAGTCTCAAGTGGTAATTTTCTAAGTTAACCATTTCAACTTGCAAATGTATGGTAATGATATTATTTTGAAGTTGGTACACATCAGGTACTCGTTTATCGCTTTCTATAGCATAACATGTTTATAAAATATTTAATTTGTACAAATTTCATGCCATTCATTCTTTTACGTTGCTTTTTTATTGAATCACTTTAGTTTCCTTTTTACCCTCAAATGTGAGGAAGCTTTCCATTGTTCATATGTGCTGGAGACCACAATTCTTATTTTAACTAGATTTCATTATGTTTAATCTTTTGTTTGTGTTGAATGTTGATTGTATGAAAGAATGAAAATGATCAAGACTTTTTTTTTATTTTGAGCACAACTACCTAGCCAAATAGTCAATTTACCTTGTGAGTGTGTGATCATCAGTATCCTTTCTGGAGCGTTTTTGTCAATGTCTATGTTGTTTTTCAACTTGATACTTGTCTATGAGTATTTGATTTTTATTTTTGAATGGACGACGATTCTTTGTTTTTTTGAAGCCTCAACCATATGTTGTTGAAGAAAAAAAAGAAATAAAAAAATTAAAAAAGCTTTGAAAAAGTAAAACAAAGAAGAGTTCAAATAATTGTACAAATAAGTATTGTGTTTGGTGTGACAATTTGGGATTATGAAGAAGTGTGATTGGAATTTTGTGCTTGAGTCTTTGTGAGTTGATCACTCCCTTGAGTTTAGACAAGTTTTTATTTTGATTAACATTAGGACTTATCCCTTATTTGTTAACCAAGTCACATTACAACCTTGAAAAATCCTTGTGATTCTTTCCTTTATATTTTCAATGTGAATTTTTGGATGAATGCATAATTTAGTCTTTTGTTTGCAAGATTGCTGGATGAGTTTTTATGTACCTCACTTTTGTGTGTTCTTCATCTACCGAAGAATTTTTACTAGTTGTGATTCATGATTGAGCTTGTTTTGTTTTAGAATGTTTAGCGTGGTTTTTGTACTTAGGATTTGTTTTGTTTTCATGTTGTCGTTGTAGGATTGTGGTAAATTTTTACTTTGCTTGTGAGGTTTTAGTTTGAACCATACATTTGTTTTCCATTTTCAAAACATGTTGATTCGTGATTCTTGAATTATTTTCTTTTATTTCTTTAAGTTATTTGACTTTGTTTGAGGATAAACAATGTTTTAAGTTGGGTAGAGTTTAATGAGTGCTAAATTGTTGTGTTTTTTAGTGTGAATAATTAGCACTCACATGCTTAACTCGTTTGCTTTTTGTCAATAAACCTCAACTTTAGTATATATTCGGTATAGTTTACGTTATAGTGTATATATTGCGTTATCATGTAAATATCATTGAGTTGAATTGATTTTATATCATATTTGTAGGAATTCAAGCATTTCTATTTAGGCATTTTTAGATAGGTCATTGAATAAGATTTCCAACACTTCCGACCGTGCACAAATCGGAGTTACGATTCTCAAGTTATGGCCGAAATAGTGCTGATTTTTCTGTTTATTGTTAGTTGTCGCTCCTTGGTCTCCGGACGACATTGGGGCGACTAGAAGCGGGTAAAAAAACCTTTGAGCATCGGGCGATGCGGGCTGGACAAAAATGCACATTTAGGAGAAAAAATATATTTTTTAGGTTATGGTTGAGTATTTTTGGTCTCAATTCATCAAACCTTCATTTTTTGGTCTAGAGAGCTTAGAAAACACCAATGGATCATGCATCTTGATGTTTCAGAGTAAGATTTCTCATCAATCGGGTTGATAACCTGTGAGATGTTTGGTTTTTCTCCATTTCTTCTCTATTTATTTCTCGATTTGTTGGGTTATGTATGTATATTTACTTTGAGCATATGTATATTAGTTGATCATGTGTTGTATAAAGCTTGCTTTACAAATCAATCCTGATGTCTTCTTTGATATTTTTGCTTTATGTTTGGATTTGAGTTGTTATAGACATATACCTCACAAATCTTGTTTAGGAATGGATATCTATTAGTTTCTAGATTCTAGAGATTGATTTATAGCTAATAATCACTATGGGTATCAGAGCTTAAAGCCTCCGTGTTGTTTATGTTACGCTGAGAGATCGTCGATGCAGAAATACAATTATTTTCGCAATTTGGGTTAGACATAACCGTCATTGTGGATACATCTCGTGGTGTCTGTGATGACTTTGACGAGTAGAGTATGTTAAGTGCAACTGATTGATATATTTGAGTTTGTGACGAGTGGATTATATTCATGCCTGATAAGTCTATTATTTCCAATGAATATATTTATTTTCTTGTCAATAGTTTTTACCCTTTACTTACAAACAAACTTATTTAAAACCAAACTCATAAACGCAAGAAACTGTCGAACGACAATTCAGTAACACTAATCCCTGTAGAGACGATATGATATACCATATAAAAATATTTTCTTTTGCTTGCCACTTTACCGCTTCAGCACACTTCGGTTTTGAAAACACGGATGAGTGTTGTAATTGCGCATGGGTTCGAACCCCACCAGCTGCATTTTTTATTATTTACAATAAAACGCCTTATGTATTTAGATTTATCAATAAAATCGAAAGGTAAATTAGTTGTATTTTTTTTAATAAAAAAATACATTGCTTACAAAGAAAATTCATAAAATAATTTGTTTACAAAATACAATGTTTACATAAAATATTAAACTGGTTACATTGTTTACACATAATATCAAAATAAAAATTAAATTGTCCATGAAGATCATATGTTGGATCTTCAAATCCTTCATATCATGGGAAGATCAAATTCTAGGAAACAATATATTTTCTACGATTTTTCCTTACATTTGTCTCTGATATAAAAAAGGATTATATAAAAAGGGTAAGATAAATAAATATTTAAGTACACAAACCTTAAACCCAAATAATTTTTTGCCTTTACAATCATATAGAGAACCCTTCACGACAAAGACTCTTGCAATTCTTAAAATGAAGGATAGTTCCAAGCGCTTCATTGTCAATTTTTGATATTCAAAATATTTTTATAATGGAAATTAACCTAGGTTTCATGCGGATCACTAATGGTACTGTCTTGAGCGTTGATAGTTATGGAATGGACGACAAGGATTTGATTCATGACGGTGACAAATATCCTCAACTTTATCGCTAAAATACCCCCTAAAGTTTTAGGAACACCGAGGTGCAAGATATTTTTTTTTTAAAGTTGTATTATTTACAAAGAATATTAAAACACAATATTACAACAAATTTCCACTTCTGATTTAGGCTTAGTGAAATTAGCAAAGACATATTATTTATTCAACCCAGTTCTGCAAATTAATAGTAAATCACACACAATCATCAATCACCAATCATCATTATTTTTAAAGTATAAACACTGAATGTTCTAGACAAGAAATTTGGTAGTGTACCTGAATTTGGTAAACAAAAGAAAAGGAGAAAGTGTTTCAACAATGCATCTTTGGTGGAATCCAAATGTTGTTGCATACTTTTATGTTGCATATCCAAAAATCACTCCATAACTTATCCAACTTCAGATAAGTTATTTTATTTTCTGCACTTGCAATCCATCTCAGATATTCTAGATCAAAACTTTTCATGGATATAGACAGTGGTAAATATCAAAGTACTACGTATTAGTTAGAATTAGAGCAAAATTTATTTAACAAAGATATTTATAGTAAAATCAGATAACTTTACTCCTCGGATTTATCATAAAATCGAGGTTTAAAATCTTCTGATTAAAGCTATCACTTTGTTTTTTGAAAAACTGAGGTTAAAAGTGTTTTTTTTTTAATTTACATTATTTACACAAAATATTAAAATAAATGGTTCAATATAAATCTTTGCTCTTTAGAATGAATATCTTTGTTGATATCCATAATCTAATTAGTTAAACTCCATTCTTTTTGTTGTGTAATTTTTTAAAAGAGAAGAGAACTTTCTTCATTGTCCCCTTGAATCAAGAATAATTTTTGTGAGGTAAACTATTACTTTTATAATTAAAAAATATAAAATATGAGACGCCTAGGCTTAATAACTCGTTGTTTTTCTAGATGATGTGAAAACTCCATTATAAAATACGTTATTTGTAGTAGTGAAAATTCTAAAAAAAACGAATTCATTCTGAATTTTGTTAGGAGACGAGATTATTTGCTCCTTATGACACAAATCTAAAAGATCTTGTTTCTCCTTGCCTTCTAATTTCTTCTTTGCCTACGTCAACACCCACCTAATCTTCTAACAAATATGAATAGATTTGCATGAATTTTTTGTTGTCTAAAAAGATGTTGTCAAGACATATGGCCAACTTCCTCGAATCATCCACCCCTTTAAACCTAACAAACCTAAATCTTTTATGGAACTTATTCATCTTCAGAGATATCACCATCTCCACTAATTTTCCATGGTTACTAAAGACCTCAAAGATTTTTTTAGCAACATAGTTGATCGCACCGACTGTAAGGTGTCTTGGCCCAACTGCAACGGTCCAAAGTGAAAGAGAAAGGGGGCAAGACACCGATGCCAAAGTAAGAATAGGCAGAGAGCAAGCAAGTGAGAAAGAGTAAAGAATGAGATACCCGACCCTCTCTGTGAGAGGGTATTTATAGCCCCCTGGGCCAAGATCCGATTAGGGGCGTGCCAAGCCCGCTAATGGATTGCTAGGTTATGGTGAGAGGCCAAGACGTGGCCTCCTCCCTAGATTGTCGCCCGGATATCCGGGTTGTGCAGTTCCGGGAGACTTGACGGTTAAGGAAACCTAGTCAACAAGGCCCGAAATTATCTGAGGGCACGTGGTGCAGAGACCGCCACGTGGCCCCGCGATGCCCACCCATTTTCCCAAGGGCAATGGGCTTAGAACCTTATTGGGCCTAGAGCGGGCCGTATCAGAGCCCCCAAGTCTTTGCTCTAGTAGAGTAATGACTTTGAACCGCATGTCCTCCGAATCCAATGACCGCTACTTGGCTAAGCGATGGGCGTAAGTCCGCAGCGCAGACGTCAAGGCATCCTCTTCCGCTAATACGGGACGCCCGCGTGGGAGCATCGGGAGAGGTTAATGAATCGAGTTGCCCGACCCACGAGGAGTAGCCCATGTGCTGCTGCCGTGTCGGCCGATGCCACTTGTCACCGTGAAACGAGGCTTTGGCGCCTAAAAGGCGTGACCTTCGATGCCCATGAGGTTTGGCTATAAAAAGGACTTTTTAGGGTTTCATTTGTTTATTCTCCTCTGATTCTCCAACTCAAGCTCTTAGACGCAAAATCTTCCACAACTTCCTACTTCAAATTCTCAACATGTCTTCGACTTCAAAAGCAGGTAAACATCCCTAATTCCTTGACAATCTCCTTTCAATTCATGTTCTAGGATGAATTTAGGGTTTATTTTGTATGAATGTCGCGGGGAGGAGATTGAATATCGCGAGGAGATCCTTGCTCTTAACGAGGGGAGAGTTGAATCATGGGAGATTCTTGCATCTAATGGGAGAGAGTTGGGTATTACGGGAGATTTTAGGACGAGCCGCATGAGTTGGAGTAGCATGGGCGTAAACTTGAATGCGACAAAAACGTGAATCTCGCGGGAGATTGCATCTCCGGGAATTTTAAGGACCGGCGGGGGGGAGGACTGCGTGAGGTTCTCGAGAAAGACATAATCGCCTGCTGCCAGATGTCCGCCCCTCGCCGTGTCACTTGAGCCGTGGTGGAGGGGTGGATTTGATGTCCTCGAATTCACTTTTCTTTCGCTGCTTTTCAGGTGCCGGGGATAACACACGTGTCGGCGATGAGGGGGCGAGCGGCTTCGTCGAGGGCCGACCTCTCCGGGTTGCGCCCAACCAAGGGACTTTGCCTCGACTTTCATCGACTCATCCAACGCGCTCAACGAAATTGAGGCTCTAGATGAAGGAGTCGAGGGTTCCCGGTCGCGATACCGCCCGGAAGGAGGATATGCTCGCCGTACTCGACGAGGTTCCCATGTATGAGTTTGCTTTCGGAAGCGGGCTTCCAACCGCTTTCATCGGGTTCCACGGGTCTTCACTGGCCGAATCTTGCCCTTCACAACTTCATCCGAATGCCCGCCTCATGCGCATTCGAGATCGTGTGTCGCTATCTCGACATAAGGCCACTCTCCTCTTCTTCCGCATCTTTCATCTACAATGATGATGGTCGGGGATAAATGTGCTGGTCTCGCTCAGTCCAAGCTTTTCCCGCTGCACGGACTCGCTCGACTTTAAGAAACGGTTCTACGTGATAAAGCCCGCCACAAGAGAGGCCAAAACACCTGCTCGAAAGGACGCGTGATCAATGAGGACGGACGAGGTGGAAAGGATACGAAGTTTCCTCGGAATGGGATAGGGGCATTACGAGCGGGCCCGGATTTTTACGAAGCCCGAGAAGATGGGCGAGACGACCAACTTTCATATGCAAGGTTGGAAAATTTGTGAAGAGCCGCCGCCACATGTGTCGACCGGGAGGGAAGTGTGCTCCTCGACTCCCATGGGGAGATAGAAATAGCCCGGCGGTACATTCACACTAAGGCTCTCCTCGATCGCGAGTCCGACGAGGACGCTGGAGTTAGGTATTTCTTTGAAACGCGTAAGGGAATCCGATAGATGTGCTAATGCTTGTTTGTTTTGCAGATAAGATGGCGGCCATGGAGGAACGCATGCTCAAGCTCCGACCTAAGGGTCCTCGACCATCTGCCAAAGACCGAGTTGTTGACCTGCAACGGCAAGCACGTGAGGATTCTCAGCCCGCCGTCAACACCCCTTCTCCAGCTTCATCTCCCGACCAACCGCTCAAGAGGCGGAGATCTGAGCGAACCGAGCAGGGAGAGCCGGGACTTCGTATCCGCCGGATTTCGTGCCGCCCGCCCGCCTGAGGCGCTGAGGGAAACCTCCCGTCCCCAAGCGAGAGGAAGATAATCCCGCTCACCCAGGCGCGGGAGAGGGTCTAAACGCCGATGTGTCCGCGGTTATCCTACTGCCGAGACCTCGTTGACTCGAACGACGCGATGGCCGACGCCCACGCCAAACCTCCCAAGCTAACAAGCGGGTCTGCCTGAACCGACAATATGGCACAATGGAACGAGCCGAAGCTCCGGTCCAATGCCGTGAGACAGGCCGGGAGTTGAGGGAGATGAGGAGAAATACGAGCCTTTGGTCAAGAGAAGGATCACCGCGGCCGAGGTCAAGTTGCCGAGGAGCGAACGGCTCGCCGAGGACGAGTCTGTCAAGAACAGAGCTCCTCTCTCGGCCGATTTGATTTGTTAGATCCTCGGGGATGCTTGGAGGCGCCGACCTTTGGTTTCGAAAGCTGTCCAGCAGGTGGTGAATCCGGGTGGAGTTGGTGACATCCGGATCGGCCCTTTCACCGTGTGGTCGACGGGAGGTCGTGGCTCCTAAGAATGATTTTGTTTAGATTTTCGGGCCTGCGAGTCTGTTATCTCCGGCTGCCTCCTTTGTTTTAATATTTGTACCGGCATATGCCCGTATTTTGGATGTTTGTAATTTTGGGCCTTGCCCATTAATATTTAGGCCTTTGGCCATTTATAAATGCTTTGTTTGCAAATATCTATACTTGTTAACTGCTTATGTATGCTATGCTCGACCTTGTCTGCTCACCGCTCGATGTTATCTTCCTTAGCTTGGCTTGGGGGCTCGAGGCCCAGCGAGGACATGGTCTTGTTAAGAGACCACATACTGGCGTGGACCGTCCGTCATGAGCCGACATCCCGCCAAAGGTGCAAGAAAGACCATGGACCTCGATCGAGGGCTCAGATCGAACGGGTCCTTACTCATGCGGTCGAGTAGGTCCCGTGTGTGAGTGGCTTGGGCGACGAGCACCATTCGACCAAGGTCGAGCCATATCCCGAGGAGGGGTTTAGGGCCACCAGACCGAGCATGTGGTCGCTCTATCTCACCGTAGTATTGCTTGAGCTTTGTAGCTCCAAGGTCGAGGAGTTGCACTCCATTTAGATTTTCGAGGTAGTATGCCCGGTTCGCCTTAGCTCTGACACGATAGGGTCCTTCCCCAGGCCAGCTTTCCTTCCTGGATTCTTTTGATTCTCGGAGGACAAGGTCACGACTGACCGCTTAATGACCTTCCGGTCGTGGCGCAGTGATCCGTTGTTTTAAACGTGCTTCGTAACGCAGCTGCGCAGATCTCGACTAGGTCCACGCAGGCCTCGTCATTCGCTTCCTCCTCGAGTGGGAATTCGGCCTTGACGGCTCCTCGATTTCGACGGTATGACCGCCCGCATCAGACGTTAGCGAAACGGGACTCCCGTGGAAGAACGGGAGTTGTTCGGTATGCCCACAAAGACGTGTGAAGTTCTTCCACCCACCGCTTGGATTCCCCGAGTCTCCGCCGAGTCCTCGCAGAAGACTGTCGCCTCCGCCGCCGCTGGTCCGTGGATGCTCGGGATGTGAAGTGGTGTTTGGTGCCCACCGTGATACGAAATTGCGGAAGTTCGACGGTGAACCGTGTCCCGTTATCCGTGATGAGGGCTCGGATACCAAGCGCAAGGACGCTTCGCTTGTAAAAATGAAGAATGTTAAAGGAGGTGATTTTGCCCAGTGCCTCGGCCTCGATCCACTTTGTGAAATAGTCCACGGCCACTATGAGGTATTTGTTTTGATAAGAGCCTTGCGTGAAGGGACCAAGTATGTCCATTCCCACCGCCCAAAGCGGCCACGGGAAGTGAGCCGTGAGCTCGGGTGGTGCGATGTGCATGTTGGCGTGGCGCCGCACTTGTCGCATTTTTTGACGTGTTCCTTGGCGTCCCTTTGCATGGTGGGCCAGTAGTAGCCTGCACGTAATGCTTTGCGGGCAATAGATCGTCCTCCCAGATGTTGAGCGTTAATGCCTTCATGGATCTCATGGAGGATGCCAGCCACCTGGGACTCCTCGATGCACTTGAGGAGGGAATGGAGAAGCTCGTCGATACAGCGCCGCCGAGGACAACGTAAGAGCATGCGCGGCTGGTGGCGGCGGCTCTAACTTGTCACGGTAACCTCGCGTGAGATAGTTGAACACGGGGTCATCCAATAGTCGCATCACCGATCGCATTGATGTGCCGCGACTTTTAATGCTCATTGGGTGAGTGTTTCTTGTATTACGGACCGTTCCTCCTTTCTTCTTTGTGCATGCGAGTTTGGACAAGATATCGCCCGGTGTTCTGCTCATGGGACGGTTGGATCTCCGCCGGTTGAAGCCTTGAGTTTTCCTTCACAAGGTGAAGGTATTCGATGAGGTCCGCTTTTAGCTTAGTCTCCAAGGACTTGCGATGCGACGAGTGGGAGTCGGTGAATATTTGGATGTCTCGGCGCTTATGTCCTCGGCCGCCTTATTCCCGCGCGCCTCATATTCTCGATTGTTGGATGTTGGGAATGCGAGTCAACGAGTGCTCGATGACGATGCCTTCTTCGCTGAGGAGGACGGACCGCCCCCGCCGAACTCGAGGCCCGCCGACGCAGAGTCCGGTCGCCGCTGGGGGGCCCGTGAGCGGTCATCTCGGCGACGAGTCGGCGAGTGCCCGCCTTCAAGGCTTTCCGTCCTCAGACAATGTCGAACTCGCAGTTCGAGGACCACCTCAAGATTCGTCCGCCATGTCCCGCGGGCTAGAGTGCTTTTATGGGTCGCTGCGGCGCACGACGGCGACGCGGGCGAGGAAATAGTATCGCAATCTCCTCGCGTGATGACGAGGCGAGTGCGACCTTTCGATTTGCCGATACGGTCTCGGCCCGAGGGCTTTGCTTGAAGCGGGTTTTGCCGCCTGCCTTGGGTCTCGTATGAGGACCGCCATCGCTTGGACACGGCTAAGCATGCTGTGGTTGCCGTGGTCGTGATGTAACCGGTGGTTCAAAGTGCCCGCTGAGGTGTAGGAGACCTTGCTCGCACTCTTCGCTCCATTCAAGGTCGGCCCTTTCCTCAAGAACTTGGGGAAGGGTGTTGTGCCGACCTTGCTACGATCGGGACAACGAGGTTAGCATGCTGCCTGGATTTGGATGGACTTCTTGGACTCGGTGTGGGCAGCTGAGAATGCCCGACATTTATCGGGGTTGGCCTCATTCCCGCTCTAGGTGAAGCCGAGGAACTTGCGGTCTTGACCGAACATGCACTTCTCCGGTCAAGCGCATTCGTGCTTCCCGGTCAAGACTTTCTTCGACGTGAGGCGTGGTCGCCCGGCTTGGGATTTCACGATCATGTCGTCCATGTATACCCGAGCATATCGCCGATTTCGCTTGGAATACCTTGTTCATCATTCGCGGTAGGTTGCTCCGTTCTTGATCAAGGGCATTACGTTGTAGTAATAGTTACCCGACATCATGAAGGCCGCGTCCCGCTCGGCCATGTCCATGGGATCCGTTGTAACCGAGTAAGCATCTAAAAGAAAGGTTTATAGCCGGTCGAGTTGTCGACCCTATCAATGTTAGGCAAAGGAAAAGCATCTTTGGGACATGCCGGTTAAGATCGGATAGTCAACGCACATACGCCATTTTCCATTAGATTTTTAACAAGTACAACGCTTGACAACCAAGTTGAATACTTGGCCTGAAATAAAATTTGCCTCTAGGAGGTCTTTACGCTTTTTCGGCCTCCGCTTTGGGACCGCCACGCCACGTTGTACTATGGCCCTAGCGGTCGGATCTATGGCGAGTGATGGCAGCGACCTCGTGGTCGAGTCCGCATTTCACGGCGCCCATGCGAAGAGATCCGCATTCTCCAAGGCAAGCTCGAGTTGTTTCTTTGCTAGGTCGGGAGATCGGCGCCGATCTTGACGCACCGTGGGGTCTTCTTCGGGACGAGCTCGAACTCGGGAATGGGCGCAGGATCCGTCCCCTTGTCCGCCGACTTCGCCCTTTGCAACGGTGTCGAGGTCCACCGAGCTGGGACTCGATCCTCGCGGTTTTGGGAAGCTCGACTTGGGCGTTGTCCGCCCTTCCTTCTTGCCGGGTCGGGCCCTTGGGTCGACTGTGGTTTGACCTCCGCGGTGTTGTGGCACTCCGGCTTTGATATCCCGCAGATAGTAGCGACGCGCCTCGCCGTGTAGAACTTGAGCTGTGGACGGTCGAGGAACCGCTGAGTTCGCCTGTTGTCCTTCCCGAATGGCGCTAGAGGAGTGACACGATCACCGAAAGCGGACTTGACCGTCACAAGCAACGCCCCGCCGAAGGTGACGAGGAGCTCGACGCACCCAAAGGTCGGGATGTGGAGCCCGTTGAAGATCGGACCCACGTATGGTGATAGGTGAGATTCACGGGAGTGTTTTGAAGTGGGTGTACATGATGTCGACCGAGCTACCTTCGTCGACCAAGATTCTGTGGACTTCGAAATTGGCCATTCTTGCTTTGATGAGGAGGGGGATATGGGCATTCGGTGCGCCCCCGGGGAGTTCCTCCAGATAGAAGGTGATCGGCTGCGACTTGCCGCGGAACTGTTCGAGTGAGACCTCGTTGACTGGGGCCTTGTCGATCAGCTCGTCGAACTTCCTTTTAGCCGAGTTGATGGACAATCGCCGCCACGGAGATGACCATGGCCGAGGGAATTCCTCCCACGGTCAGGTGAATATAGGGCTCCCAAAATCTTGCCTAGTCACCGAGTAGTTATCCGGGGCCGAGTCCCTTGTGGTCGGCCTCGCCCTCGGTCTCCTTGGCCTCTGTATTTCTTGATCCTTCAGCCTCGATTGCCTAGTCTTCCGCCCTTGATTAGTGTCTCGATCGCCCTCGAGGTGGACGCAATCTTGATCAAGTGGCCGTGACTTGGTGATACTGGCGATTTTGTTTTGTCGCTGCCGGGGTGGGTTTCGGGCGTCTGACCCCTCCATCTCGGAACTCGGTAGCCGAGCATTCGGCTAGGATCCGCTCGCGGGAAGCGGTCAGTGAGTGTAGCTGAAGCCCACCGGCCTCGCTGCGGATTCCGGGCCGTCGCCGCTTCTCCTCGTGGCGCCGGACCTCCCGGCTATCTTGGTGCCGGTGGAGTTGCCCGATCCCCGACTCCTCGAGTCCCTAGCTCGGTTTGCGGCTTCCTTCTCCTCATACGTGATATAAGCGCGAGCCTTATCGAGGAGAGCATCGAAAGTGGCCGGGGGCTCGATGCCGACGGCTTTCCGAATCGGTGCGGGAGGAGCCCTCCAAAGCAGTATCGCTCATCCGTCCTCGCAGGGACTTGGATGGCTTCTCCTGAAGCGGTCGATGTACTCGAGAGTTTCATCACTTTTCGAATGATGGCCTCGAGGAGGCCTCTTCGGTGCCGCGAGGTGAACGTGCTCGTGAATCGGGCCTTGAGCTCTCCATGAGTGTATGGACCCGGGCAAGCTCTTGTACCAATCCATCGCCTTCCCGAGGGTTGGGGAAAACCGCACTTGATTGGTCCTCCGACATCGAGGTATTGGAGCATAGCTCAAACCGTCGATGTGGTCGATGGTCGCCGACCCCATCGTAATCGGGTCACCGAGGCGGTTTCTCCATTCCCGAGGAATCGGGCATTCATGATGCTCATGGATAGGGGCCCGGGTCGCCCTCGCCTCCGATGGGGAGAGCGAGCGAGAGCGCCGAAGCGCGCGGGCGGCTGCCCGGTTCTTCTTGACCCATCGGCTCGCTCATGGCGGGAGGCACCAGTGCCCTGGGTTGTTTCGGTCTCGCCGCCGATCGCGGGTCCCCTTCCTGGAGCGAGTGCTACGAGTCTTCTCCTGCTCCTCCGCGGGAGTTTGAGAGCGATGTCGCTGTGGTGATGGTGACCACGAGTCAGGCGACGACGCCTCGCGGTGATCGGCGGACGCCGAGAACGTGGAGACGCTCGCCGGTGAAGAGCATGAGGTTGGTGTTGTTGATGGCGCAAGAGGCCGTGACCGGGATCGGCGGGGTGGATGCACCTCTTGGAACACGGCTGGTTCAGTTGTCCGACGGCGATCTGATTCAGCCCTGGGTCCCTCTCCTCGGTAGGATCCAGTGGAGGAGGCAGTTTGCCCATCTCGAGGATCTCCGCCGAAAAGTGGTGCTCGGCGATCGTCGCGAGGGCATTTTGCACGTTGGTTCGGCCATGACAAACCGAGTTGTTGGTTTGCTTTGGTCAATCGAATGAAAGGAGACGGGAAGCAAGTTTCCCAGACGCGCCCGATCGACGACTGAAGGTGTCTTGGCCCAACTGCAACGGTCCAAAGTGAAAGAGAAAAGCGGGGTACTGCAAGACACTCCGATGCCAAAGTAAGAATAGGCAGAGAGAGCAAGTGAGAAAGAGTAAAGAATGAGATACCGACCTCTCAGTGAGAGGGTATTTATAGCCCCCCGGCCAAGATCCGATTAGCGTGCCCAAGCCCGCTAATGGATTGCTAGGGTTTGCGGTGCAGAGGCCAGACGTGGCCTCCTCCCTAGATTGTCGCCCGGATATCCGGTTTGTTAAGTTCTCGGGAGACTTGACGGTTAAGGAAACCTAGTCAACAAGGCCCGAAATTATCGGAGGGCACGTGGCAGGCAGAGACCGTCGGCCACGTGGCCCCCGCGAGGATGCCCCAGCCCATTTTCCCAAGGGCAATTGGGCTTAGAACCTTATTGGGCCTAGAGCGTGGGCCAGTCCAGAACAATAGTTATTTGTAATCTCATAGAAATAAACAGTTACAACCTCAATTACACCATATTCGTGTTTTGATATCCCTACGAGAAAAACATCCCACCGGAAATAAATGTTTCCTATTCCTCTAAACTTTTTCTTCCTGAAATTCATCCCCTCCAATATTTAGGTTCACGTCAATAGAACCAGTCTAATCAATCATAATGACTTTCGGAGCCACGAAAATCCAATGAGAACTATAATCAAACTTTGACATCCAATGCTCACAGCTTCTAATTATTGACAAATCAACTAGCATTTTTATTTGTGATAGATAATGATATTAAATTTTAAAATTATTTTATTTAATTTAAAATATTGAACCCTGATTGATTTTGAGTTCAAATTTATTAAAATTTTGAATTTTGAAATTAAATAGATATATTTATATTTTATTGTGTGTATATTATATTAACTTTGTATCAATTAGATTTTATCGTACCTTTATTATTTTAATTCAATGGATTCTATTGAGCATATTTTTATTCATTTTTTTTACTTTCATTTTTATAATACTAAGAATTATTATTATTACAATCATGATTATAAAATTATATATATTTTAGATTATATATTTATTAATGTGTATACATTTTTAAATAAGTATTTATATTCTTATACAATTATTATATTTATAAATAATAAAATTTTGATTTTTTTGGACTGGAGAAATATATATAGTTTTCCATTTAAATGTTTTTTAAATCTTTCATCACATTATTATAATATTGTAATATTTAGGTTATTTTTACAAATTGAGAAAAAAATATACGTCGTTTGAAATAATTTTATACGGATAATCAATCAATGACGTGTATCTTATCACATCACATTCAAAATTTTAAAATAATTTAATAATTTAACAATTTATTAATATTTTATTAAATGGTAGTGTAAAGCTAATTTATTATGTGCATATCCATTATATTCTTATAAATATGAATGATATTATTACTATTATTTTGTTTTAAATGATTATTAATATTATTATATTTAAAGTTTATGAATTATTTCTTATTGTAATTGCAATGTTTAGTTTTGAAACTTATATCTTAAAAATGAGTTTATTAATTGGATAGTAATAGTTTGTTATTTATGAAATTTGCTTTTATTTTTGTACCAAAATAATATTTGTTTTTATTTATTTATATAGTGATAATATTATGATTTTGTTCAGATAAGTGATTTCTTCAAGGAAGCTGATTGATACCACATAAGCACTTTTTTTAGATTGTATAGCATTCGTGTGAAACTTCAATTTATCTTTTCAAATATATCATTTGAAGATTCCTTACTATTATTCCATTGTTGGGTTAGTGTTGCCACATCAACACTTTTTCTGTTATAACTCATAACATTTGTAAGACATCTATTTAGGCCTTTAAATATTATTTAAAAATTGTATTTATTTATTTATTGTAATATTTAATATTGATTTCTTTACTTAATTATTATCATTTTATTTCTATTATAATTATTATATGGACAAAACTTATGTATAATTATGATATTAAAAGTGGATAATTTTTCTCTAATACATATATAAATTTTTTATATTATTTAAATATGTTTATCATATTTTTATTACAAAATAATAAGAATTACAGCTAAGAAATTATATATGAGTTTTGTCATTATTATATTTAAGAATGATAAAAAACCCATACACAAAAATATTCATAAATAAAATAAATGAATATTTTAATATCCATTTTTAAATAGATACAAATACAAATTTTATTATATGTGTCTACGAATATTTATATCTGTTAATAAATTATAAAATTATTTAAATATCATTAATTTAAATTATTTAAAGAAGAAAGTTAAATTTGATGAAGAAAATTAACTTTGACAAAATTTTATTGTTAAAATAAGGACAAATTTATAAATTTTATGAAATATTAATTTTTTGTGTCTTTAAAAGAAATTGAATAATTTAAATAAAACAAATTAAAAAAATATTATCAATAAATATTACAAATATTTATAAATTTTTTAAATAAATTGATTATCAGCTTAACTGATATCACAAGAAACAAGATATCATACTTTTTTTATTTGTGTTCATTTACCCCTTAATTATATTAGTTTTATGAATTATATATGACTTTGTGTATTTGGGATTTTTTAATAAAAATAATGTGGAATGTATTTGTTTTTTTTAAGACTTCTTGTTTGCTAGTGTTAGTGTTTTAAGTTGACATTACTTTTTGGTAAAACTAGGCTATGACAATGTCTTGATAAATGTCATGACATTCTGAGATTGGAGATAAATCCTACTTGTCAAGGGTGTTTAAAGTGCAAAATCGAAGCTAAAATCTTGAATCCAGAAAATATCGATGTCATAATGATGTTATGACATTCAGCAGACATTCTGCTCGTAACTGCTTTTTCCGAGTTTTTCGAAAGTTTGTTGAACTGCTTTATTATGTTTTTCTGTTATTAGAATGCATGCTCACGTGGCTGGTAGGTTAATCTTAGTTAGACCTAAATTGGTTGTTGAAAAGACCAAGTTTTTAGGATTAATTAAGTGAACCCTAGCTATTTTTTATGGAAGTCCAAAACTGAAGTTTCAGGACTACTTCTATAAAAGGAATAGAACCCTTACACTGCTGTTGCGCCCTTGAACTGTATTGAAGATTTAGCAGGTTGTATTTTGTGTAATTCTAGTTACTCTTATGAGCCAAGCAATTATCAATTGATAAGTGCCTTGGACTAGGATTTGTTTGTAAGGGTAGTTTATCACTCAAAGCTTTGAAGCACGAGTGTTTGTCTCTTGATTAAAGCTTTGAAGCAAAATCAAGATAGTTTATTGTGTGTCTTCACAATTCAATTATTCAATAGGTTGATATCACCGTGATTGAGGGGAGAGGAACTCGTGTCTAAGTAGGACTTAGATTGAAGTTGCATTGGTAGGTTTTAAGTGAAGGAGATAAACCGTTGGTTTATTCTAATTAATTCTACTAATAGTGGATTTCCTCCTGGCTTTGTAACCCCGATGTAGGTGTAGTTACACACCGAACCGGTAAACAATTTATTGTGTTCTTTATTGCTTAAATTTATTGTGTGAATTGTTAATGAGTGTCGACATCGTGTCATAACATTCTCTGACATCACGATCTGCTGTGAATTTCGTTAGGAATGAAAATTTTAGTGATATAATATAACATTTGTAAGACAACATTTGAATATTCAAATATATTTAATATATTTTTGATTTTAAAGTTGCTTCTTGAAATTTTAAATTTATACTTTGGAAAATTTAAAAGTAATATAAATAACTAATATTTTTAATATTGTCCTAATTTTGTGTAGAGATCTGTACTGATTCTATTTTTTATAAATAAAAGTAATCGTTGAATGATAATTTAGCACTTTTCAATTTGCAATTGATTGCGAGTCAAAATATAGAGTATATTATTATTTATTAGATTTGAAAATAAAAAACAATATATTGTGAGGCTATGGTAAACTATTTTGAACAAGATCTTTAAATAATAAAAAGCTCTTCTCACCGTCTAATCCATTTGTCATCATGTATTCAATATTCTATTTTATTTTTTAAATTATATACAGTATTCTATTTTTTTTCGCTTTAATAAAAAACTAACATCAATTTGATGTTATAAATTATTTTAAAAAAAAAGGAAATCAGAAACTATATATTAAAAAGAAAAAAAATAAATCTAATTCACATAGCAATAAAGAAAACACTAAATCACTGAAAGAAACAATATTTGGCCAGTATTTATATCTCAAGTATTCATATCTCAGTTTACGAACTCTAGATGAACAGTGTACGAAAGAAAGAAAAACACTAAAATATCAAATCAATCTAATACACTACTAATATATATTAAATTACTAAAAATAAAGTTTAATGAGATGCTTACAGATAATAACAATTAATTATTAAAAAATAAATAGATGATTTAAAAAATTAATAAAAAAATATTTTATAAATAATTTTAAATGTAATATACTTAAAGAATTTTAGTGACAACCCCTGTCCATCTCTCTTATATTTAAGTAACAAGATTATTTTTATATAAATGAGTGAACACAACACTCTTACTTTTTTTTCAATAAGAAAATAATATAAATACTTTTAAGAAATAAAGATAACAATCTATTGAAATTGTGTTGTTTTAAAAAAAGAATCTTGTAATAATTATTTCAAAATTACAATTTCAATAAAAAATAATTCGCTCTTCAAATACTCTCATGCCAAATATAGTAACAAAAGGTTGAATAGAAATAAAATTTAGATTTTAACAAAAAGAAAGATAATTACTGTACTTTATAAAAGTAAAAGAAGAAGATATTGACCTTCAAAATATAATAATAATTATGACATAGTAATCTTTTTATAAAATTAGCATTAATTATATAAATGAAGCGTTTTAGAATTTAGATATAAAAAAAAAACTCCATAAGACAAAAGAATAATTTGTTGTTTTCTTTCTACGGGGAGTGAGAAAAAAAAAGTGTATAAAAGAGAGGGAGGTTGGGAGGTGGAGTTGAGGAATCAGAGGAACAGTGTGATTGTGAAGAGAAACAAGAGTTTCGTTTCTCTCTGCACAATTATCGAGAAAAGCATTCATTTTCTATAATAAATTTTATAAAAATATTTATCAAAAACCGAAGCAGGAAATAAAATCTGCAATCTTTCACTGTTTTTTTCCCGGGAAAATTAACAGTCTCCGCCATGGACGGACCAACCGGTAACCGACGAGATACACCTCCGTCCGCCATCTCCCCGCCGCCTTCTCCTTCACCGGAAAACCTCCGTCACGTGGAACGCATGATTAACTCCAACCATTACACATCGCCGTCTAGAACAATCTACTCCGATAGATTTATTCCGAGTAGATCTGCCTCCAAATTCGGTTTGTTTGATATCAATACGAGTACGGAAGGACGCGATGATAGCTCCAGTGCTTACACCACTCTTCTAAGAACTGCTTTGTTCGGACCTGAGGCGGCCGGTGTGGCGGGACCGATAACACCGGAGAAGAGGGAATCGCCGTCGATGACATTGCCGAGTAGAAATATTTTTAGGTATAAGACGGAGACGAGGCAGTCCATGCATTCGCTTTCGCCGTTTATGTCTGATGATGTTGTTCCCGGTGTTAATCAGATTCCGGTTAAGGCGCCAAGGAAGGTTCCTCGATCGCCTTATAAGGTGAAATTTGATTTTTTTTCTTCTTATTCTACTTTCTTTGATTTAGGTTTTTGATGTTTATGGAGATGAGAATCTGTGGTGGTGATTGGTAGGTTTTGGATGCACCTGCTTTGCAAGATGATTTTTATCTGAATCTAGTGGATTGGTCTTCGCACAATGTGTTGGCGGTTGGTCTGGGTAACTGCGTTTATCTATGGAATGCTTGTAGCAGTAAAGTGAGTTTTTTTTTTTTTGTGTGGAAGATTTTGTGTGTTCAATTTCTGGAAGATTTTTAAGATTGGAAGTTTCTTTTTTTAATTGATCTGGTTTTGATATGCTATATGCAGGTGACTAAATTATGTGATTTAGGGGTGGATGACTGTGTTTGTTCCGTTGGCTGGGCACAACGCGGTACTCATCTTGCTGTTGGAACTAACAATGGTAAAGTTCAGGTAAGAGTTTTTGAGAGAAATGCTGACAATGCATGGCGTAATTGTTTCCATTTGAGTGTGTCTGATGGTATTTTTGTTGATTGGAGATTGCTTTACTTCAGATTTATTTTTATTTGTGTTGATCCTTGTCTATTTTATTTTGTTTCCATACACTTCTCTTGTATTTCTCAATTAAGAAAAAGGAATATTTTTTCTCTTAGAGATGGACTTTCCATACGAATGATATCAGTGCTATAGCCATTTTAGCAATCTAAATTTAGTAGATTAGCTGCTTTTACTGATCCTGAAACCCTAATTTATTGCCACTTGCATCAGAGAAGGTGCATTATGGTAAAGTGAGCCTTCCTAAGGACAGGGAGCTTCCTGGGTAGACTGTTAGTTTAAAGAAGGAAACAAGTGTGAAATTGCAAGTTATTAACAGTTTAACAACCTACCAAATGGAATGAGGATGTTTTTAGAAGTCATTAATGAAGCGTTATAGTGGCCAATATTCTGATGATATTTTCTTTGATGGATAGTTCCATCTTAAATAATTAATTACTAAAGATATGTTTGTTTTGGAGAGTTAGAATTCAAGTCAAAGATTTTTTTTATATAAATTTACCATTTTAACTGTTTATTTTTATTGATGTATGGAATTGAAAGAATAGGGTATATCATCATTATGCTGTTTCCCTTTTAGGAGATAACAGGTTTAGTTAAAATCCTTTCTTGGAGAACATTCTCATTCAGTCGGCACAGACAGTTACATACCTGTTAAATGTTTTATCACACATTAGCCATATAAAAGAGTGTATTGTAATACATTTAATGATGGTTCAATGTCTTTACTCTTGATTATCAGAGTTCTGTTACTATATTAAATTTGGGTCCATGGTGAACTGTATACCAGATTACACATCTGTCATTTAATTTTATAATATTCACATATTTGTAAGATTGAATTATTATGATTTTGTTGTTGGATATGTTGCAATGTATAGGTTTCACCATTAACCCATTTCCACATGTTTCTCACATATGTCCCATGTGTCACTCATGTTTTTTGTCAATCCTGCTCGGTTAAAAAGTCAATTAACAATATTTTGATATTAATTGATGTGGATTGTAACTGACTCTTAAAAGTCAATATGATAAGAGGGGTGAGAGTTGGGAGACTTTGTGACAACTCACAGCTAAAATCAACTCATGTGTGACTCATGTTTTTGTTAGCTAATCATTTAATGAAGTAGTTAATGAACTATAGACAGTTTCTGTGTTACTTATATAACTTATCAACTTAACTCATTACCTTTGAGCTTCTTCAATATCTAGGAAATGCAGCCTTTTAATAACAGGGGGTCTAAGCAACTTACGCCCTGGTTTTTGCAACTCATACCAGTTTGATAGTTATCTACTGATATAATCTGTGACATGCTATAATTTGACTTTTAACATAGAACACTTAATTTGTTAGGTTGAACCTTAACGCATCCATAAATCATACCAATTTTCCCTCAAGAATGTGTATATAGGCTTACCCAGTTTTCGTTCTGAGGCAGGTAGATAGACAGTGCATCACTCCCCCCTAATTTTTTTTCTTCCTTTTAGTTGTGTTCTGCTTAATTGCTTTGTGGCATCAAAATATGTCTTTTTTCTCATTGCATACCTGGAGCTTGCAAATTCCACTTAATTCCTTTTTTTCAGGAAACTTTATGCTTTCTGTTTCTATGCCTCAAGTTAACTGAAGCTTTGTTTTTAATAATGTCCGCGTAGATTTGGGATGCAGCACGATGCAAGAAGATAAGATCTATGGAAGGGCATCGATTACGCGTCGGAGCCTTAGCATGGAGTTCATCTCTTTTGTCCTCTGGTGGACGAGATAAGAATATTTATCAACGAGATATACGCACACAAGAAGATTTTGTTAGTAAACTGTCTGGACACAAATCAGAGGTTAGAATTGTTTCTATCTCGTAGATTCATCACTCTGCATGTTGTCTGTCATGATTTTGATTTTGATTTTTTATTTTTTAAAGGTTTGTGGACTGAAGTGGTCTTATGATAACCGTGAGCTGGCATCTGGAGGAAACGACAACAAAGTAAGCAATTGCAAACTTGATCATTTATCTGAACTATCTAACTGCTTTGTTATTGTTTTCTTCTCCTTCATTGAAACTCACTCTATTCATATCTTTGCAGTTGTTTGTTTGGAATCAACACTGACCCAGCCTGTCCTGAAATACTGTGAGCACACGGCAGCTGTTAAAGCTATTGCATGGTCTCCTCATCTTCATGGACTTCTTGCATCTGGAGGAGGAACTGCAGATCGATGTATTCGTTTCTGGAATACAACCACAAACTCACACTTAAGCTGTATGGACACTGGAAGTCAGGTAAGAGTACTTCTTAACCTGTTTATACTTTCATGCAAATGCACTTCAATTCAAAATTTGCTGTAATTTGGCTCTGAGAATACTGGCCTTGCATAGTTGTTGTCTATGTGCTAGAAAATTAATATTCTCTTTGTTGGAAGGCAATTTCAATAACTAATTTAAAGCATGAAATGACCACAAACTACCAAACCAAAATCTATGATATGGAAAATGAAAAGAATAAACAGAACTTAATAATTCAAAGTACCCTGTTGAAAAAATAATAAGTTTTAAGAATAGATTAGAAAAGGGAATGGCAGAGCATTGGACTTCAAGATTTACAAGCTATCTGTATGTGTGATTGTCATTGTTCTGTTTAGCGATAACATTTGATGCTTCCTTGCCTAGCAGTTTTCATTTTTTTTTGTAAACCGTGTGGAAAGAGATGTCACTTCTTCCTTGCAAAACTGTTGTCCTTTCCCTTTTTGAGAGTAGGGAAGATGGGGAGTAGGATGTTGTAGTAAGTCACAGAAGATGATTAATCTGGATTTTTTACAGTGAGACGTTTAATCATTTTCTATGTATAGGAAGACTAGGTTATGACTATTTTAACATTCATTATTTCAGACGGACCAATTCTCTTAAAAGGTTTAAGTTGCATTAGGGGCTGAGTTATGAATGAGTTATTTACATCTCTTTATTGTGTCACCGACCTCTTACTATGAAATATGGACAATGGACAAGCCCATTTTTACCATTTGAAGAAATTCTACTCTTACTTAGAAGAACTGTACTAACAGTGATGGATTCTTATTGATTACTAATCATAACTGCAAAAGTTAGATTCTTGAAGTTCTTTTTCAGTTCTTAAGTTTCATAATATTTGGTATTTGCCATAACATATTGAGAGAAGAACACTAGGGTCTTCCTCCTCTTCTCTTTCTCTTTCTTATCACAAATCAAATGATTTTCAACTTATACATTTGGCAGGTTTGCAATCTTGTCTGGTCCAAAAATGTCAATGAACTAGTAAGCACACATGGCTACTCCCAGAACCAGATAATTGTTTGGAGATACCCCACCATGTCAAAGGTACTAAGTCTCTTCTGTGCTGAAGTGGATATCTTTTATTTTTACCCAACTTAAACAAGTCTTACCATCTTTTTTGTTCTTTCTCGCAGTTGGCCACTCTTACGGGTCATACTTATAGGGTTCTTTATCTCGCCATCTCTCCAGATGGACAGGTATTTCAGTTCTTCTCTCAATTAATCCTTGTTCTAGATTACTATGTACAACAAAAAAATGATTTTTTTTAATCATGTATGATTTATTCCCGATTGTGATGAGTTCTACTATTTCAGACTATTGTGACGGGAGCTGGAGATGAAACACTTAGGTTCTGGAATGTATTCCTTCCCTAAATCACAGGTAATTTACTCATTAAATGATGGAGAGAAATCTTGTCCCATCCACTAGTTACACTTACATGTTTTAAATTAGATTTTTATTCCTGGAACTGTGCCCCTATTCATTTTGTATATGTTAATTGACATGTGTGACATCCGATGCAGAATACTGAAAGTGAAATCGAGCATTATCTCTTGGAAGAACTACTATTAGGTGACCGCTCCTGGCATTTCAACCCAACCATATGGCATATTTTTAAGCTTGGGTTGCCGCACAGAACTAAATTTCAGAGCAAAGAACACCACGGTGGAAAATCTTTGAATATAAAAAACACCACCACAATAGTATGCCTACCAACTGAGGAGCCTTGCAGGTAGAGGAGGGAGGTATAAAAGTTTTGATATATGGCTGCCAGTGATTGGTATTCAAGCATTCATGTGTAGTCTACCATTTTGTGTTGAAAAGATGAGAACAAATGGGTAGTTTATTATCTTGGACTTATACATGTATCAATGGAGTTGTAGCCAAGTTTTATTAATTACTCATCTTTTTGGTTCTTTTTGATAGTGCTCCCCTGCATTATTTATAATTTAAAGATGCGTTAAGAAAGAAATTATCCTTAACAAACTTGTATATAATTATTCTTTCTTAGGACTAGTGTCAATGTTTTCTTTATATTAATATTTTTTCCCTCCCTATGCAATTACTTACTTCAGATTATGCATCCAAGTTTCTTTGAAATCATGGCTTTGAATCTTTTGATGCTATGCTATCCACTTACTTACATTGGCTTTTCACCTCGCACCTAAACTAACATGCTGTATGGATGCTTTACCAAACTAAAGTAGTTGAGAGAATTTTCTCAACTACTTTGCCGCATCTTTATCCATTAGATATTTAATAGGATCTTTTAGCTATATATTTATATTTAGAAAAATATTCTGCTGACACATGATTATATTTTACTTATCTAGTTTCTATTTTTAAAATACATTTGAACCATTTTGCTAGTAATCTTTATAAGTTATTTAATAGAATCATCCAGACTGTCGAAATAGAATCCATAAGCCGCAACTCACAATCTCAACCTACATGTCCCTCTAAATCTCCCAATCAATCACCAACTTGATCATTATAACCTTTATGCAACAAATAAGAGGCATAAACATCAGTTCACTGCTAGGTTAAATTATAGTTTATTTAATGTTAAAGTAGGACCCTGACTGAGGGGTACATATAATTAACTTCAACTAACAATTATTGTCGTGTATAATAAAAAATGAAAGAAATTGTCTTCAACTTTTAAAACACGTCATTTTATCTTGTACTATTTGAAGTGTTCGGTTGTGGTTTCCCATCAAAATCATGTTAAGTTGGACTCATTTCTAGTCTTTATATCAATGAAAAGTTAGTTGATTAAAATTAAAGAATAAAATTAATTTAACTGTTATAATTTTTTTGAGAGAAGTCAATTGGGATTTATAAGTTAAAGAAATTAAAATTAAATATATATATTTTTTAAAATATAAGGAGAGGCAAATTCATAAACAAATGAATCAAGGCTCTAAAGATGTAATAGTAAATATACACAACATAAATAAATTATAGTTAAATATGTTCAATAAAAAAGCATTATATAATTTATTTAACCCATGCACGTTTTTTATCCCATATAAATCATCAACAATTAATTTGTATCAAATTTTTATGTATTTCTTTTTCCAATATAAGTAATCTAACAATCATTTTCAACCCATTTTGCACAAACTTCACAACATAATCTCTCACTTGTATTAATTGAATTGAAAAAAGAGACAATGTCAAATGAATTAAATTATCAATCAAAGAAAAACACATAATTAGAAATTTACTATCTTATTAAATTATTTTAAATGTATAAATTTTAGGTAAATAAATATTATACGAGTTAAAAAGAATAGATGTGTATATTATCTTTACAATGGTAGGGTCCAAAGTCTTAATAGGTAGATATCAAATAGTGTTGATTATGGTTAGTCTACACGGTAAAAAAACTCTTGTAAGACAGTGTTTATGGTAGTTTAAAGGACTTGGTCACGTGAGGTGAGAGACTTTATATGTGTTGGATGCTCAGGTATAACCGTATGAACAACGATTTGTCTTTTCTCCTGTTGAAGAAGATCTATTTATAGAGGCTTTGAACATATGATTTCATTGGGAAAGATCATTTTTCCCTTAATGAATGGTGGACCGTTGAGCCCCTATTTCTAAGGAGACGTGTGTTAGTTACTGACTTTGACTTCTCTATACTCAAGAAACGTCTTATCTCACGTTTCTCATGTTGGGCAATAGGGGAGTATTTGGGCCGACAAGGTACCTCCCAGAGGGTGACATATTATCATCTCCTCTCTCGGGAGCAACTTGTGGTCATCGCCCTAGCCAAGTCCTTTACAAATACAACATTACACACTTCCTTAAGCACAAGGACCTTGATAAAGGACATAGTGTTTTAGATTGTGGTATATGGGAGTATTTTGAGGCCATGAGTTTCTCGATGATATGTTTGACGTGTTGGACTTAGTTGTAACACTCTGAATTTTAGATTAATTATTTAATTAATGAATTTAGCGTGATTATATGAGTCATGGTGAATTATTTAGAATATATGATGTTTTGGTGTTCTATGTGAGTCATTGTGATGACGTATATTCGTGATGATCTGATGAGCATGAGGTGTGTTATGATGTATGATGTGTTATTATGTATAGCATATTGAGAATTAGACTAATTAAGAGGATTATTAGTATTTAAAATAATTAGAATATTTGTTTAGAATTATTTTAATTAGGAAAGTAGAATAATATAAGTGTAGAGAAAATTAGGGCAAAATGGTAATTAATGGAGAATAAGTTAGGGTAAGGTGAGAAGTTTGATATTAGGGGTCCAAGGGTTAAACTAGGGAAAATAGTTTAGTCATCTCATTCGCACAATCGTAAGAATTGGAAAGACATCGTAAAAGAAGGCTAGGACACAAAAGGCAAGAGGAACATTGGATTTTGTAGAACGCGAATAGGAGTTGAATCGGTTATAATCAAAGGTAAGAGAGTTTTATCATTGTTATTATATTTGATTTAAGGTTTAGATAATAGTGGTTTGCCTTAGGTTTTGGTAGATGGGGATTTGGTGTTGTTTGGTGAAGAATTGGTAAATTAATGACAAATAATGAGTTGTAATTGATGTATATTGAGTAAAGGATTGTAGAATGTTAATAGGTGATGAAATCCCATGATTAGATGATGTTTTAGGACCTGTAATATGATAAAATCGTAGGAGGTTTGAATTGGTATAGTGTAGAAATTGCAATAGAAACCCTTGTTCGTGCGAGATCGTCTGGAGTAGGTCAAGGCAATAGCATTGTGTGCATCGCTAGGCGAAGGATAGCTTCACGAGTGACAATGGCATTGTGTGCGCCGGAGAAGGATAGCCTCGCCGAGCTAGGGATGAAAAGTGGTAGATTCGAACGATCGCCAAAGCGTTGACGAAGACCGATGCAAAGGTTCGCCATGCGATGTGGAGGTGCCAATGACGTAAGGCATAATGGATGACTATTTTGGAATTCTTAAAATGATCATAACTTTAGTTCTAGAGCTCTGTTTGATGTTTCGTTCAAAGCCTTGGGTAGCTAACACAATGAACTTTAAGTAGGTGGAATAAAATGAAGAATAAGAAGGATAATTCTAGTACCTAAGTTAGAATGAGAAATAGGTTTCCCGCGTTAGATCGCAATGATGTTTTATTTATTAATGATGTTACGATGAAGTTTTGTTGTATACGATGATGTGATGATGTTATGATGATATACTGATCACTATGATGATGTTATGATGTTGTTTTGATTCCTATGATGATATGACATTGTTAGAACAAGATTTGCTTCTGCAATTATGTCTATGAGTTTTGATGATAACAAAGAGTATGTTTGAGTGAACAATTTTGTTACTTTAACGTTTGTTGTATTTTTAAGAATAAATAAACAGGTTCTGCTTCTGATGAATGGCATGGCCAAGACATTAGAAGAGAAAATGTTCCGCTTCTAAGCTACAGAGGTTCTGATGAACAAGTAGTGAGGAAATCTTCAGAAGGCTCTGAAGTTAAGTTACTATGATATGTAAGTCTGAAGAAACCAGTCTGAAGATCTCAAGATAGATGTTCTGAGTGAACACAGTCCAAGATGCTGAAGACTCAAGTTTCAAAAGAGAAAGGGTTCTAAAGACCAAGTGCTAAAAGACTCTGAAGACTTGAAGCTCTTCTGAACTTAGTTGTGATACAAGGTTACAAGACCAAGTGCTGAAGACTCTGAAGACGTGGTTCTGAAGACTCTGAATACTTGAAGTTATTTCAATCTTAATATATGATAGAAGGTTCTTCAAAACCAAGTGCTAAGGACTCTAAAGAGAAAGATTTGAATACTATAAAGACTTGAAGTTTTGACTAACTAGAAGTTATATTCTCTCCTTTTACTCATGCTCGCAGAAGCCTCTAAAGTACAAATAGGAGATAATGTTAACATGGTACAATAGTACATGGTACAAATAAATGTTTCATTCCACTACTATGAAAGAACGGACGCTGCGTACGATCTTGTCCCCCACGTTCTCTCAAGCCACCACAAATTGTGATTTCCGATGTACCCTCAACGGTTAAATCACATTCACGACTCTATATAAAGGCTTGAAGACTTGAAGAAAGAAATGCTAATTCATCGAAAACATACTACGCTCAAACGCTATTCTTTCTTTGTAAAAGTCGATATTCTCAAGTCATTGTGCTAAAATTTGTTTAAATATTAGCTTGTGTATAAACATATTTACTTGTAAACAAAATTATTATCAAACAGTTGTTTGATTGTTCCTTTAGAGACCAGTTGGGTCAGAATTCTCGAGAAGTCTAGGACAATTAGTCTTAGAGGTTGATAGTTAGTCACACATAATTGGTGTGTGTAGGTGTTAGTCATATACAATTGGTGTGTGCAAGTGTAATAATCAGTTGGATTATTGGATTAAGACCTCGTTGGAGAGAGGAAAATCACATGTGAGGGTGGACTAGAGTAGCTTGAAGTTTCAAGTGAACTAGTATAAAAATCCAGTGTTCTTTAGTACTTTCTATTTCTTTCAATCTTTATCAATAGCAAAGAAAACAAAAAAGGGGATTGTTTTTTCAAAGAAAAGTTTTCAAAGGTTAAAACCCAATTCAAACCCTCCTTCTTGTGTTTTTCGCACCTTCAGACATGTTTGTGATGATTCATGAATGGTGATGCGTGTTAACTAGTCGTGGTCGTATTATTTATGTTGTTGTGTATCATTGCATTAATGACAGTAAGACTTTGGTCCAGTGATGATGATTAGGACTTAGGTCCAGTGATGATGATTAGGATAATTGTCCAATGAAGGCAAAAACCCATAGTGTGGATTAGGTGCAACAAGTGAAGTGCTCTGCTTCCAAGTGAGAATCGATCCTATTGGTGGAAATTTTGAAGATGAAGATGACTGAGTCATCAGTGACGCTTTGGTACCACATTCATGAGTCTATGATGTTGCACTACATTCTATGTGACATTGCATTATGAAGTGTTATTGTGTTGTTTGATGATACACGATGTATGAAACTATGCGCTTGTGTAATGATAAAGATGTTAAGGTGTGAGTATAACATGAATAACCTGATGAAATGTGATACCTACTTATATACTTATTTATTATGCATATTCCTTATGTCTTATATAATAATTATGATTTACCTACTTCAAGATGCGTTTTATTTGCTTTCAGTAGAATAAGGGAGTCTTGCTCTGATATGTAACATCAGGGTTGGTATCTTTTGTTTGAGAACTATATGTCTCTGTTACTTTGAGTTTTCCAAATTTCCTTTTTATGGTATTGACATCCGAGTTAGATCATGATGTTTATTTGATGGATTCTGTGAAGTACCTTGAATAAGGATGTTTTGAACTTATGATTTACGCTGCAGTTATTTGAAGATCTAAACATAATTTATTTAGTCTAATGTTTTTGAAACCCGTGTTACGGAGCATGATGTATTATTATGATGTTATCATGAAGATGTGACACCCTTGTTGATGATTTACTCTGTTTTATTTATGAAAATAATTGCGAAAATTCTTGGAGTTTAGAAGGGTGTTACATATTAGGCTCGAGTTTTTTAATAGAAGTTATATTGTTTGGTCCCGTCCAAGGAAACTCTAAGTCCCTCAAGCGAAAGTTTAAGTAGCCTGAGGAATCTAAGTCCCTCAGGCGAAGTCATATGCATCCTGGTTGATGAGACTATAAGTCCCTCAAGTGAGGCATTTGATCTCTCGGTCGAGACCTTTATCAAGCCCTCAAACAAGACTTATAACTAAGCCTCTTAGGCTAGACTTTGATCCCGTCTCTCGGGAGAGATTTCTATGTCTTATCATGTTCAACAAAAATCTAAGTCCTTCTAGCGAGAATTTAATTAGCCTAAGAAATTTAAATATCAGCATAAGTTATATGTAGTCTCACTAATGAGACTATAAGTCCTTTAGGTGAGGCGCTAGACCTCTCGGTTGATACTTATATCAAGCATCAAATAATACTTGTGACTAAGTCTCTTAGGCTAGACTAAGGTCGTTCCTCTTTGGTGAAACTTTTATGCCTGATCCCACCCAAGGAAACTTTAAGTCCCTCATGTGAGAGTTTAATTAGTCTAAGGAATTTAAGCCCATCGGAAAAAAGTTACATGTAGCCTTGATAATGAGTCTATAAGTTTCTTAAGCGAGGTGTTCGATATCTCGACGAGACTTCTATTAAGTCGCCGAAAATACTTGTGACTAAGTCTCTTAGGAAAGAATTTCGCGCCTCTTGGAGGAGATTTTATATCCGATCTCGTCCAAGAAACTTGAAGTACCCAGAAAAGTTTAATTAGCCCGAGAAATTAAGTCCCCGTAAGAATTTATATGAAGTATGGATAATGAGACTATAAGTCCCTCAAGTAGACATCAAACCTCTAGCGGAACTTCTATCAAATCATAAGACAAGACTTGTACTAAGTCTCTTTGGCTAGACTTCGGTGGCGCCTCTTGGGCGAGATTTCTATGCCTGATCATGTGTGAGAAAATTCTAAGTCACTCATGAAAGAGTTTAATTAGCTTAAGGAATCTAAGTCCCTCAGACGAAGTCATACGTTGCCTGACTGATGAGAATATAACCTCATAGGAGGGACTTCTATCAAGTCTGAAATTCCTAGCAGCAGATACTTAATGTCACAGAGAATGTTATGACACAGTATCTGACACTCTGTTAACAATTCACACAACAAATTCAAACAGCAGTAAAGAACACAATAAATTGTTTACCAGCTCTGTCTAACAACACCTACATCCGGGGCTACCAAGCCAGGAGGAAATTCACTATTAGTAGAATTAATTCAGAATAAACCAACAGCTTTATCTCCTTCACTTAAAACCTACCCAATGCAACTTCAATCTAAGTCCTACTTAGACCTGAGTTCCTACCACTCCCCTCAATCACAACAAAGGATATCAACCTATTGATTAATTGAATTGTGAAGCCACACTTTAATAAACTATCTTGATTTTGCTTCAAAGCTTTAATCAAGAGACAAATACTCGTGCTTCAAAGCTTTGAGTGATAAACTACCCTTACAAACAAATCCTAGTCCAAGACACTTATCAATTGATAATTGCTTGGCTCACAAGAGAAACTAGAATTACACAAATAACAACCTGCTAAATCTTCAATACATTCCAGAGGCGCAACAGCAAAGTAAGGGTTCTATTCCTTTTATAGAAGCAGTCCTGAAACTTCAGTTTTGGGCTTCCATAAAGATAACTAGGGTTCACTTAATTAATCCTAAAAGCTTTGTCTTATCAACAACCAATTTAGGTTTAACTAAGATTAACCTAACAGCCACGTGAGCATACAATCTAATAAAAGAAAAACATAATAAAGCAGCTCAACAAACTTCCTGAAAAATCTCAGGAAAAACAGATTCTGCAGAATGTCTCGAATGTCATAACATCTTATGACATCGAATATTTTCTAGAATTCCAGACGACTTTAGCTTCCGCCTGAAATACTTTAAACATCCTTGTCAAGTAGGATTTATCTTCAATCTCTGAATGTCATGACATTTATCAAGACATTGCCATAGCCTAGTTTTACCAAAAAATAATGCCAACTTAAAACACTAACAAACTCCCCCTTTGACACATTTTTGGCTAAAACTACTTAAGTCATCAGAGTACCTATGCAGCAGAAGAAAAAACTAGTTCTAAGCTTAAAGAAACCAGAACCTAGAGAGAAGATAAATTCTACCCATACAAATTTCCCAATTTCCCACAATTGCCCACATAACAATTTCCATACAGTTTCCCCAATTTCCCACAATACATTTCCCCCAATTTCACAGTACTTCTCCCCCTTTTTAGCCACAAAGGGGCCAAAGGAATCAATACAAGAACCCCAAAATTTCAATATATAATTAAGTACCAGCATTGTTAAATGTTACATCCCATCAAAAGAAATACAATTTCAAGGCAATCGAATTAAAACAAGTAAAATTAACAACAAAACACTCGTGCAACAACCGCACAGATTAAAAATCAAGTGCTTTCCTCTCGTAAGAAGCGTGGAAAGAGGCATCTTCGAATCGCTCTCAGCAGTTGCTTGATCAAGATCGACGATCTTCATCCATTTGCAGAATCATCACCACCAGCCCTTCATCCTCAACCTCCGTGTCTTGCTCCTTTCAAGTGTAGAGATCGTTCTTCAAGACTTTGCTTTCTTGCTTCAAGCTCCTTAAGTTGCTTTCAAGACAAGAATGACATTTGCCTTTCGAGATTTTTCCTTGATATTTGATGTCTCACAGATGTCATGACAAAGTCTGGACATGTTTCCCTTGAAAGAGCTTGTAATGGAATCCAAGTGCAAAAGCTCTTTTGCATATTGAATCTCTATCACCAAGATTGTCAGGGTATTGATCAATTATGATTCCACACAGGAGGGTGGGAAAGGCTATTGGTCCCTTAATTGCATAAGTTTCAACATGTTTAAGGGTTTGCTCAAAGATATAAGTTCCATAATCAAATTTTGCTTTAGTACCAACAACAAAGATGAATCTGCCCAGACCAATGGAGATGGTGGACTTGTGGTTTGTTGGAACCCAGTTTGCAGCACCTATTTTGTGCAAAATAGCAAACTTTGCACTTAGTTTGCTGGCAGTTAGTTTTCCCTTCATTGGCCAATGTTTCACTTGTTTAGCAGTGATTGTGTGACAAATTTGATTATCAATTTCTTCTAGCTCAGGTTGAGCATCATCTGATCTTCCCAAATATTTGTTGATCACACTTGGGGAAAACTTCACTCTTCTTCCTCTAACATAAACAGTCTTGAAATCAGCTGACCTTCCATCAGCACAGCCACTTGACAAGTTCACAATAAACTCCTTCACCAACACATCATAACAATTTGAGAACTTCACCACAGTCTTCATTAACCCAGCTTCTTTAATCAAATTAATAACATCCTTGCATTCAAGGGCACTCTTATTCAGTTCCCTTTCAAGTGCAATTCTCTTCAAACACACATATTTCCACCTGTTAGCATTCTCAGGGTGGTGAAAGGAAATGTTGTCAATTGCCACTTCAGGGACTTTCCAAAGAGAAGGCTTCTTTCTTGGATGAATGTCTGAGACATTCTCTTCAACATTAAAATCAGAATCATCATCAGGTTCTGATTGTTCAGGTACCTTCCTTTTCTTCACAATTGGGGTTCTCTTTGGCCTAGAGATACCACCAACAGTCTTTACTCTACATTTCTTTGTAGAGGGTCCAGCCTTGGGATTCTTCTTAGCCTTATACACATCTTCAACACCCTTTTCTTTAACAGGGCTCTGTGAGACAGCCTGTTTTCCCTTCCTTCTCATCATCCTCTTTGCAATGCTTGGATTTACACTTGCAATGAGGTCATTGTCTGAGAACACTTCATCCAAATCAATGACAGGAGGTTCAGTTAAATGTTCAGAATCTTGAACTGGAGACTTTTCAAGATTATCACCACTTGGTTTTTCTGGAGTCTCTTCTAAGATGCTATCAGAAATGTAATCAGCAGGGGTTTTATCTGAAGCACACTTAGCTGGGGATTCCTCAAGAATACCATCAGAGATCACATCTTCATTAACAGCAGGGGTTTCATTACAAGCATCATCAATACTCACTCGTAATCTTTAATCAAGGATCAACAACATTCTTGACAGGAGAATCAACATGATCACCAGATGTCTTGACATTCTCAGTGACATCTGGATCAACTGCTAAACTAGGGCTAGCAGACTTTTGGTTTAGAGGGACAGATACCCCAGGTACAAATTGGTTTTCATTGAGGATTCTAGTCACTATTCTAGAAATGGCTTCATGCACAGACCTAGACCCCTCTTTGTTTGCTATTTCTGGGGGTACATAAGAGGATGGTATAAGTCTTACTGTAAGGTGATGCTTGTGACCTTCTTGCATTTCTTGTGCAGCTTGACCTTCTCGTGGTCGGCCATTGCACGCAGAGGAGTGACCCTCAAAGCTTCAACATGCATGGGTTCAGCATTTTCCCTAATCTCACTCATGGTGGGAGAGGACGAACCAGATCCTTGAGATGATGAAGAGGATGAAGACATATTTCGCTGATAGATTTTGAAGGAATGGGAACGAGAATGGCAGAGAGTTTGAGAGTTTCTTTTGGATGAAGAAAATATGATACTTTCAAATGAAGAAACTATTATATGAAGAAGTCTCCTCCTATTCTTGGACCTTTTAAAAATAAGAGGAAAATAATTAAATGTCCCACTTATAATTAATTGAGATAAAAGGTCTCTTCCATTCCTTGTTGTAAGCAATTTTAATTGCTACAATTCCTCATATTGACAAATGCCCAACTTGCCCCTTAAAAGCTCAAACTGACTAGCCTCAAGAGCTTTAGTAAAATGTCACCAGTTGAAGTTCAGTGACTACATGTTCCAATTTAATCACTTTTTCTTCCATAAAATCTCTGATGAAATGATGACTAATGTCAATGTGCTTAGTCCTACTGTGTTGTATAGGATTCTTTGAAATATTAACAGCACTCAGGATGTCACAGTACAAAGTCATGACATCCTGTATGACATTGTACTCGCAAGATTCGCTTCATCCGCACTATCCGAGAGCAATAGCTACCAGCTGCTATGTACTCAGCCTCATCAGTGGACAAGAACACACAATTTTGCTTCTTGCTGAACCAAGAAACAAAGTTGTTTCCCAAGGAGAAGTATCCTCCAGAAGTGCTTTTATACAAGTTTAGATCAACATTTTCTCCACTTGTGTTCTTGGACAACTTCAAATGTGTAGGAGCAGGAGTCCTCTTATTCTTCATTCCAAGCTTCTTAACAAAATTCCTTGCATATTTGCTCTGTGAAAGGAATGTTGAGTCTTCCATCTGTGTGACTTGCAGTCCAAGAAAATAAATCAACTCTCCCATGAGGCTCATTCCAGATTCATCTTGCATTTGGTTGGCAACATGTCTTACCATTGTGTCTGACATTCCTCCAAATACTTTGTCATTAACATAGATCTGAGCCACCATTATCTTCCCTCCTTTATTCTTGACAAAGAGAGTTTTATCCAAGGCTCCTTTCCTATATCCTTTGTCAGTAAGGAGCTTGGTCAGCCTTTCATACCAGGCCCTAGGAGCTTGCTTTAGCACTTTATAAATGGCCAGATGTCTAGACATAGAGTGTGGCAATATGGTTTGCTTTCCAACCTTACACTCACCACAGACTCTCCCTTCATCAATGTGAAATCTTGGTATCCTTCTGACTGCCTTCATAGGTCTGAACTTTTTCATTCCTCTGAGATGTAAATTAGCAAGATTTTGGTGCCACAATTTTACCTCCTTTTCATCTTTGTCTGTAGAGCACACAGAAGGCAGGTTGGTGTTCTCAGATTCCCACATGTAGCAGTTGTTCTTTGATCTGACTCCTCTCATAACCACTTCTTGTTTATCATTGATTACAAGACATTCAGACTTAGTGAAATTGACTTTGAATCCCATATGACATAGCTGACTTATGCTTATGAGATTAGCAACAAACCTTTACCAAAGAACACTCCATTTAGGTTTGGAACTCCAGAGCAGTTTGAGTTTCCAACACCTTTGATTTCTCCTTTAGCTCCATCTCCAAAGGTAACAAAACTGGTAGAATGAGGTTTAACATCATTCGTAAGATTTCGACTCCATATGCTTAGAAAACCCGTCAAAGTACCAATCTTCCTTGGCGACACTCTAAGAGAAGTGTGAGCTATCGAGTGCAGTTTTCTTCTTCCACCGCTGAGTGTATGATACCTTGTTGGTCTTAGGCTTCACGTAAGAAACTTGGTTAGATATCCATGTAGTCTAAAGCAAAAGGCTTTATATGACCAAACCTTCCACAAGAATGACATTCCATCTTTGAAACTTTTTGTTCATGTTTCTTTGATCTTGATGTTGAACCCAATGTTGTGACATCTCGCCTTGACATTGGTTTATTTGGTCTTCCTCTTTTGTTATCAACAAATTTCTTAGCCTCCACATATCCCGAGCTGCACCTATTTCTGTCTTGTGGTGTGACATCTTCTTTGACATTGGCTTGCAGATCTGTTCTTCTTCTTGTCACCAACAGTTTCTTTGCGCTTCATATCCTGCACCATGCTTATTTCCACTCTGTCAAGCAGGATTTCTTCCAACTTATCATGATGTCAACATTTTGATGACTTAGACATCCGATCAATTTTGGAGTTCAACATTATAATGTCTTTGTTGAGGTGATTTATAGTGGTTGTGTTTTCCTTCTTCTCACCTCCAACTTCACATTCTCGCCTCCAACTTCACAATCGCCTTTTTCGCTTCTCATTTTTTGACATATTTCACCACTCCTTACACACAACTTCCGTAGGTTTCAAGAAGCTCTTCAAATGACACTTCCTCATCACTAGAATCCATATCGAATTGCACACCCGAAAGAGCGGACAAGTTTGGTCGCTTCTTCCTCGATTCACTTCCGAGTCACCATCGCACAGTGACGTCATCCTTTCCTTTGTTTCTTTAGAAAGGTGGGACATTCAACTCTAATATGCCCATATCCTTCACAACCATGACACTGGATTTCTCTGCTTTGACTTCCTTTTTCCTCTGACTTGGATCTTCTGCTGGAGTCATAGGGTCTTCCAATGTCAGATGAAATGTCCTTGACATTGGACCTTGACTTTGGATCAACCCTCTTGATGAGTCTGTTGAACTGCCTTCCAAGCATAGCTATAACATCAGATATCTTTTCTTCATCATCCACCTTGCATCCCTCTTCAGTATTGGATACAAGTGCTATGCTCTTGTTCTTCCTGTCAACAGTTTCACTGATTCCCATCTCAAAAGTCTGGAGAGATCCAACAAGTTCTTCCACCTTCAGACTGCTGATGTACTGAGCTTCCTCTATAGAAGTCACTTTCATTGCAAATCTGTTAGGCAATGATCTGATAATCTTTCTCACCAGCTTTTCTTCTGACATCTTTTCACCAAGTGCTCCTGAGGTATTGGCAATCTCCAAGATATTCATGTGAAACTCATGAATAATCTCATCTTCTTTCATCTTCAAATTCTCAAACTTGGTAGTGAGCATTTGAAGTCTTGACATCTTCACGTTGGATGTCCCTCATGAGTAGTTTTAAGAGTGTCCCAAACATCCTTGGCCACTCACATTGATGAACTAGTCAAGATATTTCATCAATACCATTGAATAAGGCATTCAATGCTTTAGAGTTCCCTGCTAGCTCCTCTTCTTCTTTGTTCCACTCTTCCTCGTGTTTCAAGACTGGTTCCATCCTTCTCAAGCTTGGTGGGATGTTTCCATCCTTTGTCGCAGCCTCCAAGCTTTAATATCCAAGAACCTCAAAAAGGCAATCATACGAGGTTTCCAGAATCATAATTAGATCCATCCAAGATAGGTGGTCTACCTCCAAATCCTCCTTCCTTATCCATTAAGCGAAACTATTTTCCTAGATCTCACCCTGTAAAAGTGTGGTGCCCGCCGATGGCAATTGAAATTCTGGCGAAGATACTTAATGTCACAGAATATTATGACAGATTCGACACTGCTAACAATTCACACAACAAATTCAAACATCAAGAAAGAACACAATAAATTGTTTACCCGTTCGGTGTCTAACAACACCTACATCCGGGGCTACCAAGCCGAGGAAATTCACTATTAGTAGAATTAATTCAGAATAAACCAACCGCTTTATCTCCTTCATCGAAAACCTACCCAATGCAACTTCAATCTAAGTCCTACTTAGACCTGAGTTCCTACTCACTCCCCCTCAATCACAGCAGTGATATCAACCTATTGATTAATTGAATTGTGAAGCCACACTTCAATAAACTATCTTGATTTTGCTTCAAAGCTTTAATCAAGAGACAAACACTCGTGCTTCAAAGCTTTGAGTGATAAACTACCCTTACAAACAAATCCTAGTCCAAGGCACTTATCAATTGATAATTGCTTGACTCACAAGAGAAACTAGAATTACACAAATAACAACCTGCTAAATCTTTAATACATTCCAGAGGCGCAACAGCAAAGTAAGGGTTCTATTCCTTTTATAGAAGCAGTCCTGAAACTTCAGTTTTGGGCTTCCATAAAGATAGCTAGGGTTCACTTAATTAATCCTAAAAACTTGGTCTTATCAACAACCAATTTAGGTTTAACTAAGATTAACCTAACAACCACATGAGCGTACAATCTAATAACAGAAAAACATAATAAAGCAGCTCAACAAACTTCCTGAAAAATCTCAGGAAAAACAAATTCTTTAGAACAGAATGTCACACTGAATGTCATAACATCTGTTATGACATCAGAATATTTTCAATTCAAAGATGCTTTTAGCTTCCAGTTCTGAGCTGTACTTTAAACATCCTTGTCAAGTAGGATTTATCTTCAATCTCTAAATGTCATGACATTTATCAAGACATTGCCATAGCCTAGTTTTACCAAAAAATAATGCCAACTTAAAACACTAACAAAGTCCTCAGACAAGGCTCATGACTAAGTCTTAGGATAGATTTCAGTGGCACCTCTTGGGAGATATTTCTATGTCTAATCCCTCCCGAGGAAACTCGAAGTCCCTCAGGAAAGAATTTAATTATCCTGGAGAATATAAGTTCCTCAGACAAAGTTATATGTAGCCTTGCTGATGAGACTATAATCCCTCAAGTGAGGCGTTGAACATTTTATGAGGGACTTCTATTAAACGCTCAGACAAGACTTGTGACTAAGTATCTTAGGTTAGACTTAGGTGGCGTATCTTGGGTGAGATATGATCCCGCCCAAGGAAACACTAAGTCCCTCAGGCGAGAATTTAATTAACCTGAGGAATATAAGTCCTTCAAGAGTAGTTATATGTAGCCTGACTGATGAGACTATAAGTCCCCGAGACAAGGTGTTTGATGTCTTATTTATATTTATCTGAGGGGAGTAAAATGCAGAACCTTATTTTACAGGTGATATGGATTTAACAAGGACATCAACTTTTGATGATGACAAATAATGTCTTATGATAAGTCAAGCAATGAACGAATAATAAGATAAAGATGCAAAAATTATCATTAGGGTTTCATGAACATGACTATTCGATGATGGAAATCAAATGAAATATAACTAAAGTCTCTTCTCAAGCTACTTAAGCAAGTGTCTACAAAGATAAATCATCCAATAAAGTCTTGGAATATTGTGGTACCCCCTAATTTAGTAGTGAGTGAACAAAGTGTAATCCATAAGGGCTTTATCATAAAAATGCATGGCTAAAGTACACACACTGAAATATTTTCAAAATGTTTTTACCAAAATAAAATATATTTAAAAACATATTGAATTTGTGCCAGATGAATTTGGGGTAGTAAAAATAGCTATATGACATTTTTTGACTTATCTAATCAGTTGGAGCATTTGTCTAATCGATTATATCAACTTAAAATTGAGTCACAAGGCAACACCTTAATGATGTGCAACGACTACATATATTTTCCTTCATTTTATAAATTTACAACCAATTATATTTCAAACTTCTAATTGATTGTGAATATGTGTCAATCAATTAGATTGTCATAAAATGAATTTATTGGAAATTGTTTTTAAGCCAACCTCTAGCCTATAAATAGAGGTCTCTTTTCTCATTTTATTTCATCCAAAAATATATTTTGACACACCTCTCTTACTCTCTCTCTAAAGTTTTATTTCACTTTCTCTCATTAATATTTTAGCGTAGATGCTTTTGTGAGAAGAATCCTTTTGTGAGCGAATAAAGAAAAATGCGCTAATTCTCTATCTGGTGTTACTCATCATCACCAGTCACTTCATAATCCTGAATTCTTGTTGGAAGAACTCTAGTTCGTTGAGGTCTATGGCTTATGCTGGCCACACCCTCTTCGACTTCGAAATTGTCTAGAATGTCAGCAACTACTTCGACTTTGATTGGAATATTAACACTTTCTCCGACTTCGACTTCATTAATATCTTATTAATTGCATCTTTATAATTGCAATCAAATGCAAAATTTTAATCAATCACAATATCTCTACTTAACATAATCTTATCATTAATTGGATTAAATAACCTGTATGGACCAGTTTTATGACATCCTACCAGAATCATAGGTTCACTCTTGTCATCAAGCTTTCTTCTTCTCGCATCAATAATATGCTTGTAATACATAGAGCCAAACACCTTCAAATGACTTACTGATGGTGGTTTACCACTCCAAACTTCTTCAGAAACATTTTTCTTCAATATCTTAGTAGAACAAATGTTCAAAATATAAACTGCACCTGAAACAACTTTCCCCCATAAAGATTTTAGCCAATATTTTTGTTTCATCATGCATCTAGCCATATCTAATATGGTTCTATTTCTTCTTTCAGAAATTCCATTATGTTGAGGCGTATAAGGATTATTTACCTCATGATCAACACCATATTTTGCACATAAATCATCAAACATCTTGGATGTGAATTCTCCACCTCCAACTATTCGTAGAACTTTGATCTTCTTCTCACTCTGGTTTTCGACAATCTTGAATCCCTTAAAGATTTCAAATACCTCATCCTTTCTTTTGATCACATAGGTCCACAACTTTCGAATGAACTCATCGATAAATGAAACAAAATATATGTTTCCACCAGTGATATGTTCTTCGAGTGGACCACATACATCTGAATGTACCACTTCGAGAATGCAGGATGATCTCAATGGCATAGTCGAAAGGAAAGAGTTTATGGATTGCTTTTCGAATAAACAACCTTCACAAAGTTTGTCAGACATCTCAAGACTTGGAATTCCAATAACCATATCTTGAGTAATCTGTTGATTGAGTGATCGAAAATTCAAACGTTCAAACCTCAAATGCCACAACCAACTATCCTTGTGGTCAACAATAATTTTCAAATATTGAACTTCCGTCGAACTAATTGTAGTCTTAAACATCCTGTTCTTAGACAACAAATATTTTAAGACCAAATTGTTCTTGGTGTCAAACAATTTCAAAGCTCCATCTTTCATAACAACTGGGAAACTTTTTTCGACCATTTGTCTAACACTTAGCAAGTTGCACTTCATTCCAGGCACATAGAGCACATCTTTAATCATAGCTTTCACTCTATTACTCATTTGAAAAAAAATGTTGCCAATACCTTCTTCTTTCAACGAACTATTATCAACAACTTTTACCTTGCTCTTCTTTGACTCATCGTAGTCTGCAAACTACTCATTTCAACTAGTCATGTGACTCGAGCAGGCTGAGTCGAGGAACCGGATTCGATATGGTTATATGCAACTGCAACCATAACCACCATACCACCTTCAGATTTATCTAAATCTTGGCGTGCAAGGTCCTCAATTTTGTCGTTGCCTTTTGTCGATCCATTGTCTTTCTTGTACAAATAATGTTTAGTCAAGTGATTCCACTTTTCACAATTATAACACTGCATACCTTTCTTATCTTTTTTTTTTCCTTTCGATAGTTTCCTCCTCCCCTTTTCGAGGATTCAAAAGATCTATCTTCGACCCTATTCTTGTGGGGATTCGACCAATACTTCTTGCCCCGAGTCTTGTCAAACTTTCCTTTGAATTTGTTGGAACCACCATCATTTTTTCATGACTGAGCTTGCAGAGTCTGTATCGAGTCTTGAACTCCTTTTCTTTCGATAATCCTCATCTCATACACCTCCAACAAACCAATTAAATCTTCCACTTTTGTGGTTGTAAGACTATTGGATCATTGAATAGCTAAGATAATGTGTTCAAAGTGTGAGGTTAACGTTCTCATTACCTTCTCACATATCATCTTATCAGTTATGGTTTATCCACAATCCTTCGTGAGATGGACGAATTTCTGAACCTTCGACACATATTCTACAACTTTTCCATCTTCTCCCATCGACAACAACTCATATTGTCGACACAAGATTTGTAACTTGTCAACCTTGACTTTCTCACCTCCTTCGTAATACTTCACCAGAATATCTCATGTCTCCTTCGCGATTTCAGCATGACAGATTCTGTCAAAGTTAGCAGAATCGACTGTCGTCTGAATGCAATAAGCAACCTTGCAATCTTTCTTTTTGACTTCGTTGTAGGCTTTTTTTGTGTTTCGGTTGCATTTGCAGTCAGCTCGTGAACGCCGTCGGTAACCACCTCTATGGTTTCATGGAAGCCAAACAAGGATTGCATATGTTTTTCCATCGGATCTAATTTTTTCCGTCAAGTATTAGAAGAGAATTCGGAACTCCCTTATCACTAGCCATCTTCGTAGCAGTTGATTCACTTTCTCTTGAAACACGATCTCTGACGTGAAATACTTGAAAACTAAATCAAGAACAATAACCGGAAGCTCTTGATACTAATTTGTTAGTGCGTGAGACACTTTTAATGAGGAGAAAAAGAGAGAATAATAAAGAAAATAAAGATTTATATTATTGAATTGTACAAATAATGATTATGACTATTTATATACAACTCTAATTGAATTACACAACTTATATCATATTTAAATATTAAATCTAATAAAATCTAATCTAATATTTCAACCGATACTATGGATCTTGTCATCTTTGGAAAAATGTTGGTGATGACAACTGACTTACCCTAAAGGTTCTTGCTGGTCATTTTGCATCGGTGACTGATATAGCATGGGGTAGATCTGGTGATTGCACTATATCAGCTAGCCATGACCATACAACTAGAATTTATGCTTTGTGTAAAAAAGTGGAGGCTCCTCACAAAGATGGAGAACTTTGGTATGAGATTTCCCGCCCTAAGATCCATGGTCATGATATAAATTGTATGACATTTGTTCATAATAAGGGGAATCATCATTTTGTCGGTGGAGTTGATGAGGAAGTTGCTAGAGTGTTCGCAACCCTATTATCATTTTTGAAAGCATCAAGTAATGCCACTTTGCAAAAGTCTTGTTATTATGATGATTACATGACAGACATTCTAATTTTGGGTGCAAATATTTTAGCTCTTGGACTATCACAAAAACCTATTTATGTTCAAGCTGTACATGAGACCCTTGATAAAAATAAGCTTGTTGTTTCTTCATGCAATACCCAATCTACTGTTGTGGCAGAGGTATGCCCTTGGCAGCTTGGTTCATGGAAAATAGTTGATAACTTGCAATCTCACAACTTAACAGTAACACAGATGAAATTACTTTCACATTTTGGCTATGGAAATTTTATGTTAGACATGAGTATTATGGTATTGCAAAACCAGCACCATTAACTAGTTCATGAGTACTACGACAATTTATAACCTTGAGTACAAGGTTTAAGTGAATCCGACAGCAATGATCGAGGGTATAATAGTATTTATAATATTAGTTATTAGTATTGTTATTGATTTTTAATAATTGTTGGGCTTTATTGTCGTGTTGGAGTTTTAAGTTTATTATCCATCAAGAGTATTATATAATGTAGTCTCATAAAAACATTTAGAATCAATCAACGAAATCAGAAGTCATATTTTATTTCTATTTTCTTAATTTACTTTTAAATGTCTTTTTAAATTTATAATTGTTTTCGTAGACTGTTAGGGTGTTCTAATTTAACTTGCTAACAATAACCCTAAAAATATTTGACATCTTAAGAAATATCTTTATAGAATCCGTCTGTGTTAGAAATTATTTGACTACTAAAAATTATTGGACATTATTAGTTTATTACTAACTTCCAATGGTTCTGCTTCGTCACATATATAGATATATTAGATTTATGTTACTAGTTTCTGCGCTCAATTCATTCGTTTCTTGGGTCGTCCTATGAACAATTCCGTCTCCACTTCTTCACCGAGCTCACTTTCTGTCAAGATTTCGATATCTTGTTGTTCAATTCCACACTACAACCAGTGGAAAAATGTTGGAAATTAGGTTTTAATCAAAGTGAAATATGCAGCACAAGTGTGAGAGTCAAAAGGACTAACTTGCCCACGTAAGCGTCTATTTTCTTCAAGTAGGCACCATTCCTAAAATGGTAAGCAAAAAATATAACAATTATATTAAACAATTTAAATAAATAAATTGATTGAAAGAAGAAGTGTGTAATCATTGTAGTAACATTATTAATTACCTGTTTTTTTAGCTTTTCAATTTGTTCCCTCAACAGCTGATTCTGAGCATAGACATACAGTACAAGTTCTTCAATTAGATGTCTTGGTTTTACATTAATTAAAACTTAGCAAAAGTTTATTGAAGGATACCTTTCTTGCCCTAATTTTGCCTAAGCTGCATTCCAGTTGATTTTCAATCTTTTGTAATTCTTCAATACCACATGTATCCAATTCATCTCCCATCAGCTTCCTACAATACATGAAAACTACCAATGCTGAAAATAATGATGCATAAAAGTCTCTAATTCAATAAAGTTGGTTCTGAAAACCTTTTGTAAAGTTCTAGTTGCTCCAACTTCTTTGTTGTGTTGATATCACATTCCTTTTGTTTCTGCATGTCAACAAAAGTTAATTAAAAAATGCATATAATATCTTGACTCCTGAGTCTAAATTATATCTCCTGTTATAGATTTGCAAGTTCGATGAAGGAGTAACCTGCTGTGAGTTTTCTTGGATTTCTTCGGTGCTAAGAGCCAAGTCCCTGACTTTTCGTTGATAGCGTTCTACTGTTTTATTTATACTGAAGAAAGCATAAAATTTAAACTTCTAATTCATTATATTAGGAACTACAACAAATTTTTTTTGAAAAGATATCGAGAATAACGAATGGAATAGAAAGATGATTTTTGATAAAATATTATGATAACTTTTGTTGCTTGTAGCCAATTCTACTTAATAAAATATGACTTTATTATTGTTGTGTATAAATCAAATAAATGAGATCTAATAAATGTTCAATAAGGAAAGAAAAAAAAAGGTGAAAACAAATGCAGAAGTATATATATCCATCCAGTAATTACGTAAGAAAGCCAAATAGAAAAACAAACACAACAAAGGGAAGGGAGCACAACAAACACGACAAACACTGGAAGAAAAAAAACACAACAAGCAACATCACAAAAACATGGTCAAGCCACCCAAAAACCTCAATTTTTAAGCTGCAGCACTCCAAAAATAGAAAACATTCTAGAAGAGAAGAGACCAATTTAATGTATTCAAGCACGAGAAATAAATGCAACAGGTCAGTCAATGAAAGATCATAAAATTATAATGTTTAGACAAAATAATATATAAATAACATTTAACTAAGAGCTTAATAAACATCAGTAGATAAATTTTTTGAAAATTACCAATCTACCAAATTATCAAAATTATTTTAAATTATGAGCATAATGTCATGGAATACAAATCGTTTATTAGATAAAAGTGTAAATTTTTTTTACACGTCAGTATGTAACATATTTTCTCTTTTAACTACTTTACTTAGTAACTCATAATCATTGCTCCAAAACTTAATAAATTTAAGACGCATCATCATAAGTATTCAAAGGATATATCAACATTTTCAAAAGACAAATCTTAAAATACATATTTTAGAGGTAATACAATAGAGAATTTCATAACTTACTCCATGGTTTTCTTAGGTAACATGTACAATTTTTCAATTGTCTCTCAAAATCAAAAGTATATTTCTGATTCGTATCCTATCTTATGTAAAATACGTAGAAAGAATTCGGTGTAAGAAGAAATAGGGAAGAGGGGCAGTACAAAATTAGGAACATGAAGGGCAAAGTTGTAGAAAAAAAGAGGAGGACTCATGTTTGAGAGAAGCCTAACACTTTTTTTATGATCTAATCACAAAGATCTCGATCTTGACCATGTCAGGCTATGAAAACAATGTTGTTACAATACATTTTGGTATCTGTTACACATAAAATTGTACGAATTTACAATTTAGCACTCAATCTTGACTACAGTACAACAACTAGAAACATATTTTTATGTTAGATATTTCGATAAGATTAAATAAACATAGGTTTGAATCGTGAAGGCAATTACTTTCTTTAAAAGTATTTCAAGTACCCTCTTTATTGTCTTAGAGTTGAAAATCAAGAATAACCAAGACAATTCAGTCTTTTAATCGAGTCTGTATAAGACTGGTGAAGAACTCGGAATGCAAGGAAGAGTGTCTAAGATATTGAAGAACATGTATGAGTTTTTGTGAATGATTTTCGAATTAAGAATAATGTATTTATAGGCCATGAATGAGTTGTTTCATAAGTTTGTAACTCTTGATGAAACAACACATTTTCAGTATAAGTTTGCAATGATTCGTCTATAGTAACATAATACACCACTTCATGAAGTATTGGATATTTTGAATTCAAAATTCAAACTTTAAGCAATGACCGAAATTTAGGAGCAATAATTAAAAATAATTTATGGCATGTCGATCATAGATCGGCCACTAGAGCACCACTTACGCCGCGAATAGCCTAATTTTCTTCGATGTGTCGTGCTTAAGTGCTCAAGGGCCACCTACAAGCCACCCCTAGCACCTTTACACCCACACCCTCAGACCCAGTTTTGGAGCCAGAGCTGGTGTCGCTGGTGGCGACAACGACAAGGGTTGTTTGGATGTGACAAGTGACATGATGCTTAGGACTACCACATTTTTGTCATATTGGAACACACTAGTGGCGAAAATTAGGCCCTCACCCTCTACAGTGACCGCTTTGCCCCGTCCCATTTTCTTCGCGGGCTTTTGCGGACATGAGCATTAGCATAAATTTTTTACATTTTTAGGACTAAAAGGTGCAGTATCCGCGGGCTTTCTTCGTCCCGCACTCAGTTTTTTGCAGGGCGGGCTTAAGTTTTAGGCTCTCATCCTCAACTATGTCCGCCCTTCTCCGCCTTGTTTTTTTGTAGACTTTTGCGGTGAAGGCCTAAACGGGGCGGGCATGCCCGTTTGCCACCCCTAGAACACACCCATGACATTGATTGTCCAAATTTCAAATAGTCTCCCACTTGCTCTATTAATGACAAATCTAATTCCGGAAAATGAGATATAAAGAGTGTTAATACAGTTAGGCATCTTTCGATTTAAAACTTAACCTTAGTGAGGACAACAAAAAGTTTAATCCGAATTTTAGGTATCAATGCTTTTAAACCATTAATTCATACGATTAGACCGGTGTTATCTTACACACAATCTTTAAAGGTTCTTCCTCTACATATCTCACTTAGCACTTATTTATGGCCATATGCTATCATGTTTCATGAATTTTTAACGAGAGAAACTCCAACTCTCACTTTGAGACGACACCATCTTAAAATTCACATAGGTGAAGTTCATGTTGTATCCTTTTCTATGAGATACGAGGTTTTGGAAACCTCAACCCTCTATTTAAAATAGTCAACATTATTATCCAAAATCTAACATACATCTAAATCAACGACTTGTTGTTATCCATTGAATCTTGAAGTTAATATTTTGTTAACATAAGATTGGATCGCCTTTGCCTTTGGAACACTTGTTCAAAGAGATTCAATCTCATACCTTTTGAGGATGTTTTTACTAAGTCTTTAGCCAGTGGCTTAGTAAATGGATCGTCCAAATTATAGATTGTTCGCGTATAGGTTAATGAAATAATTCCATCCTTAATCAATTTTCTCACGAACGAATGTCTAAGTCCTATATGTCTAGACTTTCCATTATACACTTTGTTGAATGCTCTAGCTAAAGTAGCTTGGCTATCGCACTGTATCGCCACCTTTAAAACATTGTATTTAGCCAATGGTACTTCCAACATAAGATCCCTCAACCAATCCGATTCTTGACCAGCAGAAGCAAGAGCCATAAACTCTAATTCCATGGTCGAAAGAGTAATGCATGTTTGTTTCTTGAACTTCCAAGAAACTTATCTTCTAGCTAGTGTAAATATCCATCCAGTTGTAGATTTATGATCTCCAACGTCAGATATCCAACTCGCATAGGTATATCCTTCTAGTATGCTAGGGAACCTACCATAATGAAGGCCAAGATCTTTATTTTTCAGTAGATAGCCAAAAATCCCCGTGATTATCTTCCAATGTTCGTTACTTGGATTACTAATAAATATACTCATTTTACTAACTGCAAATGATATATCAGGCCTGGTACATTGCATTAAGTACATAAGACACCCTAGTGCACTTGCATATTCCAATTGAGCCACAACTCTTCCATTGTTCTTTTGAAGTTTGACGACATGATCAAATGGAGTGGTTACTTATTTAAATTGTAGGTGTTTGAACTTATCAAGCATTTTCTCAATATAATGTGTTTGAAAAAGTTTGTAACTCCCCATATTTAGCTTAACTTTGATCCCTAACATTGTATCGACAAGTCCAAGATCTTTCATCTTAAAAGTGGAAGTTAGAAACCTCTTTTTCTCTAAAATTCCATTAAAATCATTGATAATTATCAGCATGTCATCAACATAGAGAAAAATAAATATTACAATGTTGTTGCACACCTTTGTATATAAACACTTGTCACAAGAATTAGGAATAAATCCATTTGAGAGTATTACATAGTCAATTTTTTTTATGTCATTGTTTTAGTGCTTGATTTAAGCCATATAAGGATTTGACAAGCTTACAAACCTTTTGTTCATTTCCAGGAAGCACATAGATTTCTGGTTATTTCATGTAGATTTCCTCGTTGAGATCTATATTTAGGAATGTTGTTTTAACATCCATTTAATGAACTATAGGATCATTCAAAGAGGCTAAGGCAAACATCAATTTAATTGTGGTTGTCCTTACTACTGGTGCATATGTGTCGAAGTAACATACACCTTCCTTTTGTCTAAAATCTTTTTCCACTAATCTGGCCTTATAAGTGTTTAAGATACCATCACTATGATACTTCCTTTTAAACACCCACTAGCATCCAATAGGCCTTGATCGCTTTAGTAAATAAGTAAGTTCCCAAGTGTGGTTTGGTATAATTGAATCCATTTCATCTTGGATAGCGTCCTTCTGAAAAGAAGAGTCCTTTGAAGTTACTGCTTCCTTGTAGGATTTAGGATCATCCCTTACTTAAAGAATAATATGCTTTGAACGAAATTCTTACAAATTTCTTCAACTATATAAAAGGAAATAAATTGAGGATCAATTTCGTGTGGTCCAAGATTCGTTATTTTTCAGACTCTCTTGATTATCCTAAGCTCGGCTTGTGTTTCAACGATCCGAGAAGTGTTTTCAGGTTGTATTTCTACAACCCAAGAAGAATCTTTATCACAAGATTCTTTATCTGTGGCCAACTCATATTGTTTATCCTTGGTGATAAGATTTTTTAAGAATTCTACATCACGAGATTCCATAATTACATTAGACTCTAAGTTTAGAAGTCTATATGCTATACTATTTTGTGCATATCCTGCAAAGTCACATTTTATCTCTCGAGGACCCAAATTAGTTCTTTTACTATCCATGTTTTTATAGTAAGTTACACACCCCCACACTCTAAAGTAACCAATATTTGGTGCTCTATCTTTCCATGCCTCATATGGATAAATACAAGTTTTCTTTAAATGATATTTGTTAATTATGTGGCAAGCGAACAATAAAGCCTCATCCCACAAATTGAGGGGTAATTCAGAATGTATCAACAAGGCATTCATCATCTCTTGATATGTTCAATTCTTTATTTTGGCCATACCATTTTGTTGAGGTGTGCGAGGTGCAAAACATTCATGTGTTATATCATATTCTTCACAAAATGCATCAAATTCAGTAGAAAACTATTCACCTTCCCTATCACTCATAAGGACTTTTATACTTTTACCTAATTGATTTTTCACTTATGCTTTGTAAATTTTAAAGGAATTAAAGGCATCATCTCTGTGCTTTAAGGGATATACACGTGTGTATCTAGAAGAATCGTCGATGAATATAATAAAATATCTATTTCCCTACAGGTTAACATGCCGTTAAAATCAGACAAATCTGAATATACAAGATCAAGTAGATTTGTATTTCTTTCAACATTTTTGAAAGGTTTGTTAATTATCTTTGATTTAATACATAATTCAAATTTTTTGAAATCATTAATATTACATGAGATCAATTTAAATTTAATTAGTCTCTTCATATAACTAATATCGGTATGTGCTAATCTATTATGCCTTAAAATAACTTATTCAAGCATGTAAGCAAAATTAGAAATTTCATTAATAATATTTTCAGTAGTACAACGTTTGATCATTCCCTCAGCGGAATATCCTTTTCCAACAAATACACTGTTATTGATCAATATAAGTTTGCCTAATTCATAAACAAATTTAATACTCGGTTTTCACAATAGATCCCCACTAACAAGATTCCTATTCATTCCGAGGACATAAAGCACATTGACAAGAGTGACTTTCTTTTAGGATGTGAATTTTAGTTCGTTGGATCTGGTTCCAACAACTTTAGATCATACTTCATTTCTCATTTGTACTTATTGTCCATCATTTGCCTCATAATAGGTTTTGAAATCATCCTTGTCATAAGAGACATGCACCGTAGCACATGTATCATACCACCAACCTTGCACTTTACCTTTGATTGCTATAACTTTGCTCATTATAGTGATTATGTCATTATTTTCACGAACTGCATTGATCTTGTTTTTTGACTTGTTGAGCCAGCAATCTCGAACATAATGTTCAGGTTTTCCATATACAAAATATCCTATTTTTGGACCCTTTTGACTTTCAGAATTCTTGAACTTGTTATGTTCCTTTTTTTGGTCCAATATGACTCTTTATGCAATGATGTTTCTTCTTTCCTTTGGCGGTTACAAAATTGGCTTTGTAAAGACCTGCATATTTTGATTTCTCCCTTTCCGTTGATTCATCCTCGATTCGAAGATGTTTCTGGATTTTCTCCAGAGAGAAGTCCTCAAAAATGTGCAACAATTTCTTTCTATAGCCTTTCCACGAAGGTGGTAAGTTTGCAATGATTGCACCGACTTGAAAGATTTTAGGGATGTCTATTTTCACAACTTTTATTTTATTTACAAGGACTTGCAACTCGTGCACCTGAGGAAGAATGAGCTTGGAGTCTATAAATTAAAAATCAAAATATTTAGAAATTAAAACTTCTTTATACCTTCCTCTTCGGCCTAGAATTTAAATTCAAGTGCTTTCCATATTTCTGTTGTAGATGGATTATCCATATAGAGGATGATCAAACAACGTACTCAGAATATGCCCACGACATATTAGTTCGTCCTCCTTATGTTTCTTGCGCTCCTTATTCAGTGTCAGCCTCTCTTACTTCAGAAATTGGTGTTAAGTCAGGATCTTAGACAGTGATACTTCGGGGAAGTCAGTAGGAATGTCATTTTATCTTGCCATCTGGTGTAATTGGTTCATCTAAAGTGATCCAACTTAACAAGATCTTGGTTCATAACTTTGATGCTTGAAACTACAACCTCGGAAGTCGTTGTATAAATACTTTTAAGACTGTTTAATATTTCGGTAAGATTAAATGGAGCCAGGTCTGAATCATGAACGCAATCATTTTCCATAAAAGCATTTCAAGCACTCTCATTATTGTCTTAGAGTTGGAAAGCAAGAATACCCAAGATAATTAAGCCTTTTTAATCGAGTCTGCATAAGACTGGTGAAGAATGTATGGAATATTAAAGAGGATGTATGAATTTTTGTGAATGATTTTTGGATTAAAACTAGTGTATTTATAATTCACGCAAGTGTTGTTTCACAAGTTTGTAACTCTTGATAAAACAACACCTTTTCAGCATAAGTTTGCAGTTCGCCTATAGTAACACACACACATGTCCGTTGACGACATGGTGATCAAAAGACTCGAAAAGAAGAATCATGTACAGGATCTGAAAGAAATATTCGCCTCAATTAAGAGTTTTAACATTAGGGTTAACTTGGACAAATGTCCTTTCGAGGTACAGACCAATAAATTCCTTGGTTTCTTGTTAACACACTTGGGAATAGAACCAAATCCGAATAAGTGCCAAGTGATTATCTATATGATAAGTCTGTCATTAGTAAAGGAAGTACATCAATTGATTGGAACATTGGTTTCCCTTTCTCAATTTTTATCTTGCACATGTGACAAGTCTATCCATTTTCACAGGCTTAAAAAAGTCATCAAGTTTTCAATAGTCAAAAGAGTGTGAGAAAGAGTTTGCAAAGTTGAAGCAATTCTTCGCAACACCAACCATCCTGATTCTCTCGAAGGAGAATGCCCCCTCATACTCTACTTGGAAGTCTCAGTTAAAGTTAGCAATTATGTGTTGGTTCAGGACAATGACGAAGGGGAGAAACCAGAATACTTGATCAACAAGATTCTCAAGGAAGTGGAGCTTTGTTATCAAAATATCGAGCGTCTGGCTCTGGCAGAAGTGATCACAGACAAAAAGATGAGACATTAATTTTAGGGTCATCTTATCCTATAATATGGAATTTTATATCTGCTTTCTATTAGTTTATTATTGTGTCTTAATTTCTCATCAATAAATGTGTCAACAACAGTACAAGTATATGAGGATGAAATAGATGTCGTTTACGGAGAACTTATAATTAGATGGAGGAGAATGTTCAAATGCAAGTGTGAGTTGAAGGTTCTACATTGTTTAAAAAATAGAGGTTGAGAATTTTATAATTGAGAACACATATACCTAATATCATAAGATTTTGCATGAATATATGATCTCTCTCACTTGTGTGTTACTCTCGGTAGAAGCTCCTCCTCATGATCTTTTGTAGACTTTCCATTTTTATGCTCTACTCATGTAAATATGCTTTGTTTTCTGTCAGCATTTTGGTTATTCTAGGCTTACCATTTTTAAATGACTACTAGAAGTTTTTTGGACAGAATAATGACTTAAAATGAATTATTGTTTTCAATATTTATTTATGTTTAAATATTTAATTCTGAATAAAGCATAATATAATTCAAATACCTTATGTAAAAAAACAGTGTAACTTTATATTCTTCTCAATAAAATGTAAGTGTATATTTTAACCTAAAAGAATAAAGAGAAGTAGAGTGTAATTCAAGTTTATGGCAAAAGAGAGAAATTTAGTTTACTCAAATTATTCTCACACACTAATCTAAAATATTCATGACAACCTGATAACAACAAAGTATATACATGCCATAAATAGTTAAATTGTTTCTATGAGTCTCATGCTATCAAGGTAACTAAATACGTCAATTCCATTCCTAACAAACCAGAGAGTTTGTAAGAAAGAGAATGAAAATTTATAGCTAAGAACACATTGGACCTGGTTTATAGTACAAATAGTTCAGAAATATGAAGGTGATCGATAACATTGGTTTCTGAAAGTACTATTCACACCTCCACAACATTAACTTTTTCCAACAGGTTATGCTCGTGCTCAAGAAAGAGAAGCAATGCATTAAAAATGTAATTAAAATCTATAAATAATTAATATAGTACAAGTACTTTCTTATAAATCAAGAATAGGCTCTTATTTTGATGTTCATCTAAAGATTCCTAATTAGTTGTCAATTATATTAAGTGACTTTTTTAATTTGCAACAAATTTGATAAACTTAAATTTTTTCTAAACATGCAATAAAGTTTCTTTAAAAATCAAGAAAAATTGTGTATCATATTTTAAAGTATGGCTCCAATTCTTGAATCTACCAAAATAGGATAATTAACTTGTCAAATAATCTTAAAACACTCAAGGACACTCCACTAAACTTATATTCTTTCTTTACAAAATATTCTATTAAATAATTTAAATTATAGGAACATATTTTCTCTCTTAAATGTTCCTATGTAGCTGAAAATGAAAGAACTAAGCTTATTTATGGTACAAGTACGGTCCTATCTTTACAGGTTTGATATGATTGATTTCTCTGTGTGTATAAGTATATATCATATATCTTTTCCATATAAGGTTATTCAAATATTAAAATAATTAATAGAACTTAAGTAGTTGAAGTACAAAATAAAATACTATGCAAATAAATTTATGACATACCTTGAACTGGAGAACTCATGGAGTTTCCCTGTGGAAGAGAAGACTATGAGTGCCACTTCAGCATCACAAAGCACTGAAAGTTCAAAAGCCTTCTTAAGCAACCCATTTCTTCTCTTTGAGAAAGTTACTTGTCTATAGGACTCATTTTCGATTAGCTTCAGTTGTGTTTTTCCTCTCACCATTCTGGTATGAACTCTTTGGGGAAAAGATCTGTATTGAAAATTGAAAGAGACTTGAAATGAGATCTAGTTTACGAAAGATTAGAATACAAATGGATGAAAACTATTGTTGTTTTCCAATTATAGAAAGTTAGTAGTGAAAGTAAGTAATCAAACCTGACAAATATTTCGAAGCAAACAATAGAATCTTTTATGGTCTCTCAACTTTCAAGGAAGCAAATACAGGTTGTATCAGATAAACCCTAGCAAAAAAGTATGATATAAAATGAGAAAAATAATAGAGAAGGAGGGGGAGATAAATGACCATTGGTCCCCCTATACAACCTACCTAGCTATTGTAATATATCAATATGTATTGTGTATGTATAGATAGAATCGAATAAAATAAAGGCTACTGAATTAAAAAATAATATTAAAGGCTATTGAGAACATTTTAGTTATAAAATATAAGAATAATTAATCTCCAAGTCCTTTAATTAAAATGTTGATGTTAATAAATGGTAGCCCGACAGAGGAATTTGTAGTTGAGAGGGGCTTGAGACAGGCTGATCTCTTACCCCCGTTTCTTTTTGTTTTGGTAGCGGAGAGTCTAACGGAGTTGATTAAAAAAGCGATCGAAAATGGAGAGTACGAAGGGTTGGTGGTAAATGGAAAGTGTATGATTGATGTGCAAATTGAAGCATTCGTTTAGGTGGAAGGATGTGTGCTTGCCTATAAACAACAGAGGTCTCAGTATAAAGAGGATATAAACTTTCAACTCGGCTCTTCTTTACAAGTGGAGGTGGAGGATTTTGGAGGGTTCAGACTCGTTGTGGTTTTCTTTATTGAAGGCGAGATATATGTATAATGGTGATTGTTTCAAGAATGCGAGTATCTCTAAATCTTCGTGGTGGTCGGATATTATTTCTCTTAACAAGAATATGATTGAAGATGTGTTTTTAGTTAATTGCATGTTTGATGTTGTTAGTGGATTCTCTATTTCTTTTTGATATTCTAAGTGGCTGGAGGATTCTTGTTTGGAAGATTTATTCCCGAATTTGTTTGAGGTTTCGCTTCTGAAGCTAGTTGCGGTTGCGGGGATGAAGGGATGTATTGGAGGGGAGTGGCAGTGGGGGGATTTTGGTATCTCCTCTTATGTTTCAGCTAATTATGTTTCTTTTTCTAAAATCGATCGATTCGATCGGTTTCTTCTCTAAAACAATTGTTATGTCCTATTTTCTTGGAATGATGAAGAATGATGTTTCTTAAATAGGATTATGACAAAGGACCTTCTTATTAGAGGTATTAACATTCTTTTAGATTCCCATAATTGAGTTTTATGTAGCTTGGTTTCTGAATCTTTGGAGCATACCGTTTTGCATTGTAAGGTAGCTAAGTTAATTTGGAGGGAACTAGCGAATTGGATTGGTTTATCGGAGATCTCAGGAGAAGGTTTTAAAGGAAGCTATATGTGTTGGTATTCTTTTTTCAAATCTAAGAAGGTGAGGACGTAAAAAAGGTTGTGCTTGGTTAGAAATTTGTTGGAACATTTGGATCTTATGGAATTGGATTATTTTTTGGAATGACAGTTGGAATGTGCTTGACGTTGTTTGGAGCATTAAGATTATGCAATGGAAATGGTCTTTTATTGGAGAAATTACACAACTGTTACCTTGAAATTTCTTAAGGTATTCAAAAGTATATATTAAATGCAGATGTCCTTGTGAACTAAGGGTCGACCCTTAAAGATAAAGGTTCTTTAGAAGATTGAAATTCATGACCAAGAAAACATGTTAAGACAAGGATGTCGAAGAAGAGGTACGTCGACCAGATGGATAAAGCGTAGAATTTGGACGATTCGACCAAATTGTTGAATAGCGAAGGAAGTAGTCGAAGTTAAGCCTAATCGATATTAAAGGATTATGGACTTAGAGAGATTTCATTATTTTGCTCTTGTTAAAGAAAGCGTCGAAGCTGGGAGAAGTTTACTCTTAGAAGCCAGAAGCGGGAAAATTCAAAGTTCAAAGTCGTGGGCAGTTATCAAAGGCTCTGTGTGTTGTTTAAGCGCCAAATAGGTGGCGAAATCCTGTGAGGCAGTTTCTTCAAGTTTTAAATATCAGCCGTAGATTTTTTTTAGGCAGTTATTTTTTAAATACTATAAATAAGTCATCTCAATGTAAATTTTGGGTGTTCACTTGTATACTCAAAATACTTACCAAAACTATTAGACGACGTGGCAAGTGATCAAGAGGGGGGAGGGTGAATAGATCACCTCTTTTATTATCACAGATTTAAAATTATTTATCAGAGTTAATAGCAAAACTACGGAAAGCGACACAGGTCCTGAATTGACTTCCGTCTATTCTGAACCGACTACTAAAAAACCGGACATGCGATAGTTTGCTGGATTTTAATTGAGATGAATAAGATGAATTAACATAGAATTTATATTGAATCAATGCACTTATCACTATAACACTATTTCCAATGAATAAAATCAAGCTAGCACTTTTGTCAAACAGTTGGAGTATGCTTGTTCAATGATCAATGGCAATGGAGTTTTGATAAAGAGTTTCTTCCAGCCTTGTATCAATGAACGTGAAAATTTTCACACCAATTGAAGCACAAACGTGTTGTAAAAGTAGAGAGAGAGAGAGAGAGAGAGAGAGAGAGAGAGAGAGAGAGAAGAATACGATACACGGAGCAGTTTGGTAAGGAAGTTCCCCACTATCGTCCTCGCGTGTGGGTATGTCTCCCTCTCAATTTCCAAATTGGAATTGAGAATTTTCTATATCAATATGCTGAAATATTGTTTACAAGGTTGCGATACAAAGGAAGAAAATTAATCACTTAGATCTTCTTCTTCTTGTATGAACCTTCTCTTGATATGAGATGATCAAGAATACACCTGCAAGATTCATAGACAATTCACCAGTTCCACGAATTGTTTGCGAAATCACCGCGATCTCTAAACCCTACGCTACAACTGAATCTTCCATGTGCAATCGTGACTAACACCTGTAAGATTCAAAGACAATTCACCGGTTCCATGACCTGTTTGCGAAATCACCCCGATCTCCAAACCCTACGCTACAGCTGAATCTGCCCTGTGCATTCGTGACTAAAAAACCCACAAGAACACCTTCGTTCTTGTTGGACAAACCTTCTGGTTTTTCCTCGAAACCCCCTTTCGAATCTTCAACTTATCTAGATCACAGATCGTACCACTGGACGTTATCTCTTTGATCCCTTGATCCAATAATCAATGATGATTATGTGTCAATGTTCTTGAACCAAGGAGATTGAGAAGATGATGAAGATAAAAGTCTCTTTCAGGTTTCTAATGCTCATAAAATGGATGTCACCAATTGTATTTGTGACACATGTCAAACTAAACTGCCAAAAATTTCTTTTATATGGAAACAGAAACATGTTAGAAGAAAAACAGACTTATGAGTCGATACAAGTTTCGTATGAGTCGATAAGTCAATGAATGTATTGATACAAGTGATTTTGTGTCGATGCATACTGTACTGAAGTTATTTCCAGAGAGTTAAGTTAGGTATGAGCCGATACAAAGGATTATGTATCAACACATACTGTAATTAACCTGCTTCCAAAAAACTAAATATGACATGAGTCGATGCATGGCACGGATGAGTTGATGCAAGTAACAAATGTATCAATGCAAACACTTATGTATTGATGCAAGATTTAAAACATGCAAGAATCCAGAACCTCAGTTCTTGTATGAGTTGATCCAAAACACGTATGGTTCGATGCATACTATATGACATTTATTTTCCAAAATAAATAAGTTGATTTGAATTGATGCAAAAGAGTTTGAATTGATGCAAACACTAAACAAAGGTGAATCCTAATTTTTGATGTGTATATGTATCGATCCATAATAATATGTGTCGATGCAAAGCTTAAATTTCTGAGCCATCAAACTGACATGTATCGATACAAAACTCGTATGAGTCGACTCATACTGAAGGAAAATTGTTTTTGTGAAATCAGTTAGTTATATGTATCGATGCATGGATTTTTGGATCGACCTGAGAGGTTTGTACATGAGTAAAAATATACTTTGATCAATTTTAAACATGTTATTATGTCATGACAAGAACACATATATTTCAGACTTAATTTGACAATCAAACACACATATTTGCTATCATACAAACTATCCATAGTAAATGGTTGCTCACAAAAAGAGGAAAAAGCTGTCATTCACAAAGAGTAACAAATTTAGGCAATTACAGGCTTTCACTCACAAAGAGTGTCAAATATTGGTGAAAGCAAGTAAACAAGAATAAACACTTAACAAAGAAATAAGTAAAAATTATAGAAGCGGTACCAAGAGTGGACAATTGTTTGAATTGAGTTACATAGAAACTAATAAAATGATTATGCAATGATATGGGATGAGATGATATGATAGTTGATCACAAGGGGTTATGGCCATAATTGATGTTATGAGATGTATGAGAATGTTTTGCTAATGTATAAATTGCTGATGGGTCAACCTAAAAGGAGTTATGTGTTAATGCAAAGGTTTTTGAATTGATACAAAATTAAAAATAAATTATGAAAGTTACATGTGTCGATACAAAACACGCATGTATCGATACATACTGAAGGAATTTTGAAAAGTAGAAAATATCAAAGTTACGGATCGACTCATACAATTTATGTATCGATCGAAGCTTTATTTGTGTCGATTCTAGACATTTTTCATCGACCTAAACCTGATGAAAATAAATTTTTAACAGGTTTTTATGGACAGTAAGATAGGGGACCCATTTGGAAGTGTATGTTTGTGCATAATGAGTTATTTTTGGAATGATTATGTAGAATGGTAGTGCAATGTACATGGTTAATAAGAATGCTCAAAAAATTTATGTAAAGCGAAATATATAAACAATATTTAAGGAATATATTACACATACACAAAATCAATGAATGTTAACTGGATATGGAGAGGAACAATATTACCTTAGTTGATGAACCTTTAATATGCATGTACAGAAAATATACTACATCTCAATAACATGGTGATGTATATATATATATATATACACACACACACACACACACACACACACACACACACACATAAGGTACTTGCATACTTAAGACATCAAGTGAGAAAGATCCAAGATGCCTAGCTCAAGACGAATGTTAAAAAAGGACTTTGCTGCTAATGGTTTGGTGAAAATATCAGCAAGTTGACTTTTAGTATCAACATGGTCAAACACAACGTCTTCTTTTTCAACATGATCACGAAGAAAGTGATGCCTAATCTCTATGTGTTTAGTTCGTGAACATAAAACAAGATTCTTAGTGAGGTTGATGACACTAGTATTATCACATTTGATTGGAATTTGTTTTAGTTGAACATCGAAGTCTTGCAGTTGTTGCTTTAGCCACAAAATATGGGCGCAACAACTATCGGCTGCAACGTATTCAGCCTCAACAGTTGACAACGCAACATAAACCTGCTTTTTGCTATGCCAATTCACTAAGGAGTTTGAAAATAAGTGACATGTTCCACTAGTGCTTTTCCTATCTGATTTGCTGCTTGCAAAATCAAAATCGGAGTAACCTACTAAGCTACACTCGCTTCCTTTGGAATACCAAAGTCTATACTTAGATGTTCCATGAAGGTATCTAAGAAAGCTCTTAAGTGTGATTCCTTGGGATTCAATTGATATCGTGCACACATACAAACACTAAACATGATGTCAGGTCTAGATGCAGTAAGGTACAAAAGGGATCCAATCATACCTCTATACTTCTTGACATCTACACTCTTACCATGTTCATCTTTATCCAAGTTCCCGTTGGTGGCCATGAGGGTGTTAATGGACTTTGAGTCATTCATTCCAAAGTGCTCGAGCAGCTCTCTGTACTATTTTGTTTGACACACAGTTGTGCCCTCATCGAGCTGTTTTATTTGTAGACCGAGGAAGTAATTTAGCTCCCCCATAAGACTCATTTCAAATTCCCCTTGCATAACATTAGAAAATTCTTCGACCAAGTGTAGGTTAGTTGAACCAAAAATTATATCATCTACTTATACTTGAACTAAAAGAGTGTGATTTCCTTTACGTTTAATGAAGAGAGTGGTATCTACTTTACCTCTTGAATAACCATGATCAAGCAAAAATTTGCTAACTCTTTCATACTGTGATGACTGGGTTTTTTCATCGGTTGTTTTAAAAACAATGAAGTCGCCATCTAATTTTATTTGTTCTAAAAAAGAACGGGAAAATATAGATAAAATCCTACAGATGCGGATAATGCGGTCTACGTGACCAAAAGACATGGAATCGGGAGTCAGTTATGTAAGGGGAAGGTATTAGCACCCCTTACATCCATCGTACTCGATGAGACCCATTTAGTTCTAAGTGTTTGTGTGTGTTAAATTGCTAATTTCTAAGTTATGATCAAGAAATAAAAGAAACGGGGTTTATTTATTATTATTTTGAGTTTGGCACGGTTTTGAAACCGTGTGCCTACGTATTCCCTTGTGCAATGGGAAAGTCAAAACTCCGTAGTTCCTCTCAAAATTTTTTTAAGTTGGTTGTATTGATTTTATAAGAAAAATCATGCATTAGACATTTCAAATGCTTGAACTCGGACTTGTTTAGTTTGTTTGAAAAGCTTAAGTCCTCGTTCGTGTTTGAAATGGCTATTGCACACTCTTTGTCAGAAAAGAGTTTGATAGTCGCATATGAGCAAAAAAGGATTTGAGTGAGTTAAATTGATTTTAAGTGGGTGAAAAGTACCGTACAGTAGGACTAGCATCCTACGATTCAAATACTAGAAACAAGAGGAGCTCAATGCTCAACGAGTCGTCTATCATCCCAAAGTTTTTCTTATGAAAGAGTGAAGTAAAACAAAGTTCACGTTATTAAGAATCTTTAAACAATTGGACTAGCATCCAACGATTTAAAGATTCGAAGTTCATTTTTTACAAGTGTTTAAACAATTGGTCTAGCAACCAACGATTTAAATACTTGGGTTTTTATTATGAAAAGAAATTTGAAAATGTACTCTGTAATGCCCGTTTTTATTTAATATTATATTATATTAATATTTTGAAATATCGTTTGACGATTGTTTTGGCGACGAAAATAATTATATTAATCGGTATATCTATTAATATATTTGGCGACGTTCCGTTCCGTTCGGTAAAATATTATTCGGACCGATATTTAATTCCCCGGAATTTTATTAATAAATTGAGTTAATGATATAATTAGAGGATATATTTAGTATATTAAGAATAGAAGAGGGGTATGTGAGCAATTTACTTAAGTTTGGCTAGTAAGACATATTACATATAAAAACATTTCCTCCACCCATTTCCTAACACAACATCAAAAACACAAAGTTTCGAAGTTTGGAGAAAAGCTAGGGTTTTGGTTGAGGAAGAAGAAGAGAGCGAGAAGAAGAGCAAGGCTTGGTTGCTTGGTTGAGGAATCATCAAGAACACTCAAAACTTGCTAGGTAAGGGGTTTGATTTCCATTTCTTATAGTTAGGGTTTGGTGGATTTAGTTTGGATTTGGGGAAAATTGATAGTTGGTTTATAGGGTTTTGTTGAGTGATTGTTGAAATGTTTAGAAGAGTTGGATTTGTTGTAGAGATTATGGATGTTGTTATTAGTGTTGTAGTGTTTGGATTATAGAATGAAAATAGAAATGAAAATGGAAAACAAAAGCTATCTGTAAAACCAGAAAACAGAAAATATCGAAACTGTATGAAACAGCAAAACGCAGGGAAATGAAAATAAAACGGATGGAAAGAGCAAGGAGGGGGAGGCGCCCACCTCCACAAGTGGGGCGAACGTCCCCCTATGAGGCACCCGCCTCCTTTTCTTTAAAGACAAAGGGACGTGCGTCCCTGGTGTGAAGGAGTGAGGCAATGAGTTTTGCGTTTTGTTTTTCTGTTTGCAGCAAATTCTATTTTTTGTCAAATTTTTCCTGCATAATTTTCCTTTGCAAATACATTCTGTTTCTCTCTAAAAATCCAATTCCACCTAGTAACATTTGGTATCCATAAAATATAATTAGGGGATAAGATATCCGATTAAATTTAGAACCCGATTATGTTCCAATTTTCCGATTTCGGTAAATTCGACGACGGAGCAAGTTGCTCCGAATTCAACGAAAATTGACGTTCTAGCTAAGTTTGACATGTAGAACGTAGTGGTGAAGTTAGTTTTTCGAAATTGTGAGTTTTTACGGAACGACCCGAAATAGGCCAATTTATGGTAAATTGAACCGGATTGTGTTTTAGTCAATTTATGACATATATGAACTATCCGATTTTGAGGTTGATGTTTATAAATTATGCCGGTAATCAAGAATGGCTTTCGCGATGGTTATTGGTGTTTTTAGCTATTTTTCTGTTTTTGGAATTAGTGGATTAATTGATAATGATGTTTGCGACGGTGTATTTAATTATGAATACTTGTTGTTTATGCGATGCGATGACATGTTTATTTGATGTGAATAAATATGGCGATGTGGACTTTATGTCAATTGTGATGAGCGATGATGATGTGTTGATCATGTGGTCTTTATTTATTGAGTCACATACATTGCATAAGCGACGAGGGCTTTTATGCCAAGCGACGATGGGCTTTATGCCAAGTGTCCCTATTTATGGACAAAGCGACGGGTACCACATGCATAACATAGTCGTGTCTCATGGAGTCGGTTATGTTTATGTTTGAGTTGTTTAACATTGAGTTTCTAATTGATGAATGATGATTGAATTGCGATGGTACTTGATGTTTTGTGTTGATGCGAGTATAATGATTATGTGATGGAGTTAAAGTGTTAATTTATACACTAATGTTAATTTGAAGTATGTAAGCTTTTAATACATGTCGACATACTTGCTTAAATTATATCAATTATAATTCCAAACTATGTATATATCCTATCATGATTATAATTATATGTTTTGGAGTATCTCACCCTTTGCTTGTTTCGCCATTGCCTATATATTGGTAACGTGCAGGTGATCCCCGAGGATGAGGAGGATTAGCTCGAGTCACTTTATTTTGTGTCGTTCTGCTCTGATTGTAGTAACACTCGGGATTTGGGCGACACCATTATTTTGATAGGATAGTTTGTGTATACTATCTTATTCTGTTATAACCTTATGTGTTGATGACAACATGATGTGATGCATATTTTATAAACATATCTGTTGTGTTATGATTATTCATATGTGTATATGATGAATTATGTATGAATCGGTATACCCGACTTTTGATGTGCATTATAATGCTAATTGTTGGTAATGCGAATATGTGATACCTCAATTTTATTAAATGAAATTTTGAAACTCTGATTTTATTATTAATTACGCGGGGTAGAATTGGGGTGTTACACACTCGACGTTGGATCGAGGTTTGTAAGTTAATTGTGAAAGTGTTTTAGATGGGGTTTTGAAATTGATTTTGAAAAGTGAAAGATATCCACAAGATGTTTTGAAAAAGTTTTAAGTTTGAAAATTGGAAAGAAAGCATTTTTGAAAAGTATTAAAAAAAATACTTAAAATGTTTCATTTTTAACTTAGTAAAAATATAATTAAAAAGAAAATATTTTTGGATTTTTTTGACATAATCATAAAATAGGTATATGAAATGACAAGTGTGCAAAAAATCATCTCAAAATGAGAAGTTTTGATTAGTTTTTGAAAATGTTGAAGTTTGTTAAAAAAAACTTGAGAAATTAGTGATAAAAAAGAGTTTTTGGTCCTAAGGAGGTTTGAACCTTGGACTTTTGGCTTAGAAGTGAATAGTTTTTCCACTGAGCCATTTGCCTGACTTGTCATTTAATCACCTTGTTTAGAAGGAGTTTTGAAGAAATGAAGTTTTGAAAAGGATCAGAAGTTGTGTGCTTCTGAAGGGGTCAAAAGCATGGCTTGCTTCTGGAGGCAGAAGGCTTAGAAGTTGGCTGCTTCTGGAAGCGCTTTGGAGGCTTGCTGCTTATGGAGGCGTGTGGAGGCATGCTGCTTCTGGTGCGTGTAGAAGCATGCTTCTGGATGCTTAGAAGCTGACTGCTTCTAGGAATGTTGAGAAGCTTGATGCTTCTGGGGATAGAAGCATTAGAAATGCTTCTGAAGAGTGTAGAAGTGGAAAGCTTCTAAAGGCAGAAGCTTCAGAAGTACTTCTGGAAGCTGAGCCTCAAAAGGGCTTCTGGAGAAACAAGCAATAGAAGCTTGTGATCCCTTTTATTAAAAAAAAGGTTCCAAGGGGATTCGAACCCTAGACCTTAAGGCGAAGGAAAGTTTAAATGCGTGCTGGCTTGTCAATGGGGTGGCTATTACATCCGGTCATAAGTCATCAACCAATAAACATAACATAAACCAAAAAATTTGAATTTTTCAGAAGTTAGAAAAACGCGCGCATCAGTTCATCTTCTTCCTCCAGATTTCAATTCCTAGATTCTTCATTTCTCAATGAATTTGAGTGATCCAAACATCAAACTTGCTCGGATTTTTACCAGGAACATGATTATGACATTCAATTTCATTTATTTTAAGCTTAGAATCATTAATTTTTGTATGAACACAAAGAACCCTAATTCTAAGTTTTGATTATGAAATCATGTATGAGCATAACTTTAAGCAATTGATTGAGGGTTATTACTCAGTGATAGTGCAGAAATAAAATGACCAAGCCTTTTTTGTGCTGAAAGTTAGAAATCATAGAGTTCAAAGTTCAAGTTTATACCATCTTTAAACTGAAATCGTGTTTCTTGCTGGAGGTGTTCCAGATGTTTTTTGATGATTGCTACATCTTCAGTGATGTTTATGGAAGGTGTTGGTATGCTTACCTTGGTTTGAAATGGTCTGGATTGTTCTGACCAAGTCCAGTTACAATCACTTGAAGTGAGAATCGATTTTCATGATTCTGTGTTTACATTGGTGTAATGATGTTTTGGATTACTTCTATATGATGTATAGAAGGTGTATGAAGTGAAAAATCAGAACAAGCACAAGTGGGTTTGGAGTTTGGAAGTTATGGCTCAAATTTGCATTTTATGAGTTTTGGAAGTGATTTCTGGAGAAAACTTATTCTGGCTTTTTTCTGAGGGTTTGAAGTTCTAAACAACTTCTAAATGATGTTTAGAAGATGTTTGAATAACACCTTTGGCTAGAACTTGCAGTATTTGCAATTTGGAATTCTAACCCCTTTGAAATTTAGAAACTTGCAAAATAAGAAATGAGTGAGAAAGTAAGTTTGGATTATTTTTTAGGTGTAGTTTTTGAATGAAGAAGAACTCCTATTTATAGGCAAGGAATTCTGAAATGGCAAGGCAAGATAAGCTTAGAGCTTGCAACTTGGAAGCTTAAGGCTTAAGAAAAGAATATTCCTTCATTAAATGCACATGAAATCTTTCTAATCATTACTTAAAAAAACTCAAGTGTTTTTATCCTTTCCTAACCATTTTCATCAGATTTTTTCTGTAAAATTATATCTTATTTAGTGACAATGCTTCTAGAAGGGAGAAAGTTGCAAAATAACTTGTAACTTTGATGCATGATTTTGGAAATCCATGGTTTTAGAGCTCTATGTATCAAAATCAAAACCCTAGCTATACAAAGTGTTTTTGCAAGTTCTTGGACTTTTTAAAAAGCTTGTAACAAGACCCACAACTTTCATGTTTTGAGTTTTTCTTGAATCAAAATGGATCTAGGTGAAAAATGCCATGAAAGTAAGGAAAAACCATGTTTCTTAACACTTGAAAATTTTTCTAAGTGTTAGAAAAATTCCAACTTTGACTTTTTGTTGACTTTTTCACATTTCTTGATTTTTTATGATCATGATGGATAATTTGAAATGATTTTATGATTGAAAAATTTTGGACTTGAATAAGTTGACCAAAAGTCAAAGTTTGACTTTTTGAGCAGATGAATTTTCATCAGATGACTCAGAATTTGTCTGATGAAGAAACATGGATTTTGCAATGTTTTGAACCAAGAAATTAGGTCAAGATGTTATATTGAAGATGTTAAGACCAATCTTCAAGCAAATAGGTCATCCATTGAGCAGAAAGTCAATGATTCACTATCTTCGATCAAAACCCTAATTGGTCGATTCAAGGTAGGTCATGAGAAAAAGTTGGAAATTTGAAAATCAAATGTTGATGATTGATTAAGATAGATCAATTAAGGTGAGTGGAGACTCAAACCCTAATTGATTATATCTTGAACAGATGAAATTTTTGATAAAATCCTAACTTTGACTTTAGGAGCACACACACGATCTATCCTGTTCTGAAACTGTTAGTGATGCAATGATCTTATGAGAAATACAAGGGAATAAAGTCTTGATCTTGTGCACTGATATAATTCAAAAGAGTTTATTCCTTGAAGAAGGGATGCCTTATGATCACTTCTCACAACTACAAACTCAAAAGTCGTTTCCGGAAGATGAAACCCTGAGCTTAGGAGGGTAAATTTTGGGGTGTGACAGTTGCCCCTATTCAATCATCTCAAACCTGGTAAGTGAGAAAGATTGACAACTTTTGAAAGTTCAAGGTGGAAGAGGATTGAATACCAGAGAACCCCAAAAAATTTGCCCTACGCGGGAAACCAATGCCACAAAAGAAAGCAGATAAGATATCTTGACTACAGAGTCAAGGAAGAGACGCTTGAGGAGAATAAACTTGTTAAGCATTAACAGAATGCCTTAACACAGCAGTACCCAATGAGAAATAATTAGGAGATCTCAACAATACTGGGGATAACCGAATACCATAAATGAGCAATAAACATCAAGTCTTAACGATAATGCTATGAGAAGGAAACCGAACTTCTTAAGCGACAAAGAAAAATAATAGATTAAGCCATCTCAGGATGTCTTAACAAAAATGCTATGAGAAGAAAACCGAACTTCTCAAGCGACAAGAAATATAGTAGATTAAGCCATCACAGGATGTGTAACACGGTGAACTGACTTTGTAGGTTTTTGTATCGCAAATATGCGGATAGCAAGAGTCGCCACCGACTTTTATTTTTATCCAATTAAGGGAAGGTAAAAGTACAGAAAAAGACCTTCGTTAGATTCTGAGTAAGGGAGAAGGTTATGAAAAGGGATTAGCACCCTTTTCATCCATGATTATCTCGGCTCTTAGTTGCTCTTAGATCACTTTAAAAATGCTTTCTGTGTGTTTGACAAAAAAATGTTTTGAAAAAGGCATTTCGCTTTGACTTTGTAACAATTCATGTAGGAATATATACAAAGTGTTCAGAAATGTTTCAGTTTGAAAAAGTGTTTGAACTTTGACAAAAGTGTGTTGTGTGAAAAGTATTTTGATTGAGCAAGCAACTAAAAGTCTTATTACCTACTCAGAATTGGTCGTTTTCGTGTTATTTTACGTTCCTTTAGAATAGCGCTATCCATACCATTAGTTGGTAGGTAACTCTATTTGTTGGATGTAAGCGGGACATTCGAAGGGACATCGGATGGTCATAGAAAGCAACTTCTAGGAAGTATCCTAGCACATTCGAAGGGACTATCATCATTTTTCGTAGGCGACAATCGAGGGTCAAGATCATGTATTCGTAGGCGACATCGTGGGTCTTATGATCTTTGTATCGAAGGGACTATGATGATTTGTTTGAAGGCAACGGTGCTAGAATACCTCTACGTTCGAGGGACATGACCATTTTGAATTCGCAAAGGCAACGAGAGAGAATTACCCTAAGGGGTGCATGTGTGAAAAGAGTGTGTCAATTCAGATATTTTATCTTGAAAATTAGTGAGCTATGTTGATTATTATCTTGCCATACACACCTAGTTACTATCAATTTATAGGGTGCGGAACTTAAAATGCGGAATGTAAAGATGTGGAAAGATAAATGTCCTACACTATTACATGGCTTTGGGGCAGATACATAATTTAAACTTGCGGAAAATAAAAACCTAATTTTAAACTATTACATCCCATGAACAGTTACATGATTGGAGAAAATGAAAACAGTAAGAGAAACCGTCTGAAATGGAACAACCTGTGAAAAGATAAGAAAATTGGAAAATACGAGAGAAATTGATTAAGAGAAAAAATGTTAGTAAAATGCAAATTTTAAAACAAGAAAAATATGACATGTTGGAAATAACATAAACATGCTAGAATAATTTTTTGGGATTTTTTGATGCATTTTAATAATTAAAAACTAATTAAAATTGATTTAAATGCTAAATTATGAATAAAAATAAATATGCATGCAAAATAATATTTTTTAATTTTATAAATTAAATAAGTATTTTCTGGAAATAAATGCAAAAGAAAAAAATATTTTGATGATTTTTAATGCATGAAATAAAAATATGAAAAGAAATAAAATTGCATGAAAATATTAAATAAAAGAAAATATGAAAATAATATGAAAAGTGAAGTATGTAAAAGAAAAAGAATGGAACCGGTCCTGGTGTGGTTCGAACCCACAACCTTTAAGAGCATCTATGCACAGGAAGAGCCTTTACCACTACGCCAAGTGTGCTTCACTGTTTGAAAACCGGAACGAGTAAAAGAAAAACAAGTGTCATCTCCTGGCTTCATCGTTCTCGCGCCAAGCTTCATCGTCCCCGATTTGAATTTTTTAAAAGCTTGCGTTGGTCTTTCTTCGACGCTATGTCCCTGGCAAAACTGAAAATCAAGCATACATAATATAAATAAGTTCTAAGGACATGGTTCGATTCCAGGCATCGTTCCGAATTCATTGGTCATAGTCTTGTGGTCCAATTTTTCCTATTTTGTGAAACCCTAAAACGGCACAGGAAACCCTAATCATGGCATATCGTGTTTCCGGCCATGGAAATTCAATTAAAGTGCCCAGAAAGCTTGCAATCATTCTACTAATCACAAAAACAAACACAAAACATGTTAATAATGCATGATGATTGAAACACGATTTTGGAAAAAACAAGAACAAACCGATTCGTGATTTCTTAATTCTGGATGGTTTTTGACAATGTAAAGGTCTGGATTGACTCAAGAGGTATCAAGGAATGTAATGGACACCTCAAAATCGATTGAAAATGGAACTAAATGCACTTTGCTTGAGAGGCACGGTTTTTGAGTTCTAGGTTAGGGTTCTTGAGCCAATTTTTTCGTTTTCAATCATGTGCTATGTATTGTACATTTATACTGGATGGATTTGGAGTTAATATGAGGAAGAATCAATCACAAATTAATGCAAATCAAATTTGATTTTTGTACAAAATCAAATTTTCAATTCTTGATCAATTTTCAATCCAATCTTGCCATATCAATCCAAATTTCGAAATTTGCAGGCTTTAATGAGTTGCTTGGATCTCAAGGAAGAAATAAAAATCAAGTTTGTAATTAATTTTGATTTTATACTTTATTTTTGAATTTAATTTGTATTTAAATGAATAAATTCCAAATTAAATAGAAAAATAAAATAAAAAATCGTGGCATTGGGCTTGGATATTCCTAATTGTATAAGGAACAAGTTTGGATGAAGAAAAAGTAAGCCCATTTGCAAAATTTTTGATTTTTAGAAGTATTTCTCCTTGTGCACTTCTTCAAAATTGCCCAACTTGTGAATGCTGTATCTTGCTCAATTTTCCACATTTTTTTGTGTTCTTGGACTTTTTGGAAAGCTCTAAGAATACTCTAACCAGCCTTTTTGGTCTCATCTCAATTGGAGTTTCCATGCTCAATATATCCTCAAAACAAAAAGTTGACTTTTTGTTGACTTTGAAAATGACCTGTAATGTTTTGAGCCATACCTCTCAAACGAAGCATTTTTTGGACATTCTTGTGAGACATGAAGTTGTAGAGAATTGAATTTCCTTCAAAACAAGAGGTGGTGGAAAAATTTCTGAGAAAGTATGAAGAAGTTATGATCAGTCAAAGTTCAGTTGACTTTTCACCTAGAAACCCTAATTTAGAAAGTTTGACTTTTGAGCAAATCTTGAGTTTTCTTGATGAATCATGATCAACCCTTGATCAAATGATGAATGTAACTTCAAAATGAGGATGTTGACCAAAAATTATGAAGTTTGGTATGTTGACCACATTGACTTTTTGTCAATCTGTTGATTTTCAACCATCTGAGCAATTTTCTGAGGAATCTTGACTTGTAAGGCTTGAAACTTGACATGGAGAATCTTTGAAGCATATGAGGAGGCATGAATACCATTGGAGATGTTGGAAGTCCATCTTGATCTGAGGATCACCAAACCCTAATTTGGGTTGATTGTCTAGGAGAGGGTTTGTCTGATCAACCTTTGAGGAATCCTTGAGTATGGATGTATGAAATATCTTGAGAAGATGGAGGGAAAATTTTGGGGTATGACAGGATGTCTTAACGAAAATGCTATGAGAAGAAAACCGAACTTCTTAAACGACAAGAAATAGATTAAACCATCACAGGATGTCTTAATGAAAATGCTATGAGAAGAAAACTGAACTTCTCAAGCGACAAAGAAAAATAATAGATTAAGCCATCACAGGATGTCTTAATAAAAATGCTATGAGAAGAAAACCGAACTTCTCAAGCGAAAAGAAATAAGATAATTTAAGGATTCGATATGATTGAGAACTTGTTAGAAAATTCCAAGAGAGTTAAAGAATACCCATAAACTTTAACGAAGATAATGATCGAGAATTTGTCTGAAAATCCCGAAGAAGATAATTGAGAAATTGTCTAAAGATCCCAAAGAAGATTATTGAGAAGTTGTTTGAAGATCCCAAAGAGTTAAAGAATTCCTGCAGACTTTAACGAAGATATATGGCTAGAACAATATCAGAATTGTTGTGCACGAAGGTGCGAGGAGCCATGGCATGCTGAATGTCTTGACCATGTAACTTCTGAGTTACCAGCAGTACAAATTCAGTAGCGCGCCTGAGAATACACTTCTCTGGGGATAAACAAATCAATATCTAGCACACTGGTGTGATATAGATGTTTATGAAGTCGGTAAATCTTTGTTTCCGACATTTCTGCTGATGAAATCTCACTGAACATGTAAAGACATGTTGAACAACTTCCGAGTTGACAAGATCTTCAACCTGTATGCAGACAGCTTTACCAGTGATATAAGAATCAGACTCAGCACCAGTGACTGAAAAAATTCTATGGTAATGAGCTTCAATTTGCTGGCATCGTACCGACAATGCGTTGTAGCAAACAGATATGTGTATCAACTTCTGAGTTGGAGAAATATCTTGAGATTGAATAAACATCCTACCTGGTGGATATTTATATGTTGATAGTTGAGGACTTATTGGGGAAATAAACAAACCAGAAGTTCAATGTAGTTTTTTGAGAACAGCTCAGAGAAGTAAAGATTGCAGAAGTTAGTGCCACTAGAATTTCCTGAGAAGATTCTGGTCTGAAAGAAATATTTAAAATACCAAGAACAGTGTTGTAGTAGTCCTTTCTGAAGGAGACTCCCTTGGGAGTAAATTAAGCTTTGCTGGGGAAACTCCATAAGAAATCCGTGTGGAAAGCTTCACTGGGGATTCCCGGTAGATAATTTTGCTGACATTAGAGTCCATTGAAAGACAAATGTTTTGTTGGGGAAGAAATCTCTGTTGGGGAAACCATCAATTGTTAAAATCCATACAACTTGTGCTGGAGAAAAGAGGATAATCATGTCGTCTAAGAACTAATCCTTCAATTTGATCCTCACGAGGATATTTGTAGTTTCAGCTGGAAAAAACCTGCAAAAGAATTAGCCAGAGCTAATGCATGATTATGAGATGCATGATATGATATGCATGATGATTTTTTTGTTTTGATGCAAAGAGTATGTGATTTCTTGATACTGTTTAGAGAAGAAAACGTCACTGGGGAAATCTAATTTGGACGATCCTGTTGACACAAAAATTCACTAGGGATGATCAATCACTTTTCTGGGAAGAGACTTAACTTGAGAGTTGACATCACTACCAACTTATGTTTCATCCAAACGTTCAATCTTGCACTGGGGAGGAAAAACTAAATTGTCATTTGAGAAATAGTCTTCGGCACCTACGTTCGACATTATTTTGAACAGATCCCAGATTCTGGCGGAGGTTTATGCATGAATATACTATGATATGACATGAATGAATGAATATACTGGTTGATGTATTGGTTTATCGAACTGAATTCTCGACACCACCGGAAATCGAACGAAGAGTAACGACCATAACCAAACCACGATTGCTACCACAGTCTCTCAAAGGAAAGATAACACCTGATTCCTTGTAAACACCATGATGAGTACGGAGGTACTTCCAATTCAGAGGAACAGGCGCAATACTTAGAAAGTCAATCATTCCCCAACATTCCGTAAATCAAAACGATTCTAAGTTTCAAAAAGCTTTATTGTTTCCATTTTCAATGATTTTGATTTTTATCTAAAACAGCCGCGCCATTAAGCTAAACATGCAGAAAAGATAAAAAGTAGAAAAGAAACGAAGTTCAACTGAACAAATCTTTTATTTAAAGTATGAGAAGAATAACTCATATGTAAGGAGTTTGTACATAAAGATGCACATTCCTTTAGGAGGAATACATAAGAAAGAGTAAGTCTATACACATTTTCTTAAAACAACAACGAAATTGAAACTGAACTTCATTGAACCACAAACATGTTATCCTCCCTCCTGACTGCTATTCTTCATCACTTCACTTCTGAAGATGGTGGTTGAACTGATCCCTTCCATCTAAGCTTACGTTGTGACACGAAAACGCACATTGCGGCATTATGTCCTTACACATTCCCTAACTTTTGCGTGAACCATCTTCTCTTCAGATTTTGGTTCACCGGGACATTTACCCTTTTTTTCTTAAGCCGCCCTTTCGGTTTTTCAACTTACCGGGCTTAATATTTCTTTTAGACATAATACTTCTTGACCGCGTCTGAGTTGATGGCATGTGCCAAATCTTCTTCGTCCATGTTGGTGAGAATAAGAGCTCTGCCCAAGAAAACCTTTTTTACCACATATGGCCCTTCATAGTTTGGCACTCATTTCCCACGAGGGTCCCTGTGTGGAGAGATTATCCTCTTTAGCACCAATTCGCCCACTCTGAACTCGCGGGGATATACCTTCTTGTCAAAATCCCTTTTGATTCTTTTCTGGTAAAGTTGGCCATGACAAATTGCTGTCAACCTTTTCTCTTCAATCAGATTGAGCTGGTCGTACCTATTCTGAACCCATCAGAACTCTGAGGAAAGGAATCTCAACTTCTATAGGAAGTAAAGCCTCCATACCGTAGACGAGAGAGTAAGGTGTTGCTCCTGTCGAAGTGCGAATATATGTTATGTACCCGTGCAAAGCGAAAGGCAACATCTCGTGCCAATCCTTATACGTCTTCACCATCTTTTGAAGGATCTTCTTAATATTCTTGTTAGCTGCTTCAATAGCTCCATTCATCTTTGGTCTGTAGGGAGACGAGTTGTGATGCTCTATCTTGAAGGTGTTGCACAACTCATTCATCATCTTGTTGTTCAGATTTCTCCCATTGTCAGTAATAATCTTGCTAGGAGTACCGCAGCGAAAAATTATATTATTCTTGATAAACCGGGTAACTACTTGTCGTGTCACATTCGCATATGAAGCAGCCTCAACCCACTTGGTGAAATAGTCTATGGCAACCAGTATGAAGCGATGTCCATTAGATGTTTTCGGCTCAATCATTCCGATCATATCAATTCCCCACATAGAGAATGACCATGGAGAGGTCAAGATATTCAGAGGCGAGGGCGGCACATGCATCTTATCAGCATGAATCTGACACTTGTGATATCTCATTGCATAGACAACAACAGTCTGTTTCCAAGCCCATCCAGTAATAACCCGCCCTAAGAATCTTTTTCGCCATTGCATGCCCATTTGCGTGAACACCAAAAGAACCTTCATGAATTTCTTTGATGAGTTGATTTGCTTCGTGTCTATCCACGTATCTGAGCAAGACCAAATCAAAATTCCGCTTGTACAACACCCCACTGTAATACGGTGAACTGACTTTGAGATTTTTGTATCGCAAATATGCGGATAGCAAGAGTCGCCACCGACTTTTCTTTTATCCAATTAAGGGAAGGTAAAAAGTAGAAAAATACCTTCGTTAGATTCTGAGTAAGGGAGAAGGTTATGAAAAGGGAAGGTATTAGCACCCCTTTCCATCCGTAGTTATCTACGGGCTCTTAGTTGCTCTTAGATCACTTTAAAATTGTGCTTTCTGTGTGTTTGAAAAATGTTTTGAAAAAGGCATTTCACTTTGACTTTGTAATGATTCATGTAGGAATGTATACAAAGTGTTCGGAAATGTTTCGTTTTGAAAAGAGTTTGAACTTTGACAAAAAGTGTGAGGTGCAAAAAGTATTTTGATAGAGCAAGCAACTAAAAGTCTTATTACCTACTCAGAATTGGTCGTTTTCGTGTTGTTTTACGTTCCTTTAGAATAGTGCTATCCATACCATTAGTTGGTAGGTAACCCTATTCATTGGATGTAAAGGGACATTCGAAGGGACATCGGATGGTCATAGAAAGCAACTTGTAGGAAGTATCCTAGCACATTCGAAGGGACTATCATCATTTTTCGTAGGCAACAATCGAGGGTCAAGATCATGTATTCGGAGGCGACATCGTGGGTCTATGATCTCTGTATCAAGGGGACTATGATGATTTGTTTTGAAGGCAACGGTGCTAGAATACCTCTACGTTCGAGGGACTTGACCATTTGAATTCGTAAAGGCAACGAGAGAGAATTACCCTAAGGGGTGCATGTGTGAAAAGAGTGTGTTGATTTCAGATATTTAATCTTGGAATTATGAGTGATCTATGTCCGATTTTATCTTGCCATACACGCCTAATTACTAGCAGTTTATAGGGTGCGGAAAGTAAATTGCAGAAATGTAAAGTGCGGAAAGATAAATCCTACGCTATTACAAGGCTTTGGGGCAGATACATAATTGAAAGTGCGGAAAATAAAAGTCCTAATTAAACTATTACATCCCATTGACAATTACATAATTAAAAAGAAAGCAATAAAAATCGTCCGAAACGATATAACCTGTGAAAAGATGCAAAATCAGAAAACAGAAGAAAATTGCATAAGAGGAAAATGTTAGTAAAAATAAGTATTTTGAATGGGAAAAAGTTTTTGTGTTAGTAATGGCATAAATATGATAAGATAAATTTTTGGTAATTTTTGGAATTGATTTGATAATTTAAAAACAATTAAAAGTCATTTAAACAATTAAATATGCATGCAAAAATAATAATTTTAATTTTAAAAATTAAATAAACATTTTTCTGATGATTGTGCAAAAAATAAATATTTTTGATGTTTTTTAAATGCATGATAAAAATATTAGAAGATAAAATAAATAGTATGAAAATATTAAAAGAAAAAGAAAATAGAAAAATAAGTTGAGTTTGCAAAAGGAAAAAGAAAGTTGGTCCTGTCCAGGTTCGAACCTGTGACCTTTGAGGGAATCTCCACATGCCAACGCCTTAACCACTGAGCCATTGTGCATTTGGTGTTTGGAAATTGAAACCAGTGGTTTATAAGTGAATACGTGTCCTGGATATGTTTCAAACCAAGTCAGCACGCGTGGACCCCAACTGGAACGGATAGACGAATCAAAGAGCACGATCGCGCCACACAAGCCTTCGCCGGAGTCAGCAAGGTCAACGACGCCGGAGCCCTAGCTCCGGTCGTCTTCTCCGGCCAACCAAAACCTGAAACTTGAAAAATACACAAAATAAAAAGGTAAGAGGTACCCTACCCCCCTAAATCGAGGGCTGCGAACACGATGGAGGCATTAGTTTCTCCTAAAAATGCTTGTATAAGCCAGTTCGAACAAAACAGCTTAAATTGCCCTAGCAATGACAAATCGAGTTTCCTACGTCTAAGCTTGCATGAGATGCATCATTCATGACCTAACAATCATCCTGAATCCATACAAACAAATAAGAACGGTTAATGATGCATAAAATACAAAAATCGAATTCAAGAAGATTACCAAACCGCTGAGAGCTAGGGAGCACGATTCTGGATGGTTTGGCTTCGAGCAAGGATTGGGAACGATTCCTGGGAACCTCAGGAAGGTGTTTGAGTGCTCAAATTGGATTGAAAACGGTTGGAGAATGGAATTCGATTTTCACAACTTTGTGAAAATTTTGAGCAAAGTGAGGGTTGTTGTAAGGGCTAGGGTTTCGTCCTTTGTTCTTGGCAATGTACTAGGTATTTATAGAGTGTAATGCTGGAGCAAAAAGAAGGAAAAAAGATTGGATATTGAATGTGAAATAAATTCCTTTCAAATAAAATCAAATTTTGGAGAAAATTTGATTTTCTCTTCCATATGCAAGCTATCACGAAATTCGCAAGTTTTGTGGGCTATCTTGGACCTCAACTTTGATAAAAATCCACTCCTTTTGAAAATATATCTTATTTTCATATTTTATATAATTTAAATTTGAATTAAATGGTTTTAAATTAAAAAATAAATCAATAAAATAGAAAGTTGTCATGGCAAGGCATCATTAGGTCACAAATAATATTATGATCAAGTTTGGATCATAAAATTATAGGCCCATTTGGAAAAAATTGGATTTTGACAAATATCTCCTTTTGTGCAATTGTTCAAAAATGCCCAACTTCTAAATGGTGTATTTTGCTCAATTTTCCACATTTTTGAGTTTTCTTGGACTTTTTAGAAAGCTCTAAGTGTCCTCTAACCAAACTCTTTGGTTTCATCTCAATTGGAGTTTCCATGCTCAATAAATCTTCAAAACAAAAAGTTGACTTTTTGTTGACTTTGAAAAGGACCTGTAATATTTTGATCCATACCTTCCAAATGAAGCATTTTTTGAACATTCTTGTGAGCAATGAAGTTGTAGAGAATTTAATTCCCTTCAAAATGAGAGTTGGTGGAAAAATTTCTGAGAAAGTATGAAGAAGTTATGCTCAGTCAAAGTTCAGTTGACTTTTCACTAAAAAACCCTAATTTGGAAAGTTTGACTTTTGGGCAAATCTTGAGTTTTCTTGATGAATCATGATCAAACCTTGATCAAATGATGAATGTGACTTCAAAATGATGATGTTGACCAAAAAACATGAAGTTTGACTGTATGTTGACCACAATTGACTTTTTGCCCAATACAATTGATTTTCAACCATCTGAGCAATTGTCTGAGGAAACTTGACTTGTGAGGCTTGAAACTTGACATGGAGATTCTTTGAAGCATATGAGGAGGCATGATGACCATTGGAGATGTTGGAAGTCCATCTGGATCTGAGAATTGCCAAACCCTAGTTTGGGTTGATTGTCTAGGAGAGGGTTTGTCTGATCAACCTTTGAGGAATCTTTGAGTATAGATGTATGAAATGTTTTGAGAAGTAGGAGGGCAAATTTTGGGGTATGACAGCTTCCCCTGTTCAATCTTCTTGTACTGTAAGAGTTAGATTGGCATGCTTTCCTTTCGTGACCTGGAGGTAGAAGATGATTGAACACTCGAGTACACCTGAAAATTTGCACTCGTTGTTGACTGATGATGCGGGAATGGGCTTACAGATGCCATTTGGAGAAGTTGGAGACTTCGCTGGAGAATGAGTTGTACGCTAGACTCGAGATTGTTGTTTGGATATGAGAATTGTCGGTGATGGGCTTAAGATGCCATCTAGAAAGGTCGATGCTGGGGAGTGAGCCGTACGTTAGGCTCTATAGATGTTCTGGAAATGAAAGAAGCATGGAGATGGGCTTATGATGCCATCCGGAGGGAGTCGTACGTTAGACCCTGTGCTTGTCTTTGAATGAAGCTATTGGTTTGTATTGGTTTTTTAACCAAATATGCAGCATTCTGAAAGCGGAGAAATGTTGATAAGTAATCGGAGATGGGCTTAAGATGCCATCCAAGGCAACTGAGTCGTCGCTAGACTCAGTTCTTTGTTGATAATAAGAGAGTCGAATACATCTTCGTGCATTACTACGAGGGGATAGTAGTTGTGGCGTGGACAACTTCCTGTTGTGCTTTGGGTATTGGTCCAATGCCTGTTATCGGAGGATAACTTGTGATCGTTCAGATAGTTTTCCCGTTTGGTTTCGGGTATTAATCCTGGATCTGTTGTCGGAGGACAACGTGGGCGGTCGTTCAGATAGTTTTCCCGTCTGGCTTCGGGCATTAATCCTGGACCATTTGTCGGAGGACAACTAGGGCGGTCGTTCAGATAGTTCTCCCGTCTGGCTTCGGGCATTAATCTTGGACCTGTTGTTTCAGAAGTGATTTTCACCTGTTTGGGAAAAACAAAAGAAACTTTGATAGAATATCGTTAGTCTTATGCAGATTATGATGCATGACAATGTGTATGAATGACATTTTTATGAATAATGTATGAATGATAAATGTTGTGGTATTTCAAAACATATCCATCTTGAAGAAGATGCGGATGTTACGTCGAGGATTTCGACTTGCTTGGGATGAAGCGGTTGGAAATCCTGAGAAGAAAGATAACTTTGATTCCTCCGATGCACTATCTGACCAAGTCTCGGGCCTAGATACTGTTGAGGATGGTGGAGATGAGAGGCCGCTGAGGATCTTGTGCATAGCCTGCTTGCTAGGAAGAGTTAGGAAGTACTCTTGGGGATCTTGCGCGGAAATCCTGTGGAGACCGGGATGGGATGAATTCTTGCAAGGCGATGTAACATGATTTAGTTGAGTGGAATCACGGCTCGAGGACTAACATATACTCCGCTGGGGAAGGCTTGTAGTGAGTGACACCTCTGTGGGGATTGTGCTCTGTAGGGGAATGTTGGTGACTTTCGTCGTCATCTCAATTCCTGGAGCCTGTAGTAATTACTTTTGTATGTTCACTTTTCGCATGCTTGTGAATAGATTTTTATTGTCAGATGCATATAATCATTCAAAGCAAACGTTGGACTTTATGCAAACATCAACAGTGAAAATTGTAAAGAGAAAGAAACTTGTATTTATTTGAAAGGCGGCGTATAGCCAAGTAGTCTGTATACAAGAGAAGTAAAAAAGCTATGCGGAAACAACTTCGTTAAGTTCCAACTATACTAGTACTCATACATTTCAACTATCTCGACTCCTTCACGAGAAAGTGGTAGGCGATCTTCGCCATTTGAATCTTGAATCTTGATAGTAGTAGATAGATGATCGAGACATGGTGCGCTTAAATCCTAACTTTTGCCTAGATCGCCCTTCGGGTTTCGATGGGATACCCTTTTTGCCCAAGCCGCCTTTTCGGGTTTTCGACTTCGGGTGTACATGTTTTGTATATATCCTTAACTTTTAAGTGAACCCTTTTGGCCAGATGCCCTTATTTTGCCTAGGCGGTCGACCTAGCGGGTCTCTTTTATGCATAGTATTTTTGACTATATACGTGTTCACGGGGTGTGGGAAGTCTTCACCATCCATGGTGCTAAGTATCATAGCTCCGGAAAATCATCTTGACTACAAATGGTCCCTCATAGATGGGAGTCCATTTGCCCCTGGGATCACCTTGTGGAAGAATGATGCACTTGACTACTAGATCACCGACTTGGTAGACTCGGTGCTTGACCTTCTTGTTAAATGCTCTGATCATTCGCTCGATAAATCATCCATGGCGGATGGGCGGTCGTTTCTCATCAATCAAGTTAATCTAATCAAGGCGAGTTTGGATCCAATCGTCTTCACCTAACTCTGCGTCCTGGAGGACTCTGGTTGAGGGTATCTGAACCTTGATGGGTAGAACCGCTTCCATGCCATATACAAGAGAGAAGGGGGTTGCCCCTGTTGATGTTCGTATTGTAGTGCGATAACCGTGAAGAGCAAATGGTAACATCTCATGCCAATCCTTGTAAGTCACTGTCATCTTCTGTATGATCTTCTTAATGTTCTTGTTGGCGGCTTCCACTGCGCCATTCATCTTAGGCCGATAAGGAGAAGAATTGTGATGCTTGATCTTGAACTGCGTGCAGAGTTCAGTGATCATCTTGTTGTTGAGATTAGAGCCATTATCTGTGATAATCCTTTCAGGAGTGCCATACCGACAGATAATATTGTGCTTGATGAATCGAGCTACAACATTCTTGGTAACAGATGCAAACGAGGCTGCCTCTACCCACTTGGTGAAATAGTCAATTGCCACAAGGATAAAACGATGTCCGTTGGAAGTTGTGGGCTTGATTTCTCAATCATGTCAATGCCCACATTGCAAGCGGCCAAGGAGCTGTTAGAACATTCGAGTGGAGATACGTGCACTTAATGCATAAATCTAGCATTTGTGACAAGACCGAGCATAGCGGTGACAATCAGCTTCCATGGTGGACCAATAGTAACCTGTTCTCAGAATCTTCTTAGCCATTGTATGTCCACTGGAGTGAGTACCAAATGCGCCTTCGTGTAACTCTTCCATGATATGTTCCGCTGTTTTCCGGTCTACACAGTGAAGTAAGCACATGTCGTGGTTGCGCTTGTATAAGATGTCGTTGCTGAGGAAGAATTTGGATGCGAACCTTCTCAAAAATTTCTTATCATTGACAGATGCCCCTGCGGGATACTCCTGAGTCTCAAGATACCTCTTCACGTCGTAGAACCAAGGTTTCTCTTCTGTATCAAGCTCATAACAATATGCTGGTTCGTCAAACCTCTCAATGATGATCTGGGGAGCCTCATTGTCCCATCTGACCTTGAACATAGACGACATAGTAGCCAATGCGTCCGCCAACTGATTCTCTTCTCGTGGAATGTGATTGAAAGTAATCTGTTCAAAGTAGGGGATCAAACTCAGAACATGCTCTCGATATGGAATGAGATTCGGATGCTTCGTATCCACTTTATGTCGGTGATCACCAAAGTTGAGTCTCCGTACACTTGTAAGAACTTGATTCTTAAGTCAATATCGACTTTGATACCCATAATGCGCAAGGGCCATATTGTTCGTGCAACTGAAACATAATCTGGCGGTGAAAGGCGTGTGCCCGCCTGTATGAGATGTAATGATGGCACCAATGCCATATCCAAGTGCGTTTGAGGCTCCATCAAAGACCATGGTCCATCGGGATCCTTGTTCGAGTCCTTAAATGCGGCTGGTTCTTATAATCGATAACTAGTAAAACATCTTCATCTGGAAATTGAGCATAGGCGATAGTCATCTACGGCAATGAGCCAAATGATCGCTACTACACTTCCTTTGATTGCTACGAGAAGTGTCTTTGGATGTCGTATTCGGTCAAGATCATTTGCCATCTTGCTATTCTTGGAGAGTGGTTTCTCAAATATGTATTTTATCGGATCCATCTTGAGATCAACAAGGTAGTGTGAGTCAACATATCTTGTCTTAGTCGTGACGTGAAAAGCGTTGCAAGTTTTCTCATTGTGAGTATCTTGTTTCACGATCGGTAAACTTTTGCTAAGGTAGTATATTGCATACTCTTTCGACCGGACTCGTCATGTTGCCCCAACAAACACCCATTGAGTTCTCTAACACTTAAGTACATGATAAGAGGTCTTCCTTGACGGTGGATGAGGATTCAGGTACTCCTTGATTTTGTCAAAGCGATCGACAATCGTTGTTCCATTCTACCACTTGATCTTTCTTAAGCAACTTGAAGATTGGCTCACAAGTAGCGTTAAGTGTGCAATGATCGGCAATGTAATTCAATCGACCTAAGAAACCTCGACTTCCTTCGGTCTGAGGGCTGGCATTTCTTGGATAGCTTTAACCTTGGCGGGGTCAACTTCAATTCCTTTCCCCGACAACAAACCTAGGAGTTTACGGATCGACTCAAAGGTGCACTTGTTGGGATTAAGTCTCGATCATACTTCTTGATCTATCAAGCAGTTTACGCAAATGATCAAGATGTTCCTCTTGATGCGTGATCGAGCTATCATGTCGTCGGCGTGACCTCTATCTCGTGATGGATCATGTCATGAAACAATGTCACCATAACGCTGGTAGGTGGCGCTGCGTTCTTCCCGAACGGCATAACATTGTAAAAGTACCCCGTAACGAAAGTTGTCTTCTCCATGTCTTGGAGCCATTTTAATCGATTATGTAGGAGAAACCATCCATGAAGGAGAAAACCTTATCTTGGCGGTATTGTCAACGAACATCAATATGAGGAAGTGGAAAATCATCTTTCGGTTTGCTTTGTTCGGATCTCGTAATCCACACACATCGTACCTTGCCGTCCTTCTTGGGCACGAGCACCACATTAGCCACCCTGTGGATAGGAAATGTGACTAAAGCGGCATTGGCGCTTCATAACTTGGCTTTGATTTTCTCTAACATCTCGGGACGTCGACAGACCTTCATTTCAGGAGAAAACCTTCTTTTTGTCGCAATCGTGTACCACAATATCAATGTCTAAACCGGGCATGTCTTCGTATGACCAAGCAAAACCTCGATATCGTAACATCGAACCAACCTTTCTTTAACACTTCTCAAGACCGCTCTATCTTGATCTCTTTTCTTCATCGTACCCAAATTCACAACCTCAATTGGCTCTTCATGTGGTTGTATAACTCTTCTTCTTTGTGATCATCAAGTTCTCACGGAACTTCACAATCTTCCTCACCTTCGTCTTGACTTGGTAGATCGGATTATCGAAGTCATATTTAGCAATAGCATTTGTTATCAACGAGATTGAGTGATTGCGATGTATCACGTGGGTGTGTAAGAAACACATAGCTTTTGAAGGGTGATAAAGTAAAGAAAGCAACAATTAAATGCAAAAGTCCAACGATTTTATTGAATGAAAATATGCAAATGATGATAATAACCCTCACAACGAGCCATGATGCCCGGGCAAGGCACTAGGCTTTAGAGTTTATTGTTCAAAACATAGAAAATATGAAAAGCAAAACAAAACAAGAGCAATTACTCTGTCTAAAGGAGATTGGTATACGTCTTGATCTTCCAATTTACGAGTCCATTATGCGGTTGGGAAGATCCAATTCTTGATGTCGAAGTCGTTGTCGTCGTCTTCTATAGCATGGATTCCACTACGGATGATGCGGAAAGAAATTGCGACACGTCAGTATCATCTTGACCTTTGATGGTGAAGCCTAAACCGTCTTGTCGGTTGAAAGGGAGATCGAGACCCCAAATAGAACTACCTCCTCCTTCAGGACAGCATCCTTCATGAGGCCATCCTAGGCGGAACTTGTGTAACTTTAGGAGTAGCGGGAGAGTCAGGCATGACTTTGGGGATTGTTTCAAAAGCTTGACGGAGTCTCGAAGAATTCACCTCTACTTGAGGTATCGGAATGAGTAGATGGTGACCATATATTCCTCTTCACCACATCTGTAACAACCTTCCTTTGGCCGGATACTTGACCGATGTAAGGTAGAGGTAAGCCTTGCCCATGTATCCAAGGCGTCCAAGTAGGCAAAGTTGGACGGATGTCCATGACAAAGAAAGTGGAATTAAAAGTGGGAACCAACTTTAACAGCGAATGAGCTCTCAAGTAATGCTTAGAACCATCAAAAGCTCTCACAATTATGTCGGGCTTGAACCGATCCTTTAATATCAAGTCGGTCAAGCGGTCTTGGAAGGATATTGAGCGAGCAGGTATCTACCAAAACATGAGACAATTTAATGCCCTTGCATTCCACAGAGATGTGCAAGGCTTTGTTGTGTTTCTTTTTTCGGATCGACATCGAGAGAAACCTAGGCCGTTGTTGGCAGCGAGCTAGCAATACAAACTTACGGTCAGTAGTAGTGTCTTGCGATGCGTGAGCATTCTTCATAAACTTCACCAAGGCGTTAGCATGAGCCTCGAGCACAAGCGAGCCGGCATGGAGATCTTGGGTCTGTCCCAATTGTTCCACAACATTGTAGTCACTCTTCTTGATAATCTTGAATTTCCTCCATTTCTTGTTTGGAGGTGTCTTGATAACTTCCTTTGGTACTTGGTGGGATGAGTCATGGTTCTTTCCTCTAGCTTGGGAATGGATTGAATAAATGGAATGCGGAGTCGATGTCTTTTGGAGGAAAGATATCGGAGAATACTCTTCCGTTTACGGTCACCTTACTTGATCGGTGATGTTGTCAATGTCGGGAATGGTAGCTTCAGCGTAAGATCCTCGATAGTCGAGGGTCTTGTTTGGCGCCATGATAGTAAACATCATCTCCATAGTTCAAGGATAGCTTTGTCGGAGGAATATGGGCCAGTGCGGGAGAAGTAATGATGAGAGGTGCCACTCTAGGCACGAATCGTGAGAGGAAATCCTTATTGTGTTAACATCGGCATAGTCTTACGAAATCGTCACCCCATCCGTCGCCTTAACATCTTGATAGGAATCTTGTAGCTCTCGGGAGCAGTGTACTTCACCATGTAATCAAACTTTCCACTTGGCTGCCCTAAGGTATCCCATGCAGTGACTGTTTCATTCACATCTTGATCTTGATTTCTTAGACATGTCTTCACGGACTCTCCACGGTGGTTTCGGGAATAGTATTTCACGGTTATCCATCATGCGAATCGTCTTCTCGACAAGCACAACCATCGGATGCGATGGGCACCAGCGACAATTCTCGGGCATCCTGGATTGACATCGGCTTGACAAATTCTTCTTAATCATCGGAGGAATTGTCAAGTCATCTATGTTGAAAACGTAAGTATCGTCCTGTGACATTGGAACTTTTGTCATGGTTAGGCATAGGCGCGTTGATCACGTTCGGGTCTCAGCGGAGGTCAAACTCAATCGCTTGGCAATCATATCTTGAATCTTGTTGAGCCCAGCATTGTTAGTGTCGTGCCTGGGCTGTTGGAGTAAAGCACACTTAGCATTAGGATTGTATCTCGGGAAGGCGTTGACACTCGAGGAGGATCCTTCAAATGTCGACTCGCTTTCAACATGTGTTGCAAGGCTTGTGACAACGGCATGTTGATCTTTATGCTGTCTTCGTGGCGTTACGGCTATCGCGTTGTCTCGTGAGGTTGTCTTGATGTAGGATTGGAGATCCTGGCCCCCGCAGTTGAGCGGTCGGTCTTGGCTCTATTTTACGAACATAAACAACATTAGCTTCTTTCTTACCACCAAAGATCTCTTGCGACATTCGAGGGCGACTCATTGAATCTTTCCGCTCTTGATACGAGCTTGATCGTTCTCTGTCAATATCATTTCGGTGAATCCGGTGAAGAGTTTCAATCGGATGATTGAAGAATGGGCTGTCGGCGTTCCATAAACATATCAACCCTATTGGACAAGGGTGGTGAACTACGCCTCCTAGATCTCTCCACTTGAGCATACTCCTTGAACTTCTCATCACGACCCATAGACATGTTTTGTAGTTGCATGTGAGTGGGTGTCAATTCGACATTGTACTCATCTTTCTGAAAGCATCGCCAAATCACTCCAATACGGATCGGTCATTCTCTGGTCGATAATACCACTCCAATTGAGTTAGGACAAACTCTCTTGGAAATAATGCATCCATAACTTTACATCATCCGTGTGGGGTTGATCTTACGAACATTGGACTTCAAATACGACGGACAAGACATGCCATCATACTTGGCAAAGTTGGAACTTTGAACTTGGGAGGAATCACCACACGGGAACAAGACTCGGATCATCAAAATTCAGCCGGACATCTTGAGTTTTCCACGAATTGAGACGGTCTTCAAGTTTCTTGTACTTGTCATCTTCATCAGTCTTGGTCATGATCATAGCGATCTTCCCTCTCCTTCTCGGACTCGCTGCCTTCTTCATTGCCCTTGACACTCCCTCATTCTTGGCCTTCCTTGAGAGCTCTATCCGGTGACCATTTAGGACCACCTTTGTACGTCTACCCATGTTGAGAACACCAGCGACCCTCTTCTTTTGTTGATGAGCTTCTTGGATCTTCTTGGCCTTGGACCAAGTGGTGAACATTCTTGGGCCGAGCATTACGAGCCTAGAGATCTTTGTGATCTGTTCAAGAGCCATTTACGCTAAAATAAATAGCGAGAGAATGAGAAAACCAATCTTCAATGTACATTATGAGATGTTATGCCATGATATGCAATGTTTATGCAAATAAAATGCAATTTTTTCAAGGACCTTAGAGATTTAAATTTGTTAAACAAGCACGAACAAACATTTATTAGTTCTCTTTTTATTTTTTTTCTTTTTAAGTACAAAAGATAGTTCAAAACAATAAAAGAAAATATATAAATCCTAAAGCTCTAAGTCTCCCATGGGCGCTTCCTCTTGGTGTCGAGGTAGGCGTTGATGTTTCGCTCCTCGTGAAGTAGCTTTGTCAACTCTAGTACCTTCTTCGCTTACATCGAACTTCAAATGTATCCCTTTCTTCTTTAAGTGAATCCGGGATCTCTTCAAGTTTTCAAAATCGGTAGGCATGTCGGGATGGAGAGCGTATAGGTACGTCACCTATAGCAACAAGTTCCATAATTCTTGGTGTAACAGACGTGAATGGCATCATGAGGTTTTGAGCTCGAGCTCTCACCCATTTGAGGTAAGGTTCCCAAGGAATAGAGTTACGGTGCCCCAAATTCTTGGTATCGTCTTCTTTACCATGCCCAGCGTGTATGAACCTTCGTCGGTATGCGGAGATCGTGGTGTAGTCGACACAATGTCTTGGAGAAGCATATCATGCGGACCATCTCTTGAGCAAAACCAAAGCGGCGTAGAGCTAAAGAAGGGTTGTAAGTAATACCTCCCCTTATACCACGGAGTGGTACATTCGGGAATTCTCCACAACGCTCAATGAATGTGAAGTCCTTTTGAGAGAAATGATTCCAACGAATATCTGAATGAGAGAGTAACATTAGTCTTTGAGACCACTTCAACCTTTGCTCGTTCTTCAATACTGATGGAGGAAGGTGCGAAATAAACCACACCGAAAAGCGGTATACAACACATGAGAGTTCCTTGTCTTTTGTGATCGAGTGTGGAGAGAATGTAGGATGTCTCCAAGTAAAGTAGGCACAGGATTGTGGGTAAGAAACAACTTGATGGCGTTGACATCTATGAATTGATCCGAGTTAGGGAACAGAACCAAACCATAGATTAGCAAGGCCACAATATCTTCAAATGCATGGAAACTCATAACTTTAAGGAATTCTCGGGCTTTCTTATTTAAGAACTTGGCAAGTAAACCCTTAACTCCACTTCTTGTTTCCCAATTGGCTTCAATGTCTGAGCGCTTAAGATGTAAGGCTGATGCAATGTCTTCGTACCTAGGAACCTTTTCTAGACCGGTGAATGGCATTTGATCAAGAATAGGTATCCCAAGTAGCTTAGAGAACTCTTCCAAGGTAGGAACCAACTGATAATCTAGGAATGTAAAGCAATGGTGTTTCGGATCAAAGAACTGAAATAGGACATGCATTATATCTTCTTCAAAACAGGAGATAACCAAATCAAGCAGATAACCATGTCTTTTGATGAGGGCATGATCGGAATTTCTAAAACCAATTCTTTGGTGAGAAGGTATACCCGTGAAGTTGATTCGATAGTCTTTCTAGAAGCCATAATACCCTACAAAGCAGAGCAAAGATAAATCCTAGGTCCTTGAAATAGTTAGAAATGATATGCAATGCGATGATGTCATGATGTCATGTTTAGCACACACAAACAATTCACACAATGAGCCTAGGTGTAAGGCTTGCATGAGGTATAGGTGATTACCCCACCAAAAGTTTGAGTTGGTTCATCCCGTCCTATAATAGTAACCGGGTTCTAGGAATCTCATATCATTGATTTTCTCGTGGCGTTTATTTCAATACGACTACCAAGTGGTCGACGAAAATATCCCAAAAGTCGATCTTAATGGCGTAGCATCGAGTATCGACCAACCTTAATGCACCAAAGTCGGCCATCTCACTACCTTCTAATGGCCAAGATGGGTCAATTAAGGTTCTAAAAGTTTAGTTAGTGCTTGATGACACCACGCAGAAGCCAAATACTATCCTCAACTTGGAATGAAGAGTATCAGGACATCCAAAGTGTCACACTAACGTAGCCATCATGTTGACCGTTTCGATATAAGTCTAACGGTCGCGACGATTTATTGCTACTTACCTAAAAGGAAACCCAGATCCGGGTGTAGGATCCCGCACAAATATAATACCCAAGCAACCCTTAAAGATAAAGCAAGCAAGTCAAACAGAAAGCAATAAAGGTGATCTATAAATCCCTAAGGCATTCTCTCTTTAGGGTGTTTCCCAATGATTGATTACATGTCGGTGAACCGACTTTGATATTTTGTATCGCAAATGTGCGGATAGCAAGAGTCGCCACCGACTTTTCTTTTATCCAATTAAGGAAAGTAAAAGTACATAAAAGACCTTCGTTAGATTACGAGTAAGGAAAAGGTTATGAAAGGGAAGGTATTAGCACCCTTTCCATCCATAGTTATCTGGCTCTTAGTTGCTCTTAGATCACTTTAAAATTGTGCTACGTGTGTTTGAAAAATGTTTTGAAAAAGGCATTTCGCTTTGACTTTGTAATGATTCATGTAGGAATGTATACAAAGTGTTCGGAAATGTTTCGTTTTGAAAAGAGTTTGAACTTTGACAAAAAGTGTGAGGTGCAAAAAGTATTTTGATAGAGCAAGTAACTAAAAGTCTTATTACCTACTCAGAATTGGTCGTTTTCGTGTTGTTTTACGTTCCTTTAGAATAGTGCTATCCATACCATTAGTTGGTAGGTAACCCTATTCGTTGGATGTAAAGGGACATTCGAAGGGACATCGGATGGTCATAGAAAGCAACTTGTAGGAAGTATCCTAGCACATTCGAAGGGACTATCATCATTTTTCGTAGGCAACAATCGAGGGTCAAGATCATGTATTCGGAGGCGACATCGTGGGTCTATGAACTCTGTATCGAGGGGACTATGATGATTTGTTTTGAAGGCAACGGTGCTAGAATACCTCTACGTTCGAGGGACTTGACCATTTGAATTCGTAAAGACAACGAGAGAGAATTACCCTAAGGGGTGCATGTGTGAAAAGAGTGTGTTGATTTCAGATAATTAATCTTGGAATTATGAGTGATCTATGTCCGATTTTATCTTGCCATACACGCCTAATTACTAGTAGTTTATAGGGTGCGGAAAGTAAATTGCAGAAATGTAAAGTGCGGAAAGATAAATCCTACGCTATTACAAGGCTTTGGGGCAGATACATAATTGAAAGTGCGGAAAATAAAAGTCCTAATTAAACTATTACATCCCATAGGCAATTACATAATTGAAAAGAAAGCAATAAAAATCATCCTAAACGATATAACCTGTGAAAAGATGCAAAATCGGAAAACGGAAGAAAATTGCATAAGAGGAAAATGTTAGTAAAAATAAGTATTTTTGAATGGGAAAAAGTTTGTGTTAGTAATGGCATAAATATGATAAGATAAATTTTTGGTAATTTTTGGAATTGATTTGATAATTTAAAAACAATTAAAAGTCATTTAAACAATTAAATATGCATGCAAAAATAATAATTTTAATTTTAAAAATTAAATAAACATTTTTCTGATGATTGTGCAAAAAATAAATATTTTTGATGTTTTTTAAATGCATGATAAAAATATTAGAAGATAAAATAAATAGTATGAAAATATTAAAAGAAAAAGAAAATAGAAAAATAAGTTGAGTTTGCAAAAGGAAAAAGAAAGTTGGTCCTGTCCAGGTTCGAACCTGTGACCTTTGAGGGAATCTCCACATGCCAACGCCTTAACCACTGAGCCATTGTGCATTTGGTGTTTGGAAATTGAAACCAGTGGTTTATAAGTGAATACGTGTCCTGGATATGTTTCAAACCAAGTCAGCACGCGTGGACCCCAGCTAGAACGGATAGACGAATCAAAGAGCACGATCGCGCCACACAAGCCTTCGTCGGAGTCAGCAAGGTCAACGACGCCGGAGCCCTAGCTCTGATCGTCTTCTCCGGCCAACCAAAACTTGAAACTTGAAAAATACGCAAAATAAAAAGGTAAGAGGTACCCTACCCCCCTAAATCGAGGGCTGCGAACACGATGGAGGCATTAGTTTCTCCTAAAAATGCTTGTATAAGCCAGTTCGAACAAAACAGCTTAAATTGCCCTAGCAATGACAAATCGAGTTTCCTACGTCTAAGCTTGCATGAGATGCATCATTCATGACCTAACAATCATCCTGAATCCATACAAACAAATAAGAACGGTTAATGATGCATAAAATACAAAAATCGAATTCAAGAAGATTACCAAACCGGTGAGAGCTAGGGAGCACGATTCTGGATGGTTTGGCTTCGAGCAAGGATTGGGAACGATTCCTGGGAACCTCAGGAAGGTGTTTGAGTGCTCAAATTGGATTGAAAACGGCTGGAGAATGGAATTCGATTTTCACAACTTTGTGAAAATTTTGAGCAAAGTGAGGGTTGTTGTAAGGGCTAGGGTTTCGTCCTTTGTTCTTGGCAATGTACCAGGTATTTATAGAGTGTAATGCTGGAGCAAAAAGAAGGAAAAAAGATTGGATATTGAATGTGAAATGAATTCCTTTCAAATAAAATCAAATTTTGGAGAAAATTTGATTTTCTCTTCCATATGCAAGCTATCACGAAATTCGCAAGTTTTGTGGGCTATCTTGGACCTCAACTTTGATAAAAATCCACTCCTTTTGAAAATATATCTTATTTTCATATTTTATATAATTTAAATTTGAATTAAATGGTTTTAAATTAAAAAATAAATCAATAAAATAGAAAGTTGTCATGGCAAGGCATCATTAGGTCACAAATAATATTATGATCAAGTTTGGATCATAAAATTATAGGCCCATTTGGAAAAAATTGGATTTTGACAAATATTTCCTTTTGTGCAATTGTTCAAAAATGCCCAACTTCTAAATGATGTATTTTGCTCAATTTTCCACATTTTTGAGTGTTCTTGGACTTTTTAGAAAGCTCTAAGTGTCATCTAACCAACCTCTTTTGTTTCATCTCAATTGGAGTTTCCATGCTCAATAAATCTTCTAAACATAAAGTTGACTTTTTGTTGACTTTGAAAAGGACCTGTAATGTTTTGATCCATACCTTCCAAATGAAGCATTTTTTGAACATTCTTGTGAGACATGAAGTTGTAGAGAATTGAATTCCCTTCAAAATGAGAGGTGGTGTAAAAATTTCTGAGAAAGTATGAAGAAGTTATGCTCAGTCAAAGTTCAGTTGACTTTTCACTAAAAAACCCTAATTTGGAAAGTTTGACTTTTGGGCAAATCTTGAGTTTTCTTGATGAATCATGATCAAAACTTGATCAAATGATGAATGTGACTTCAAAATGATGATGTTGACCAAAAAACATGAAGTTTGACTGTATGTTGACCACAGTTGACTTTTTGTCCAATACAACTGATTTTCAACCATTTGAGCAATTGTCTGAGGAAACTTGACTTGTGAGGCTTGAAACTTGACATGGAGATTCTTTGAAGCATATGAGGAGGCATGATGACCATTGGAGATGTTGGAAGTCCTTCTGGATCTGAGAATTGCCAAACCCTAGTTTAGGTTGATTGTCTAGGAGAGGGTTTGTCTGATCAACCTTTGAGGAATCCTTGAGTATAGATGTATGAAATGTTTTGAGAAGTAGGAGGGCAAATTTTGGGGTATGACACCCACCACTTAAGAAAAAGTTAGCAGACAACTTCCTCAAAGTCTTCTTATTAGTGATAGATGCCCCTTCTAGGTACTCGCCTTTCTCTATGTACTCTTTGATATCATAGAACCAAGGTTTACCATCAGTTTCTCCATCAATCGTCATACAAAAACCAGATTTGTCTAGACGTTCGATAGTGATAGAAGGAGCTTCATTAGCCCACTTGACCTTGAACATTGAAGACAACGTGGCCAAGGCATCAGCTAACTGATTTTCCTCTCTGGGAATATGATGGAAAATGATCTCGTCAAAATATGGTATTAGCTTCAAGACATGATCTCTATACGGGATTAACTTTTCATTACGAGTTTCCCACTCTACTTTGACCTGGAAAATAACAAGTGGTGAATCTCCATAAACTTCAAGGATTTTAATCCTTAAATCGATGGCTGCCTCAATCCCGAAAATACAAGCTTCATATTCTGCCATGTTGTTGGTACAATCGAAACAAATTTTGGCGGTGAAGGGAATATGAAATCCTGTTTGAGAAATAATGATTGCCCCTATTCCGTGACCTACTGCATTAGATGCACCACCAAACACAAGCGTCCACCAGGATCCGGGTTCGGGTCCTTCTTCTGGTCCAGGAATGTTGCAGTCTCTGATAAACATGATATCTTCATCTGGGAAGTCAAATCTCATTGGTTGATAGTCCTCCACGGGCTGGTGAGCGAGATATTCTGATACCACACTTCGTTAGATAGCCTTCTGGGTTACATAATGAATCTCATATTCAGATAGTAACATCTGCCAACGTGCAATCCTTCCGACCAACGTTGGTTTCTCGAAAATATACTTGATGGGGTCCATTTTAGATATCAGTATTGTAGTGTGACACACCATGTACTGCCTCAAACGACGAGCAGCCCATGCCAAAGCGCAACAAGTTTTTCTAACAAAGAGTACCGACTTCCACACTCTGTGAATTTCTTACTCAAGTAATAGATTGCATGCTCTTTTCTTCCCGTTTCGTCATGTTGTCCCAGAACACAACCCATAGATCCTTCAAGTACAGTGAGGTACATTATGAGAGGCTTGTAAGGCATAGGCGGTATCAAGATTGGTGGTTCTTGCAAATCTTATCAAATGCTCGCTGATAATCATCATTCCATATAATGGCCTGATCCTTTTTTAACAACTTGAACAAGGGTTTGCAAGTAGCTGTTAAATGTGAAAGGAACTAGGAAATATAGTTTAAGCGTCCCAAAAAACCACGAATTTCCTTCTCTGTTTTTGGTGCAGGCATATCTTGAATAGCTTTTACTTTGTTAGGGTCCACTTCAATACCTCGTTGGCTCACTATGAATCTAAGTAACTTCCTGGATCGAACTCCAAAAGTGCACCTGTTAGGATTCAAACGAAGTTTATATTTCCTTAATCTATCAAACAGCTTTCTGAGATGAACAATGTGCTCCTCTTCAGTCTGAGACTTGGTGATCATATCATCCACGTATACCTCTATCTCTTTATGCATCATGTCATGGAAAAGAGCTACCATGGCTCTCTGATAAGTTGCCCCTGCATTCTTTAATTCAAATGACATGACCTTGTAACAGAAGGTTCCCCAAGGAGTAGTGAATGTTGTCTTCAACATATCTGCAGGGTCCATCTTGATTTGATTATATCCTGAGAAACCATCCATGAAAGAGAATACTGAAGACTGAGTTGTGCTATCAACTAAGACATCAATGTGAGGTAAAGGAAAATCATCCTTCGGGCTGGCTCTGTTCAAATCTCGGTAGTCCACACACATCTGAACTTTTCCATCCTTCTTGGGGACAGGCACAATGTTGGCAATCCAACCTGGATATACTGACACAACAAGGAAACCGACTTTGAACTGCTTCTTAACTTCGTCTCAAATCTTCTTAGCCAACTCTGGATGTGTTCTCCTTGGTCTTTGTTTCACAGGCGAACATTCGGGCTTTAGAGGCAGCTTGTGCATAACAATATCTGTGTCAAGTCCGGGCATATCCTGATACGACCATGCAAACACATCTACAAACTCTTGCAACAAGCGGACTAACTCATCTTTTATCTCTTTCCCTAAAGCAGTTCCAACTTTAAGTTCTTTACGATCCTTTTCAGTCCCCAGATTGGTCACATCCACTAGTTCTTGATGAGGTTGGATCTTCTTCTCTTCATGCTCAACCAGACGCGTTAACTCTTCAGGGAGTTCATAGTCTTCCTCACCATCGTCTTCAGCTTGGTTGATCGGGAAATCGAAGTCAAAAGGAATTATAGCATGGCTATGTTCAATGAGCTCAGTTTCAGGTGATCTGCATGATTGATTTTCTTTTTTTAGATATGTATGTTTATTTTAACAAAAACAACAATGAAAATGTTGTTGTTTTTATTAATATCCACTGGAAAACAATAGTAAAAACAATATAAAAAGGATCTCAAACTGAATAACAAAATGCGCTTTTTATTGAAGATAAAAATTTATTCATTAAACGAAATAAGCCCTACAAAGCAATCCTTTGTGCCTTGGGCAGAGCACAAGATTTTTGTTTTAAAATAAGAAATTACTTTGATAATGAAATGAGAGGGGTAACGTCCTTGACGATCCAATTCTTGGGGACAACGCCGCCGGGAGGAGTACGGAACACCATCTGAGAAAGCTCTGATGCATGCTCATCGTCATCAATGGCATTGATAGCCTTCTCGGAACGGAAACCTTTCGTAATAAAAGTATCCTCAAGACGAGGGATCCTCCCTTTTCCTATCTCTGAACCTTTACTAATCTTGGAGGATGGTTGGTAACCGAGTCCATTCTTGTCTCTCTTCTCTGTCACATCTAACACCGTTCCCCAACCTTCAGGATTTCCAGAGTTGATAAGGGCCTTAACATCCTGCCAACAGGGCCATGTTACCCTTAGGCTTCTTAGCAGACTTGATCTCTTTTTACACTGTACCCACAATTTCTAAAGCTTGAAAGAGAGTCTCGTGCACCTCGTCTCCAACATCCACATACTTGAACTCAGACAAGTGACTAACCAAGTTACTTCTTCACCACTAACCTCCACCACCTGGTTATTCAGCAAGAACTTCAATTTTTGATGGAGAGTTGAAGTGACATCTTTAGCATCGTGTATCCAGGGTCTTCCTGAAACAACTCGTTTTTTTCAAAAAAATCAATTAAATATGAATTTTCGAAAACAAACAGTGAAATAAAACAATGAAATCGCCACCTAATTTTATTTGTTCTAAAAGAAGAACGGGGAAATATAAATAAAACCCACGAGAGAAAAGGATAAGACGGTCTACAAAATTAAGAGATACAGGTTCTGGAGTTGGTTATGCAAGGGGAAGGTATTAGCACCCCTCACATCCATCGTACTCGATGGTACCCATTTAGTTCAAAGTGTGGTTGTGTGTTAGTGTGAAAATTTTTACGATCTTCTAAGTTTAAAATGATAAAGAAAGGGAGAAGAAATGTTTTTATTATTTTTGAGTTTGACACGGTTTCAGAACCGTGTGCCTACGTATTCCCTCGTGCAATGGGAAAGTCAAAACTCCGTAGTTCTTCTAGAAAATGTTTGTTTGTTGATTGATTTTAAATGAAAAGACAAGTCGTCATTTTTAAAGGAGAAGACTCGTCTAACGTCCACAAGGTGTGATGAATAATAAAGGACTACACACCAACATGAGGGAGGGTTTGAGAACACCTCTAGTACTCAAGTGGAGAAGTCGAAAACCTTGGGAATAGAGGAAGAAGCATCTCAATTGTAAATGAATCATGTCTAATCTTGAAACAAAGGTTTTAAAGGTAAAAGGTGCTTAAAGCGCACAAAAGATATTGAATGTGTTGGAATTGATTTTAAATTGTGGATGACAAGTACCAAAACGTTGGGATATCCTCTAACGATTCAATACTCGAGATTGGTGATTGAGGTCAACCGATCTTCTCTCATCCAAAATCTTTATTATGAAAGGAGTGAGGTGAAACAAATTTCACTTTTATTAAGTGTATGGAATAAAGTATTTAAGTCATTGGGTTACCCTCTAATGGCCCAAATACTTTACATTTTAATTAAATCGTCGGGCTATCCTCTAACGGTTCAATTAAATACCATAGCACTATGTTTTTTTGTTTTAGAACATGGATTTGAAGTTTCTCAATTTATTGGGTTATCCTCTAATCAATTAGAAACTTCGATTTGTTTTAATCGTTGGGCTAACCTCTAACCATTAAAACAAATCTTATCCAAGTGTTCTTTTTTTGTAGAAAAATTGATTTTTGAAAATAACTCGACGTTGGATCGAGGTTTGAGAAGAAGACTCGACGTTGGATCGAGTTTTATTGAAAGTGTTTTAGATGCTTGGTGAATGGAGAAAGAATAGGATCGAGATAATTGTAAATAACAAATAAAATCAACAAAGCCCATACAAGGTGGCCATCCTAAGTATAAAACAATTAAATTACATGTGTACTAGCAAAGTGGGCTAGTCTACTATAACGACTAATTGGAACAATTAATCGAAATAGGCTCCTTGTAAGAAGGCCGGATCAAGCGTACATGTGTGCATGTGTGGTCATCATGACGCTTAGTAGCTTTGTCGACTTACGGGTTTAAAATGATTCACAATTATTGTTTAAAATGATTTTTTTGTTTTTGTGTAAGTGACAAATAATTAAATAATAAAGCAATAAATATTTACTAAAATTATTACAAACCATAGGGATGGGGATACAAATTTACAAATGGGGATGACGGAAATAAATTACAAGTCCAAACAAATGTAAAAGAAAAATGAATTAAATTCATAGGAAAATAATAATTATTAAAATTTAAGATCACTAAATTAATCCTAATTAAAAAAATCTAAAGATATTAAAGTAATTCTAAACCAACTACAAAGTCTAAGGTTATAAAAATAATTTTAAAATTATTAAACAAAATCTAATCTAGATTAAAATTCTAAACTTACTAAATTAAATCTAAACTAAATCAAATAAAAAAAATTATAAAAATACTAATTTAAAATATAAAATATATAAAGATTCTAAAGTTAGTAAATTAAATCTTAATCCAATAAATATTCTAAAGTTTACTAAATTAAATCTAAACTAAATAAAATCCTAAATATACTTAATTGAATCTAAATCAAATAAAACTTATAAAATACTTAGAAATAGCAAATATTTTGACTAAAAAAAATTAGTTCTAAACTATATATTTATTTTTTGTACCTTTGAAAATTATCTTGAAGATCTAAAATATATTACTTATGGTATCAATCAAAAACAAAACTATTTCTAAAAAAAAAACTTAACAACTAAAAAAAAAATTTACAGGCGAATTAAATTTATATATTTGGAAAGGACTTAAACCCATAATCTAATTTATGATTTGAATTAAAAAAATGTAATTTAAATGAAAATGTCAATTTTAATAATAACCAATTCATTTATTAAAAGAATATATAATTCAATTAACTATAAATTCAATTATTAATAAAAGTGCAAATTTATTTAAATGCAACATTGAAAATTAAGAGATGAATGATGCATATGATGAGTAAATGACTAATTTTTTTTAAAAATATAAAATACAATGCAAGTAGAAAAATAGCAGGGTAAAATTTGGGGTGCAACAGTTGCCCCTATTTAAATATCTTCAACTAGATAATGTGAAGATGATTAAACTTCATATTATCGCAGTGGGAGATAATTAAATATCAAAAACCAAAATTTTGCCCTGAGATGCAATGGGTATGTTGTGAATATAATGAGAAAATGCTGAATGCAATGTTTTTTCTTTTATATATATATATTTTGACATTTTTTTGAATGATGTATGATACGAGACAGACTCTGCGAAAATTGTTGGAAAGAAATTAGAAATTTGTGGTAAATTGATTGATATAACACAGAAGACAAAACATCCAATAATGGCTTTGGATGAAGAAAAAAAAAGGCTCGACATCTAATCATGGTTTTAGATGGAGGGACTTGGCATCTAATAATGGCTTTAGATGGAGGAAGACCACAATATCCAATAATGGCTTTGAATAAAGTGAGAAAGGCGTGACACCCAATAATGGCTTTGGATGAAGAAAGGCATAACACCCAATAATGGCTTTGAATGAAGTGAAAAAGACATAACACCCAATAATGGCTTTGGATGAAAAATACTCGACATCTAATAATGGCTTTAGATGGAGGGATTCAACACCTAATAATGGCTTTAGATGGAGGGACTCGACATCTAATAATGGCTTTAGATGGAGAAAGATCACAATATCCAATAATGGCTTTGAATAAAGTGAGAAATGCATAACACCCAATAATGGCTTTGGATGAAAAAGGAATCGACATCTAATAATGGCTTTAGATGAAGGGTGAAACAATGCATCCAGGAATGGCACTGGAGTGACAAAGAGACAGACATCCAGGAATGGCACTGGAGTGAAAATAGACAGACATCCAGGAATGGCACTGGAGTGAAGATGAGACATCCGAGAATGGCTTTGAGTAAAATAGACAGACATCCAGGAATGGCACTGGAGTGAAGATAGACAGACATCCAGGAATGGTACTGGAGTGGTGATAAACAGACATCCAGGAATGGCCCTGGAGTGAGAATTGACAGACATCCAGGAATGGCACTGGAGTGAAAATAAATGATGCACTGGGGAATGTGACATCCAATGGTGTTGAATAAAATTGAGGTTTAAAATAACGAAGAAATAGTATTGGACGAAAAGAGATACAGACTGACAGACATCTGTTTTGGTAGGTACCAAGTAAGTTGGATTTTGACTGCAAGGTAACACATTGACTGCAACAAGACCTCGGGAAATTCAAATGAGGATAAAACACTCTTGCTATGAATGATATATGAATTTTGTGATGCATGATATATGAATGAATGATCTGTGCATGTATATGTAATGCAGATGTTTATGACAACAAATATTGACTCTTTTGTGGAGGTAAGATGGGAACTCTGATTCATCAACACGGAGAACACTGCCAACTCCACTTGGAAAGAATACGTCTTGAGAAACACTTCTAACACACTTGTGAATTGTATTGAAATGATGGTCCTTGGAGGAAGGAGTGAAGCGCTGCTCGAATTGCCCCGGATTAGCTGATTGTTGAGGATAAACCGATCATGGCTTCAATTCTTGAAATGACTGAGGGGAAAGGAGTGCCCCAATATAGGTCTTGAAAGTGATCTTCTGATTGCAACAATTCTGAGAAAGACTTGCCCTGAGCAACAAATCTTGAACTAATTCACGGCGGGATGGAAGATACTTGCCCGATTAGGATCATGACCAAGTTTCCTACAGTTTGGACTTCCTTGATGAGGAAAGCTTGTTTGCAAGCAAAAATTGTTTATTCAAACATGGTAAATTTAATGCAAAGTTCATGCAGGTTTTGAAATAAAAATCATTTTTGAAATGACGAATTCTTTGTATAGAAAATGGATCACTGGTTAAAACACAACGGTTTAAAAATTTAAGAGTGAAAGAAAAAAAACCAATGTATGGATATACCAAGACAGTTGATTTGCAAAAGATCTTAGGAGTCATATTACACAACCTTGATGTAGTATGCTTTCAAAATAAACTTGACTTCAATTAGGTCTTTAAGGGTTGTAGCGTGGTGCAGTTCACGGTTTAAGAAACAAAGGATAAAAGCTCAAAATTTATTTGTACCCGACCCAATCTTCGTGATGTTCTTGAGTCCTACGCTCAATTAAATCAGATTGTGCACTCGATTTCCAATAGATTTTGGATTGTACATCGATAGTGATGATGGCTCGATATATTCTTGGGATATGATCACTTCTTTTTTTGTGCAACATTTTCTGTTTGAGGACTTTGGTCAACTCTTGTTTGAATTTGTCATTCGACTTTTGCTGAACCGTTCCGTTTTAGATTACGGTCACGGATGCCTAAATTTTTATCTATATTTTGGAAAGGCGGTGGCTTGACTTTTATGATTACGGAGAACCATCATCATCACTTTTGACTTGGATGACATCTTGACACTTCTTTGATGTGTGTGAAGGAAACTTGTAGGTGCAACCTTTATTGAAAGGTGTCTTGAATAAATGCACAAGAATTAAGCGAGAATTACCACCTGGTTAAAATTGTGGGTTTTTGTATAGAAAGAGACTCCAACTTCTAGGCTCGAAGGGGTTGACAAGGACTAACTTCCTTATTTCTCCGGTGTTTGGGAATTGAAACAATGCATATATCATCAACAAAGTTTTATTGAAAGCATACCAACATCAATTATGGGTATTTTGTTTTATCATCCTCCCTCAATCTTTGCAAAAACAAAAGTTCGGTAAAGAAATTAAGGAAACTATATATTCGAAAAGAAAGCGAAACAAAAATTATTTGAATCAAAAGAGTGCAATGCTCATTTCATTAAAATTAACTTGAAATTACAAACAAGATAAAGCAATAATTTAACATAAACTAGGAAAATGCAAGCAGAAGAAACATGGCCTAGTGACTAATCGATTACAAGGATGAGCATCTGTCGAAACAACGGCTTTAGGAGGTGACATGGGATACTTTGGCCCATTCTTGACCACTTTTTCACAACAGGATTATTGATAACATTTGGTGGAGGATCTCCAAAATTTATCTCCTTGCGATTAGCTCTTGAACTCTAGCCTTGAAGCGGCGTTCAAATCGTGACCAGCAGCTCTCGATGGAACTCACAATGAAGATCGATCCCGAATCCGACTGGGAGAGGATCTGGAGGAGTCAAAGGCCTAGTTGTGATTAGACCTAGTTCAACCAACTGAGGATACAATTCAGTGTAAGTTATTGGGATATGGTCAAATTGACCCCTACTTCTTACATTCGATTTTGTCCAACAACTTGGCGTTGAGAATCTGGATTGGTTGAACCTTGCAGGAGTGACATCTACTGTGGTTGGTCATAATATTGAGGCCTACGGCGAGGTCCTCCTCTTTCAATTCGACATTAGTTTCACCATCTTTCTTCTTATGGAAGTTTCAAAGGATTTCTTGGCACCACCAGAGGGTTCACCAGCAACAGACACTTTTCCTCTCTTAATTCCCTCTTCTAGCCTTTGGCCAATAGTTACTAAATCTGTGAAGCGGGATGACACACTACCAATCATTTTCTCCCAATAGAAAGGAGACAAGGTATCCATAAATAAACCAGTGAACTCTTTCTCAGATAAAGGTGGTTCAACTTGTGAGGCCAACTCTCTCCACCGTTGAGCGTATTCCTTAAAAGATTCCTTATCATTCTGAGACATGTTTTGCAATTGACGGCGATCAGGAGCCATGTCAAGATTGTAGTGGTATTGTTTCATGAAAGCATTAATCAGATCTTGGAAGCATTGAATATGGTCTTTCTCAAGTCCCATATACCATTTCAATGAAGCTCCACTCAGGCTATCTTGGAAACAGTGGATAAGAAGCTTGTCATTCCTCGTATAAGCAGACATTTTCTAAGTACATCAAGAATGACTTTTTGGACAAGTGTGCCCTTGTATTTCTCAAAATCGGAGTTTTGAACTTATGAGGCATAACGGATCGAAACCGGCACATGTTTTCTGCCAATACCAAAGACATCGTTGCCTTCCATAGCTCTCATCCTTCTTTCTAGAGTCCGATATTGCTCGGACTTCTTCAAGTTCATTAAAATCTTCTCGGCTCACACGTGGAGTGTCGACCAGTAATCAAAGAGGATTCTCATAAGCAACATGCGGTGGGTTGATGCACAAAGGTCGAAGAGGAGCGATGCATGATCGGTTGAGGCTCGGTGGCGGAGCACGGAAAACTGATCGGAAGACTCGCCAACCATTGGAGTAGTTGCGATGGGTGGAGCGTAATTTCGGGTAACCCAAATTCGGCCAAGTAATCGGCATCGAGAAGGCGAGGATCAACAATGGTGAGACTTAAATTACAGTCCTTTGAGGTTGTTCACCTCTGGCGATCAGAACTTGCATCATTTCCGTAAGTTTAGTCATGCCTGACTTCAAATCATCGATTTCCATTTGGACTTCTGCATTGTGTTGCTCTTGGAATTCCATTCTTTTCTTGATGTTGGCTCTAGTTCTGTACTTGTGCAGAGGAATCAGCTTGATAGTAAATCAACAACTGAAGACGGAGACAGACGAAATGAGTTTTTCGACAACTTGAATGTATGCATGAAATATGTAGATGGATGCAATGAAATGTAATATCATCAATGAAAAAGATGTGATGAAATGTAATGTCACATATACGAATGGGATGCAACATAACAATAGTAACAAGTTCACGAGGCGTGAAAGCAATGACGATCGCAATCGAACAACTTAATTAGGTGGGATCCTATGATAGGATGGCTTTAAGTTTTCTACCCAAATTCCCATGGGATGGTTTTAAGGTTTTCGCTAAGTGTTTCTTGAGTCTCGGATCCCTTTTAACAAACACTATCATCGCGCGAGAGGCCTACGTGGTAATAGTATTTGGAAAAGTATACCCCAAGAAACGGCTCTTAACGGGATACTCAAAATCCAAAATTTGAGTGTTTGGTCTCGGTTAGGACAACATGAACAAACTTAGAGTTATAGGTCATTTGTCCAAAGATTGATGTCCTGCGCTATCGCGGGCCAACAACCTCCTTAAAACAACCAACTCTAAGCCGGAGTCTTCGCTTCGGGCCAACAAGACAATGGAGTCAGGTGGACCTAGGCTACGCAACCCCTCTATTCCTAAAAAGGTGACCTAGAAGCCTGGGTAGTGGGCTTATCTATGCATCAATAATCCCATCAAGAATTCCCACAAAATGGATATATAAATAAGATAATAAAGCATAGAAAAATAAATAACTGAAACATAAACATAAGATAAAGTACAAAGAAGAAAGTAAAATAAAATGATAAACACACAACCACACAAAGAACTAAACTAGGGTTAACTCGCTTGAGAAAAAATCCCCAGTGAAGTCGCCAACTGAAACAACTCGTTTTTTTCAAAAAAATCAATTAAATATGAATTTTCGAAAACAAACAGTGAAATAAAACAATGAAATCGCCACCTAATTTTATTTGTTCTAAAAGAAGAACGGGGAAATATAAATAAAACCCACGAGAGAAAAGGATAAGACGGTCTACAAAATTAAGAGATACAGGTTCTGGAGTTGGTTATGCAAGGGGAAGGTATTAGCACCCCTCACATCCATCGTACTCGATGGTACCCATTTAGTTCAAAGTGTGGTTGTGTGTTAGTGTGAAAATTTTTACGATCTTCTAAGTTTAAAATGATAAAGAAAGGGAGAAGAAATGTTTTTATTATTTTTGAGTTTGACACGGTTTCAGAACCGTGTGCCTACGTATTCCCTCGTGCAATGGGAAAGTCAAAACTCCGTAGTTCTTCTAGAAAATGTTTGTTTGTTGATTGATTTTAAATGAAAAGACAAGTCGTCATTTTTAAAGGAGAAGACTCGTCTAACGTCCACAAGGTGTGATGAATAATAAAGGACTACACACCAACATGAGGGAGGGTTTGAGAACACCTCTAGTACTCAAGTGGAGAAGTCGAAAACCTTGGGAATAGAGGAAGAAGCATCTCAATTGTAAATGAATCATGTCTAATCTTGAAACAAAGGTTTTAAAGGTAAAAGGTGCTTAAAGCGCACAAAAGATATTGAATGTGTTGGAATTGATTTTAAATTGTGGATGACAAGTACCAAAACGTTGGGATATCCTCTAACGATTCAATACTCGAGATTGGTGATTGAGGTCAACCGATCTTCTCTCATCCAAAATCTTTATTATGAAAGGAGTGAGGTGAAACAAATTTCACTTTTATTAAGTGTATGGAATAAAGTATTTAAGTCATTGGGTTACCCTCTAATGGCCCAAATACTTTACATTTTAATTAAATCGTCGGGCTATCCTCTAACGGTTCAATTAAATACCATAGCACTATGTTTTTTTTTTGTTTTAGAACATGGATTTGAAGTTTCTCAATTTATTGGGTTATCCTCTAATCAATTAGAAACTTGATTTGTTTTAATCGTTGGGCTAACCTCTAACCATTAAAACAAATCTTATCCAATGTTCTTTTTGTAGAAAAATTGATTTTTGAAAATAACTCGACGTTGGATCGAGGTTTGAGAAGAAGACTCGACGTTGGATCGAGTTTTATTGAAAGTGTTTTAGATGCTTGGTGAATGGAGAAAGAATAGGATCGAGATAATTGTAAATAACAAATAAAATCAACAAAGCCCATACAAGGTGGCCATCCTAAGTATAAAACAATTAAATTACATGTGTACTAGCAAAGTGGGCTAGTCTACTATAACGACTAATTGGAACAATTAATCGAAATAGGCTCACCGTAAGAAGGCCGAGGATCAGCGTACATGTGTGCATGTGTGGTCATCATGACCGTAGCTTTCGACTTACGGGTTTAAAAATGATTCACAATTATTGTTTAAAATGATTTTTTGTTTTGTGTAAGTGACAAATAATTAAATAATAAAGCAATAAATATTTACTAAAATTATTACAAACCATAGGGATGGGGATACAAATTTACAAATGGGGATGGCGGAAATAAATTACAAGTCCAAACAAATGTAAAAGAAAAATGAATTAAATTCATAGGAAAATAATAATTATTAAAAATTTAAGATCACTAAATTAATCCTAATTAAAAAATCTAAAGATATTAAAGTAATTCTAAACCAACTACAAAGTCTAAGGTTATAAAATAATTTTAAAATTATTAAACAAAATCTAATCTAGATTAAAATTCTAAACTTACTAAATTAAATCTAAACTAAATCAAATAAAAAAAATTATAAAAATACTAATTTAAAATATAAAATATATAAAGATTCTAAAGTTAGTAAATTAAATCTTAATCCAATAAATATTCTAAAGTTTACTAAATTAAATCTAAACTAAATAAAATCCTAAATATACTTAATTGAATCTAAATCAAATAAAACTTATAAAATACTTAGAAATAGCAAATATTTTGACTAAAAAAAAAATTAGTTCTAAACTATATATTTATTTTTTGTACCTTTGAAAATTATCTTGAAGATCTAAAATATATTACTTATGGTATCAATCAAAAACAAAACTATTTCTAAAAAAAAAACTTAACAACTAAAAAAAAAATTTAAAGTAATTAAATTTATATATTTGGAAAGGACTTAAACCCATAATCTAATTTATGATTTGAATTAAAAAAATGTAATTTAAATGAAAATGTCAATTTTAATAATAACCAATTCATTTATTAAAAGAATATATAATTCAATTAACTATAAATTCAATTATTAATAAAAGTGCAAATTTATTTAAATGCAACATTGAAAATTAAGAGATGAATGATGCATATGATGAGTAAATGACTAATTTTTTTTAAAAATATAAAATACAATGCAAGTAGAAAAATAGCAGGGTAAAATTTGGGGTGCAACACTTCCCAATAAGCAGCTATAAGCTGGAAAGATGTCCATCACTTGAAAAGTGATGTTGAATAGCTGAGGTCCGATAAGTACCGGAAGGTCAATCTCTCCCACCGCCATCCTGTGGGATCCATCAAAAGCCTTTATAATCAGAGAACTAGGTTTCATAATTGCCCCTTCCACCTATAATTGGGCCAAGGTTGTCTTCGGGATTACATTCAAAGTTGAGCCTGTATCAACCAATACTTTTGCAAGAGTCGTTCCACCATAGGTAACAGAAATGTGAAGAGCCGTGTTATGATTACCTTCATTCGAAGGGAGATCCGCATCGGTGAACGATAAACAACTTCCATCATTTAAACCTGAAATTGCAACATCCAATTGATTAATTTTAATATCTTCAGCCACATATGCATTGTAGAGGAACTTCAACAAGGCCATCTTGTGGGCTTCAGAACTTTTCAACAAAGACAAGATCGAAATCTTTGCAGGGGTCTGACTAAGTTGATCAACCACTTTATAGTCACTCCTTTTGATTATTTTCAAAGTCTCATCATTGGGCTTAAAAATATCCCTCAACTCTTCCGCACTTAAATCCACTACTTCATCCTTCTTCGGAGGAACATCTGGCGCCCTCTCTGCAGATCTACTCTTTGTCGGATCCTGGTGATAAATACGACCACTACGGGTCATACCACTCATACCAGTGATGTTTTCAACAGTAGACTCTCCTAAAACCATCGGTTTACCACCCACAACAACTTCAGGCTTGTAGTTCCACGGTATAGCTTTAGTATCTTCATAAGGAATACGGATGGGCGGGTAAACCATCATTGGTTCTACCGCCATAACAGGTTCTTCTTCTTGGACCGTCGGAGATATGTGAAGTCTCCTATTGTTGATGAGCGGAACTACCACATCTAATTCAACTTCAGCCGTAGCGCAGCTAAACTGAATCAAATGCTGACACATTAATCCTTGTAGATACTTCTTGAACTCTGCACATAATTCTTGATTGACTTGACAAATCAAACAATGATCATGAGCTCCTTCAAATAAATCAGCTTTCTTCAACTCTTCAAATACCCTCTTTAATGATATTTCCAATTGATCTACATCCATAACCAGACTTCTTCCTTCTTCAACCAAAGCATTCACTGATGACGACCCATGCCTCGGCAACGGGTTATTAGCAATGTTGGGGACGTCAGCGAAAGTTAACAGTTTTCTGTCAATGAGTTACTGAACCTTGCATTTAAAAGCGAAACAGTCCACTGTAGTATGCCCAGGAGAATTGGCGTGGAAAGCACATCTAGCATTCTCATTAAACCATGGTTTGGGAGGCCCAGGAACAGGCTTCAATTCCCTCGGTACTACTATTCCATCTTGAATTAAATATGGCAACAGGCTAGTGTAAGTCATTGGAATAGGCTGGATCTCTTCCTTGGTGTACTTATGATAATGTGGGCTCTTCTGTTGACTTAGACCTGTAGCTTGTTGTTGCTGGAAGCTTGATTCTGAGGAACCTGAGTTGAATAAGGCATCTACATTTGCATGGGTTGCTGATACGGCAAGCCAGAAAATTGCATAGCAGCAACATAAGGATATGACATATACGGGACCTGAACCGAAGCATGTCTAGTTGGCTGTCTTCCTCTTCCTCTGCCCCTTGATTCATACACAGTATTGGCTTCAGCTTCAGCCATTGAATGACTTCTTTATTATAGACGTCCCTGTATTCCCTCTGGATATCTTACCGGTCTTCAAACCTTCCTCAATCTTCTCGCTCACCATCACTAGATTGGAGAAATCAGAAAAAGTACTTCCAATCAGTCTTTCGTAATATTGCACCGGCAATGTTCCCATGAACAAATCATTTAATTCTCTTTCTGCCAAAGCTGGTTGAACTCTCGAGGCTACTTCCCTCCACCTCTGAGCATATTCTTTAAAAGATTGTCTTTCCTTCTGACATATATTCTGGAGTTGCACACGATTAGGAGCCATAGTGGTATTCAAGTGGTACTGTTTAAAGAAAGCGACAGATAAATCATCCCAAGAGCGGATATTTGACTTCTCTAACTGCATATACCAGTCAAGGGATGCCCCTGAGAGACTATCTTGAAAACAATGAACCATTAATTTGCTATTTTTAACATGTGACGCCATCTTGCGACAATACATCCTCAAATGGGTATCCCGACAGCTCACTCCTTTATACTTTTCAAAGTCAGACACTTTGAATTTTGATGGAATGACAACATCAGGGACAAGACACATGTCCACAACACTCATGCCAACAACGTTTTTCCCTCTCAGTTCCTTCACTTGCTCAGCTAGCTCTTTGCACATCTTCTGGGCGGCCATATCTTGAAAAGGAGCCGGATTGCCCATAGGTGCAACGTTCTGATAAAACTGTCTCATATAATCATCTTGTTGGTCCTCCTCAGCTTTAGGAGTCGTAGACCAGATATTTTCTTGCTCATCTTCCCCCTGTTCCTGCTTATCATTTCCCATAGTTTGGGTAGCAACATGCGCTACGGCAGCATTACCTTGGTTGTCAACTCCATTGAAGAAGTCAGCAGGCATCCCATAGAGTAACAAATTAGGTGCATTCATTCTTGGGGCATTTGCACCACCTCGATGGGTTTTCACATTTCCCGTGACAATGGGAGGAATGATAGTAGTTGCATTATTTGCTGTAGCAGCAGCGGCAATGGCAGCGGCGGTAGCAGCAGCAACAGCTCGCTCTTCTTCCTTTATATGTTGAGCAGTCAACATCTCCGTCAACTGGTCCATCTTGGACTTCACGGTGTCGATGTCATCTTGCATGGCATCCTGTTTGGTTTCATACTGATCCATTGCTTTCTTCGTGTTAGCCCTAGTTCCGTACGGGTGTCGGGTAGTCAGCTTGAATCTGTGTGAGGCGAGATAAAAATGAGTAACCCCTTTTTTTTGGTAATAGGTGCATGATTATGTACGTTTTTGCGTATGTATGCATATGAAAAATATATGGATAATTTCCTTTTAGTTTCAGGGAATTTCTCATAAGTTTGTTAGCAGTTAGCAAAATATTTAGACAAAGAATCAACTGGAATCGCAAATCAACAAGTTCTTATATAAACCAAAATGTCAGGCATGTCTTTGTTACTGACCAAGTTCCAACAACATAGCAAAATACAGATTCAAAATATTACAATATCCATCCATAGTTTAGTAATTCAATATGCTATCCTACTAAAAATAGTTCCCACGACGAGGCTTCAAATCTTTGGTCTCCGCTTTGAACCTGTTCACCACATCCTGGCAAAGGAAGAGAAAATCACTCACAGTTGGGGGCACCTGATTATCTTCGAGATCTTCTAAAGCCGACCTAAGTCTCCAAGGCACATCAATAACCAAGCGGTTACACATGTCCACCATATCACGATATCTCCCATAGAAGTACTCATTCTACTTTTCTAAAACAGACAGAGTTTCGTCCTTTTCATCCAAAACCCGATTCAAATTATGGATCTCATATATCCACCCCTAGCATTGTTCCCTGAGGCCTTCATAAGTGTAATACGGTGAACTGACTTTGAGATTTTTGTATCGCAAATGTGCGGATAGCAAGAGTCGCCACCGACTTTTCTTTTATCCATTTAAGGGAAGGTGAAAAGAACAGGAAAAGACCTTCGTTAGATTCTGAGTAAGGGAGAAGGTTATGAAAAGGGAAGGTATTAGCACCCCTTTTCATCCGTAGTTATCTATGGGCTCTTAGTTGCTCTTAGATCACTTTTTAAAAAAAATTGTGCTTTCTGTGTGTTTGACAAAAATGTTTTGAAAAGGCATTTCGCTTTGACTTTGTAATGATTCATGTAGGAATATATACAAAGTGTGCGGAAATGCTTCGTTTTGAAAAGAGTTTGAACTTTGGAAAAAGTGTGTGGTGTGAAAAGTATTTTGATAGAGCAAGCAACTAAAAGTCTTATTACTTACTCAGAATTGGTCGTTTTCGTGTTGTTTCTGTTTCCTTTGGAATAGTGCTATCCATACCATTAGTTGGTAGGTAACCTTATTCGTTGGATGTAAGCGGGACATTCGAAGGGACATCGGATGGTCATAGAAGGCAACTTGTAGGAAGTATCCTAGCACATTCGAAGGGACTATCATCATTTTTCGTAGGCGACAATCGAGGGTCAAGATCATGTATTCGTAGGCGACATCGTGGGTCTATGATCTTTGTATCGAAGGGACTATGATGATTTGTTTGTAGGCAACGGTGCTAGAATACCTCTACGTTCGAGGGACTTGACCATTTGTATTCGTAAAGACAACGAGAGAGAATTACCCTAAGGGGTGCATGTGTGAAAAAAGTGTGTTAAATTCAGATATGTTATCTTGAAATTATGAGTGATCTATGTCCAATTTTATCTTGCCATACACGCCTAATTTCTAGCAGTTTATAGGGTGCGGAAAGTAAAGTGCAGAAAGATAAATGTCCTACGCTATTACATGGCTTTGGGGCAGTTACATAATAAGAGTGCGGAAAATAAAAGTCCTAATTAAACTATTACATCCCATAGGCGGTTACATAATTGGAAAAGAAAAGCAAGAAAAATCGTCCGGAACATTACAACCAGTGAACAGATACATAACCGGAAATACGAGAAAATTGCATAAGAGGAAAAATGTTAGTAAAAACAAATATTTTTGAATGAGGAAAAATGTTTTATGTTAGTAATGACATTAATATGATAAGATAAATTTTTGGTAATTTTCTGAATTGATTTGGTAATTTAAAAGCAATTAAAAGTCATTTAAACTATTAATTAGTAATTAAATTAAATATGCATGCAAAAATAATAATTTTAATTTTAAAAATTAAATAAGTATTTTTCTGATGATAATGCAAAAAAGAAATATTTTTGGTGTTTTTTAGATGCATGATAAAAATATTTGAAGATAAATTAAAATAACATGAAAATATTAAAGAAAATAGAAAAATATAAGTTAGTTTGCAAACTTGTAAAAATATATGGTCCTGACCAGGCTCGAACCAGTGACCTTTGAGAGAATCTTCCAATCTGCTTGCCTTTACCACTGAACCAACGTGCATTTGGTGTCATAGAATTAGAAATGAATGCTTATAAGGGTTTACGTGTCATGAATTTATGAAGTTCAATGCACAGTCAGCAAGTGGGACCCAAGGCGCATAGATGGACGAATCAGAGAACTCCCTCGCGCCACGCCAGCCTTCACCGGTCAGAGCGAGTCAACGACGCCGGATCCCTAGCTCCGGTCGTCTTCTTCGGTGACTATATTTCTAGAACCTGCAAAATAACGCAAATAAAGAACAAAGAGGGACCCTACCCCCCTAAATCGAGGGTTGCGGTCACAATGGTGAAGTTCTCTTGCCCTGAATCGTCCTGGATTCTGAGTTTCGAATCAAACAGTCCTTGGAACCCTAACAATGGCAGTATGAATTTTATGCGTAAAACCTTACATGTAATGCATCATTCATGATCTAATAAATGCCCTGAGTGTATACAATCAATAAAAAACAGTTAGCAATGCATGAAATATGAGAATCGAAATTAAGAAAATTCCAAACCGGTGAGAGCTAGGGAGCGCGATCTGGGGTGGTTTTGCTTCGAGTAAGGATTGGTACTGGACCCTGGGAACCTCAGGAACACGTTTGGATGGCTAGAACACCTTGAAACTTGCTGGAAATTGAAATTCAAAATTCACAACTTTGAAGAATTTTTGAGAATTTTAGGGTTGCTTGTATGGGCTAGGGTTTCGTCCTTGGCTTTGTGCAATATGATGAGTATTTATAGAGTGAGGAATGAGAGCAAAGAGAATGAAAAAAGATCTCCTCTTGAATGCAAAAAAATTTCTCTTTCAAATCAAATCAAATCTTTTGAAAATTTGATTTTCTCTTCCATATGAGAGCTAGCACGAATTTGGCAAGTTGTGTGGGCTATCTTGGACCTCAAGTTTGATAAAAATCCAATCCATTTGAAAATATATCTTGTTTTCATATTTTATATAATTTAAATTTGAATTTAATGCTTTTAAATTCAAAAATAAATATAAAAAAAATAGAATGTGGTCGTGGCAAGGTATCAATAGGTCATAAATAATATTATGAACAAGTTTGGATCATAAAATTATAGGCCCATTTGGAAAAAATTGGATTTTGACAAATATCTCTCTTTGTGCAATTGTCCAAAAATGCCCAACTTGTACAAGGTGTATTTTGCTCAATTTTCCACATTTTTTAGTGTTCTTAGACTTTTTCGAAAGCTATAAGTGTCCTCTAAACAACATCTTTGGTTTCATCTCAATTGGAGTTTCCATGCTCAATAAATCTTCAAAACAAAAAGTTGACTTTTTGTTGACTTTGAAAAGGACCTGTAATGTTTTGATCCATACCTTCCAAATGAAGCATTTTTTTGAACATTCTTGTGAGACATGAAGTTGTATAGAATTGAATTCTCTTTAAAATGAGAGGTGGTGGAAAAATTTCTGAGAAAGTATGAAGAAGTTATGCTCAGTCAAAGTTCAGTTGACTTTTCATTGAAAAACCCTAATTTGGAAAGTTTGACCTTTGTGCAAATCTTGAGTTTTCTTGTTGAATCATGATCAACCCTTGATCAAATGATGAATGTGACTTCAAAATTAGGATGTTGACCAAAAATCAGGAAGTTTGACTGTATGTTGACCATAATTGACTTTTTGTCCAATACAACTGATTTTCAACCATCTGAGCAATTGTCTGAGGAAACTTGACTTGTGAGGCTTGAAACTTGTCATGGAGAATATTTGAAGCATATGAGGAGGCATGATGACCATTGGTGATGTTGGAAGTCCATCTGGATCTGAGGATAGCCAAACCCTAGTTTGGGTTGATTGTCTAGGAGAGGGTTTGTCTGATCAACCCTTGAGGAATCCTTGAGTATAGATGTATGAAATGTCTTGAGAAGTAAGAGGGCAAATTTTAGGGTATGACAATAAGCATCTCTATTGCTATCCCTTTCCTCTCTTTCAACTTTTATGTCCTGAGTCTTTTCAATCAACTCAGCCAACTCTAATTCCCGAGCAATATGAACTTCCTCTTTCTCTGTTATCTCATTGTTCGGTATGTTATTAGTTCGTACCAGAGAAGGTTCTAGCTCTGAAATTCTAGTTTCAAGGCGTGTTCTCAAAGCCTCTTTTTCTTTAATAGACTTTTCTTTATCTCGGTAGGCTCTTCCCCTCTGTTGCTGAGCAGTCTTCAACTGTTGGCGAAGATCTCTTGTCCCGTTCGCAGCACTCTCCAAGTCTTCATAATACCTTAGTATACATTCTTCATCTTCTTCATTTTGCTTTCTTCTTCCTGCCAACTCCTCTCTTGCTTCCTGGAGGTCATTTTCCAATCTTTCAGCTTTATACGAAATGCTAGAGTTCACACTTTGTAGCTCCAATCTTTCCTCTTCCATATTCCTAATGATTTCTTGAAGCCTCATGCTTTCTTCTATCGGAACATGACTAACCACGGGTTCTGGGTGATTGAAAGGCACTTCCACACAATAAGGTAACTTGATTTCTTTTACTCTATCCACGACCCACTGGCGATAGGATCGTCCATCAATACCACCCGTTTTGATCAATTCCCTGCTCTCTCTATGAATCTGATTCCAATCTCTTCGGATCTTCCTTACCTCATTAGGATCTTTTTGGCCAAATTTATGTATAATGAAGCTTTCCAAGTGCTCAGACCTTGGTTCATTTTCCATTGGATATCCCAACTGTCTTGTTGCCAATCTTGGATTATAGTTAATACAGCCCACAGACCCAATCAAAGGAACATTGGAGTAACCTCCACAATGTGTGATAATATCAACAAATCCCCAATTTGGAGAATGCCACAAAACACCATCAGCAGTGAGTGAAGCCAACTTTTGAGGCCATGTCAACCCTCTCAAAATCTTTTCCCATGGTCCACCCTGGAGTATATGAGATTTCAACCATAAATACAGCAATGGAGAACAACACAAAACCACACCCCGTTTCTTCAGGTACCTCTCATGGAGATGATAAAGAACATCAGCCAATAAAGCAGGAATAAGATTCCCTGACATGAATATACTAATAGCAGAAGTACTCACGTAATCACTTTCATTGGTTGGAAATATGACTACACCGAAGATGAGCAAAGCTAAGATGGAACTGAAGTTCGGCCAATCTTCTTGCACTTTCAAGTTTGATAACTTATCTTCTAAATTCCGTCTGAGAATTCCTTTATCTGTAACCCACGGTGCCACCTCTCTGACAGGAAGAGACAAAGCGGCAGCTACCTCAGCTTTATTTAAATCCTCCCCTATATTGATGAAAGGGACATCATTTTTCAGAGGCCAGTTAAGAATTCTTTCAAACTCTTCAATAGTAGGAACAAGCTGGAAATCTCGGAACGTAAAACATCGAAGAGGTGGATCATAATATTTTTCCAGAGTAACCAAAGCTTCCGTGTTGGTGTTGGTAGTTAACAAATCCAAAATATTCCCAAATCTCTTTCCGAAGTAAGCCCTACTGACAGGTGGAATCTTGTTGCTCATAGTCACCAACTTTCCAATCTTCAACTCTTTGAACTTGAGATGAGGAACGTTTTTTATTGTTGGGTCCATTCTTCTCTTTTGCTTACTGCGCAATCAAAGCTTATAAGGTTCCCTTGAAAATAAAAGTTATATGCTAAATCAACTTATGCGAATGCATGTAATGTATGTATAGAACCGGTTCACAAGGTAGGTTGGTCATGGCTTCGCCAACTACCCAACAAAACCCCACACATGGTTGGTTCTAAATTTTTTTTTGCTAAATGTCTCTTGGAGTCTCAGATCCCCTTTTAATAAACATTATCATCATGCAAACGGCCTACGTGGTGATAATATTTCCAAAAGTATACTCCAAGAAACGGCTCTTAAAGGGATACTCAAAATCCTTTATTTTTTGAGCGGTCGATCTCGGTTTGGATACCTTAAAGAACAAGTTAGAGTTATAGGCCATTTGTCCAGAAATTGATGTCCTGCACTATCGTGCGGGGCAAAAACTTCCTTAAAACAACCAAATCTAAGCCGGAGTCTTCGCTTCGGTCCACAAGACAATGGAGTCAGGGGGACCTAGGCTATGCAACCCCTCTATCCTAAATGTTACCTAGAAGCCTGTGTATTGGGCTTATCTATGTATTAACACCCATAAATTCCCATCACCATAATATATCAACAGAATAACATATATAAAGCTTAAAGAGAATAATAAGCAATAAGCAATAAACAATAAGCATAAAGAAGAAAGCGATAAACAAACACACAAACATGCGAAGAACGAAACTAGGGTTGACTTGCTTAGTCAAAAAGAGTTTGTTTTTTTTAAAAAACTTCCCCAGTGAAGTTGCCAGCAGTGATGAATGGTTTTTTTCATCGGTTGTTTTAAAAACAATGAAGTCGCCACCTAATTTTATTTGTTCTAAAAAAGAACGGGAAAATATAGATAAAACCCCACAGATGCGGATAAGGCGGTCTACGTGACCAAAAGACATGGAATCGGGAGTCGGTTATGTAAGGGGAAGATATTAACACCCCTTACATCCATCGTACTCGATGGGACCCATTTAGTTCTAAGTGTTTGTGTGTGTTAAATTGCTAATTTCTAAGTTATGATCAAGAAATAAAAGAAACGAGGTTTATTTATTATTATTTTGAGTTTGGCACGGTTTCGAAACCGTGTGCCTACGTATTCCCTTGTGCAATGGGAAAGTCAAAACTCCGTAGTTCCTCTCAAAAATGTTTTAAGTTGGTTGTATTGATTTTATAAGAAAAATCATGCATTAGACATTTCAAATGCTTGAACTCGGACTTGTTTAGTTTGTTTGAAAAGCTTAAGTCCTCGTTCGTGTTTGAAATGGCTATTGCACACTCTTTGTCAAAAAAGAGTTTGATAGTCGCATATGAGCGAAAAAAGGATTTGAGTGAGTTAAATTGATTTTAAGTGGGTGAAAAGTATCGAACAATAGGACTAGCATCCTACGATTCAAATACTAGAAACAAGAGGAGCTCAATGCTCAACGAGTCGTCTATCATCCCAAAGTTTTTCTTATGAAAGAGTGAAGTGAAACAAAGTTCACGTTATTAAGAATCTTTAAACAATTAGACTAGTATCCAACGATTTAAAGATTCAAAGTTCATTTTTTACAAGTGCTTAAACAATTGGTCTAGCAACCAACGATTTAAATACTTGGGTTTTTATTATGAAAAGAAATTTGAAAATGCACTCGACGTTGGATCGAGGTTTGTAAGTTAATTGTGAAAGTGTTTTAGATGGGGTTTTGAAAATAATTTTGAAAAGTGAAAGATATCCACAAGATGTTTTGAAAAAGATTTAAGTTTGAAAATTGGAAAGAAAGCATTTTTGAAAAGTATTAAAAAAAAATACTTAAAATGTTTCATTTTTAACTTAATAAAAATATAATTAAAAAGAAAATATTTTTGGATTTTTTTGACATAATCATAAAATAGGTATATTAAATGACAAGTGTGCAAAAAAATATCTCAAAATGAGAAGTTTTGATTAGTTTTTGAAAATGTTGAAGTTTGTGAAAAAAACTTGAGAAATTAGTGATAAAAAAGAGTTTTTGGTCCTAAGGAAGTTTGAACCTTGGACTTTTGGCTTAGAAGTGAATAGTTTTTCCACTGAGCCATTGTAATACAGTGAACTGACTTTGAGATTTTTGTATCGCAAATGTGCGGATAGCAAGAGTCGCCACCAAATTTTATTTTATCCAATTAAGGGAAGGTGAAAAGAACAGGAAAAGACCTTCGTTAGATTCTGAGTAAGGGAGAAGGTTATGAAAAGGGAAGGTATTAGCACCCCTTTTCATCCGTAGTTATCTACGGGATCTTAGTTGCTTCTAGCTCATTTTTAAAAGTGCTTTCTGTGTGTTTGACAAAAATGTTTTGAAAAAAGCATTTCGCTTTGACTTTGTAATGATTCATGTAGGAATGTATACAAAGTGTTCGGAAATGTTTCGTTTTTTGAAAGAGTTTGAACTTTGACAAAAATGTGTGGTGTGAAAAGTATTTTATTTGAGCAAGCAACTAAAAGTCTTATTACCTACTCAGAATTGATCGTTTTCGTGTTATTTTACTTTCCTTTAGAATAATGCTATCCATACCATTAGTTGGTAGGTAACCCTATTCGTTGGATGTAAAAGGGACATTCGAAGGGACATCGGATGGTCATAGAAGGCAACTTGTAGGAAGTATCCTAGCACATTCGAAGGGACGATCATCACTTTTTGTAGGCAACAATCGAGGGACGAGATCATGTATTTGTAGGCGACATCGTGGGTCTATGATCTTTGTATCGAAGGGACTATGATGATATATTTCGTAGGCAACAGTGCTAGAATACCTCTACGTTCGAGGGACTTGACCATTTGTATTCGTAAGGCAACAAGAGAGAATTACCTTAAGGCGTGCGTGTGTGAAAAGAGTGTGTTAAATTCAGATATGTTATCTTGAAATTATGAGTGATCTATGTCCAATTTTATCTTGCCATACACGCCTAATTACTAGCAGTTTATAGGGTGCGGAAAATAAATTGCGGAAAAGTAAAGTGCGGAAAGATAAAGTCCTACGCTATTACATGGCTTTGGGGCAGTTACATAATAGGAGTGCAGAAAGTAAAAGTCCTAATTAAACTATTACATCCCATAGGCAGTTACATAATATTGAAAAGAAAAGCAAGAAAAATCGTCTGGATCGTTACAACCTGTGAACAGATACATAATCGGAAAATACGAGAAAATTGCATAAGAGGAAAAATGTTAGTAAGAACATAATTTTTGAATGAGGAAACAAGTTTTAAGTTAGTAACGACAATAAGATGATAAGATAATTTTTTGGTAATTTTCTGGATCGATTTTGATAATTAAAAACAATTAAAAGTCATTTTAATGATTAATTAGCAATTAATTAAAATATGCATGCAAAAATATTAGTTTTAATGTCAAAAATTAAATAAGTATTTTTCTGATTAAAATGCAAAAAGAAAATATTTTTGGTGTTTTTTTAAATGCATGAGAAAAAAATTTAAAGATAAATTAAATTAACATAAAAATATTTATAAAAAAACAAAGAAATAGAAAAGGAGTTAGTTTTCAAAGGAGCAAAAATAAGTTGCCTTGCCAGGACTCGAACTCGTGCCCACTGGGAAAACACGCGCTACCTTCACCACTAGGCTAGACTGCATTTGGTGTTATAATATTGAAACGAAACGTTTTTAAACGAATTAGCTTCCTGGGAATCAGAAACACGCGCGAAGATCTTCATCTTCTTCGTTTGAAATTTCAAACGGTTAGCGTCGGCTTGGTCGGACAAAATTCAAAAATCCAGCACAAGTAATATAAATGCAATATGAAACCATGGTTCGATTCGTTTTTGTCCACTGATCATGCTGGTAACCTTGGTTTGGTCCAATTTTACGTATTTAGGCAAGTGCTAAATCGAAGCAGAAAACCCTAACTATGGCATAACTTGATCCAGGCACTTAAAATACAATTAAACCACCCAGATAGCTTGCAAACACGATTCTGAACATGAACAAATAATTAAAACAAGTTAATTATGCATGAATGATAAAAATTGATTTTGAAAAAAGTTGGACAAACCGAAATCGTGATTTCACAATTCTTGATGATTTTGTGATTTGTAAAGGTCTGGATCAATTCAGGAGACCTCAAGGAATGCAATGGAATGCTTGGAATCGATTGAAACAAGCTAGAACTAGGGTTGCCACTTGCTTAAAGAACACGGTTTTTTTGAGTTTGGAATAGGGTTCTTGAGGCAATTTTTCTCTCTTTTTTCATGTGTAGGTATTGCGTATTTATAATAGATGGATTTAGGTCAGAAATCAAGAGCAAATAATGAATCAATCAACGTAAAAATATTTGATTTTGTATGAAACCAAATCTTTCCTTTTTGATCCAATTTTCATCAATTTCTTGCCAAATCAAAGTCAATCTCGAAATTTCCAGCTTTTATGAGTTGCTTGGACCTCAAGGATGAGAGAAAAATCCAATTTGCATTTAATTTTGATTTTCTACCTTTATTTTTAATTTAATTGGTTTTTAAATGATTAAAATCCAAATTAAATAGAAAAATAAAGATTAAATCTGTGGCCTTGGGCTTGGAGGTTCCAAATTGGCTGAGGAATAAGTTTGAACTACGAAAAGTTAGGCCCATTTGCAAAATTTTGGTTTTTGACAAGTATCTCTCTTTGTGCACCTCTTCAAAAATGCCCAACTTGTGCAAGGTGTATCTTGCTCAATTTTTAACATTTTTGAGTGTTCTTTGACTTTTTAGAAATCTCTAGATGTCCTCTAAACAACCTATTTGGTTTCATCTCAATTGGAGTTTCCATGCTCAATATCACTTCAATACAAAAAGTTGACTTTTTGTTGACTTTGAAAAGGACCTGTAATGTTTTGATCCATATCTTCAAAATGAAACATTTTCTGACCATGCTTGTGAGACATGAAGTTGTAGAGAATTAAATTCTCTTCAAAATGAGAGGTGGTGGAAAAATTTCTGAGAAAGTATGAAGAAGGCTCAGTCAAAGTTCAGTTGACTTTTCTCTAGAAAACCCTAATTTGGAAAGTTTGACTTTTGATCAAATCTTGAGTTTTCTTGATGAATCATGATCAACCCTTGATCAAATGAGAATGTCACTTCAAAATATCGATGTTGACCAAAAATTATGAAGTTTGACTGTATGTTGATCACAGTTGACTTTTTGTCCAATACAACTGATTTTCAACTATCTGAGCAATTGTCTAAGGAAACTTGACTTGTAGGGCTTGAAACTTGACACGGAGATTCTTTGAAGCATATGAGGAGGCATGATGATCATTGGAGGTGTTGAGAACCCATCTTGATCTGAGAATAGCCAAACCCTAGTTTGGGTTGATTGTCTAGGAGAGAGTTTGTCTGATCAACCCTTGAGGAATCCTTGAGTATGGATGTATGAAATTCCTTGAGAAGTAAGAGGGCAAATTTTAGGGTATGGCAGCCATTTGCCTGACTTGTCATTTAATCACCTTGTTTAGAAGGAGTTTTGAAGAAATGAAGTTTTAAAAAGGATCAAAAGTTGTGTGTTTTGAAGGGTTGCATGGCTTGCTAGGCAAAAGCTTAGAAGCTGCGCTTTGGAGCTTCTTGCTTATGGAGGCGTGTGGAGGCATGCTTCAGCATGTAGAAGCATGCTTCTAGGAATGTTGAGAAGCTTGATGCTGGGTTAGACGCATGAAGCATTAGAAATGCTTCAAGAGTGTAGAAGTGGAAAGCTTCTAAAGGCGAAGCTTAAGTATACGAGGTGAGCCTAAGGGCTTCTGGAGAAACAAGCAATAGAAGCTTGTGATCCCTTTTATTAAAAAAAGGTTCCAAGGGGATTTGAACCCTGGACCTTGAGGCGAAGGAAAGTTTAAATGCGTGCTGGCTTGCCAATGGGGTGGCTATTACATCCGGTCATAAGTCATCAACCAATAAACATAACATAAACAAAAAATTTTGAATTTTTCGAAGAAAAGCAGCATCGGTTCATCTTCTTCCTCCATTTCAATTCCTAGATTCTTCATTTCTCAATGAATTTGAGTGATCCAAACATCAAACTTGCTCGGATTTTTACCAGGAACATGATTATGACATTTAATTTCATTTATTTTAAGCTTAGAATCATTAATTTTTGTATGAACATGAAGAACCCTAATTCTAAGTTTTGATTATGAAATCATGTATGAGCATAACTTTAAGCAATTGATTGAGGGTTATTACTCAGTGATAGTGCAGAAACAAAATGGCCAAGCCTTTTTTGTGCTGAAAGTTAGAAATCACAGAGTTCAAAGTTCAAGTTTATACCTCTTTAAACTAAAATTGTGTTTCTTCTTTGGAGGTGTTCGGATGTTTTTGATGATTGCTACTGACTTGGTGATGTTTATGGAAGGTGTTGGTATGCTTACCTTGGTTTGAAATGGTCGGATTGTTACGACCAAGTCGATTCTGATTACTTGAAGTGAGAATCAATTTTCATGATTCTGTGTTTACAGTGGTGTAATGATGTTTTGGATTACTTCTATATGATGTATAGAAGGTGTATGAAGTGAAAAATCAGAACAAGCACAAGTGGATTTGGAGTTTGGAAGTTATGGCTCAAATTTGCATTTTATGAGTTTTGGAAGTGATTTCTGGAGAAAACTGATTCTGGCTTTTTTCTGAGGGTTTGAAGTTTGAAACAACTTCTAAATGATGTTTAGAAGATGTTTGAATAACACCTTTGGCTAGAACTTGCAGTATTTGCAATTTGGAATTCTAACCCCTTTGAAATTTAGAAACTTGCAAAATAAGAAATGAGTGAGAAAGTAAGTTTGGATTATTTTTTAGGTGTAGTTTTTGAATGAAGAAGATCTCCTATTTATAGGCAAGGAATTCTGAAATGGCAAGGCAAGATAAACTTAGAGCTTGCAACTTGGAAGCTTAAGGCTTATGAAAAGAATATTCATTCATTAAATGCACATGGAATCTTTCTAATCATTACTTAAAAAAACTCAAGTGTTTTTATCCTTTCCTAATCATTTCCATCATATTTTTTCTCTAAAATTCTATCTTATTTAGTGACAAGGCTTCTAGAAGGGAGAAAGTTGCAAAATAACTTGTAACTTTGATGCATGATTTTGGAAATTCATGGTTTTGGAGCTCTATGTTTCAAAATCAAAACCCTAGCTATACAAAGTGTTTTTACAAGTTCTTGGACTTTTTAGAAAGCTTGTAACAAGACCTACAATTTTCATGTTTTGATTTTTTCTTGAATCAAAATGGATCTAGGTGAAAAATGGCCATGAAAGTAAGAAAAAACCATGTTTCTTAACACTTGAAAATTTTTCTAAGTGTTAGAAAAATTCCAACTTTGACTTTTTGTTGACTTTTTCACATTTCTTGATTTTTTATGATCATGATGTATTATTTGAAATGATTTTATGATTGAAAAAGTTTGGACTTGAAAAAGTTGACCAAAAGTCAAAGTTTGACTTTTTGAGTAGATGAATTTTCATCAGATGACTCAGAATTTGTCTGATGAAGAAACATGGATTTTGCAATATTTTGAACCAAGAAATTAGGTCAAGATGTTATATTGAAGATGTTAAGACCAATCTTCAAGAAAATAGGTCATCCATTGAGCAGAAAGTCAATGATTCACTATCTTCGATCAAAACCCTAATTGGTCGATTCAAGGTAGATCATGAGAAAAAGTTGGGAATTTGAAAATCAAATGTTGATGATTGATTAAGATAGATCAATTGAGGTGAGTGGAGACTAAAACCCTAATTGATTATATCTTGAACAGATGAAATTTTTGATAAAATCCTAACTTTGACTTTAGGAGCACACGCACGATCTATCATGTTCTGAAACTGTTAGTGATGCAATAATCTTATGAGAAATACAAGGGAATAAAGTCTTGATCTTGTGCACTGACGAAATTCAAAAGAGTTTCTTCCTTGAAGAAGGGATGCCTTATGATTACTTCTCACAACCACAAACTCAAAAGTCGTTTCCGGAAGATGAAACCCTGAGCTTAGGAGGGTAAATTTTGGGGTGCGACACATACCAAACTCGAGGGGTTTGCTTTATACCGTACAAAGCTCGTTTTAATTTGTAAACATAATCTGGATATTCATCATTCTCAAAACCAGGAGGTTGTGAGACGTATACTTCTTCATTTATGACACCATTTAGAAAAGCACTCTTTACATCCAATTGGTAAAGCTTAAAATTCTTAGAACACGCATAAGCGAGCAAAAGACGAATAGCCTCAAGGCAAGCAACTGGAGCATAAGTTTCTTCATAGTCTATGCCCTCCTCTTGGTTATACCTTTATGCCAATAAGCGAGCTTTATTTCGAGTTATCACTCCGTTTTCATCAAGTTTATTTCTAAAAACCCACTTACTGCCTATGATATGATGGTCTCGTGGACGAGGGACAAGTTCCCAAACGTCATTTCTTTTAAATTGATTAAGCTCATCTTGCATGGCCATTTTCCAAAATTCATCAATCAAGGCCTCTTTGGCGTTCTTAGGTTCTACTTGTGAAACAAATGCGAAGTGATAGCAAAAATTGCTTATCTTAGAACGATTCGTCATTCCTTTTGATATGTCTCCCAATATGTTGTCAATAGGATGGTATTTTGAGGATTTCTAGGCTAGTGGAAGACTATTCACTTCTGCTGTTCCTTATTCCTCAACTTTGTCATGACTAGTATTTTCCCCCTCCTCTTTGTCAACTGATTTGGACTGATCAATTTCCATAACAACTTCCTTGAGTATGTCTTCTAAAGATACACCTACGTCATCAAAAGAAATACCTTTTCCGACATTTTTCAGATAAGACTCATCAAAGAAACATGGACTGAATCTTCAATAGTAAGTAAACGTTTATTTTCCACGAAACATTACTTCTCTTCGTCCAATATCGAAACTCTTAAAACACTTTCAAATTAAAATAATTAATTAAATTTGTTTTCTTTAAATCAATTTTCTATAAAAAGAACACTTGGAAGGGATTTGTTTCAATTGTTAGATGTTAGCCTAACGATTTAAACAAATCGAAGTTTCTAGGTTGTTAGATGGTAGCCTAATAAACTAAAAACTTCTATCCATGTTCTAAAACAAAAAAAATATAGTGTTATGGAATTTAATTAAATTGTTAGATGATAGCCCGACGATTTAATTAAATTTAAAGTATTTGGGTCATTAGATGATAGCCTAATGACTTAAATACTTTTATTCCATACACTTAATAAATGTGAACTTTGCTTCACCTCACCCTTTTCATAATAAAGATTTTGGATGAGAGATGATTGGTCGAGCTCACTCACCAATTTCGAGTATTCGAATCGTTAGATGATAGCCTAACATTTTGGTACTTGTCATCTACAATTAAAATCAATTCAACCCATTCAAATTCTTTTTTTTCCCCCGCTCATATGCGATCATCAAAAAATATTTATTCTAAAATCAATACAACCAATTCAAACATTTTCAATAAGAACTACGGAGTTTTGACTTTCCCATTGCACGAGGGAATACGTAGGCACGCGGTTTCGAAATTGTGTCAAACTCAAAATAATAATAAACAAACCCCTTTTCTTTTTTCTTATTTATAATTTAGAAATTAGCGAATACACACACAAACACTTTAGAACTAAATGGGTCTCATCGAATACGATGGACGTAAGAGGTGCTAATACCTTCCTCTTGCGTAACCGACTCCCAAATCCATCCTTTTTGGTCTTGTAGACCGCCTTATCCGATTTTTGTGGGTTTTATCTATATTTTCCCGTTCTTTTTAGAACAAATAAAATTAGGTGGCGATTTCATTGTTTTTTTGAAAAATTTAAATGATTTTTGAAAAACTAGTTGCTTCAGGAAGGTGCTGAACCAATCAACTACAGTGAAGCTTTAAATACTAAATAGTGGAAGTAAGTTATGGTCTAAGAGTTACAAGAAATAAAAATAAACAACACATAGGAGCTAGTCAAATCGCCAACACTTACAAAAGCTATCAAAGTAAAGCGGGTGTTCAAGTTGAAACACAAAGTAGATGGATCGATAGCAAGACATAAAGCAAGATTAATAGCTCGAGGCTTTCTTCAAAGAGCAGGACTCGACTATGCTGAATTATTTACTCTAGTAGCAAGATTGGAAACTGTTCGACTAGTGGTAGCATTGGCTTATAACCAAGGTTGGTCGACATTTCATTTAGATGTAAATCACCATTTATGAATGGTCCTTTGGACGAAGATGTCTATGTCACACAACCTCTTGATTTTGTGATTCAAAAGGAAGCGAGTAAAGTATATAAGTTTCACAAAGCGCTCTATGGCCTCAAGCAGGCACCTAGATCATGGAACAAGAAGATCGACTCATACTTAGTCGAATTAGGATTTGTAAAATGTAAATCTGAGTATGGTGTTTATGTTCAAGTTGTAGCACAAGATATAACAATCATCTACTTATATGTCGATGACTTTCTAGTAACTAGAAATGGCTTGGAAAGCTTGTCTAAGTTCAAAGAGATGATGATGAAGGAATTTGAAATGTTGGATATGGGAAGATTGTCTTCTTTCATAGGCATAGAATTTCAAATGTTGAAGTAAAGAATAGTGCTACATCAACAGAAGTATGTCAAAGAGATACTCAAGAGATTTGAAATTGATGATTTGAATCTTGCATCCTTACCTGTCGAACCAAATGTGAAGTTGGAGAAGAATTGAGAGGAAGACAAAGTTCATGTAGCTTTGTTCAAGAAAATTGTGGGATCTCTGAGATATGCGTGTAACAATCGACCTGATATAGGTTTCTTAGTGAGATTAGTGAGAAGATATATGCGTGAACAAAGGGTGTCAGACATGAAGGCGGCAAGAAGAATCCTGAGATACTTAAAAGGATCGATAAACTGTGGAATACTATTTTGACAAGGCTTTGAAAGCAAAGAAGCTACAATTAATAGTTTTTCAGATGCTAATTGGTGTGGAGATAAGGAAGATCGAAGAAGCAGAACTGGATATTTCTTTCAAGTATTTGGTGCCCCAATCTCATGGTGTTTGAAGAAGCAACCTATTGTGGTATTGTCATCGTGTGAAGCTGAATATATAGCAGAATTCTATGTTGCATGTCAAGAAATTTGGATTAGATATCTACTTGAAGAAATGAAGGTCAAAGTGAAGAAACCTCTAGTGTTGCAAATCGATAACAAGTCAGCCATAAATCTGGTGAAGAAGATAGGTTTCACTTATTAAGGAAAAAAGTAAATCAAGGTGAACTTGAATTATACATTGCTCAAGTGAAACACAGTTGGCCGACATCTGCACCAATAGATTGAAGATCGACATATTCCTAAATTTGAGAAAGAAATTAGGAATAGTTCAGATCGACTATGATTAGTGTAGGTTCGACAACTTAGATTATGAGGGTATGTTGAAATATTAGATTATATTAGATTTGATTAGATTTTATATTTTAATTTATTCCAAATTGTGTATGCCCAAGCCCAATTAGGGTTGTATATAAATAGGCATAGTGTGTATCCTTATTTTGTACAATACAATTCTAGTGAATAATAGAATCCTTATTTTCTCATTATTCTCTCTTTCTCTCATTGACTAAAAGTGCCTCACACACTAACAAAATGGTACCACGAGCTTTTGGTTTTGAGAAAGGGACTGACTTACTTGTATCGAGATGCCCAAGAAGAGGTGTATAGTTGCAAGGTGTTAATGACGGTACAAAGTGTCTTAAGGGAAAGCATTGTAGACTCACACTTAAGGGGGAATTTTATAATAATAATGCAAGTGTGAGTAAGTGGGAAAATAGTCTCACATTAGTTAGGAATGTGGAGACTTAAGCATATATAAGTGGGAGAATCCACTCACATATCACCTTAAGATTTTAGATGGACAAGTGGCATGTCTCTCGCAAAGGTGCATATTCGTCAACTTTGTATCAATGCTTCTAGTAACCCCCCTCCCCCCAAACAATTTTAAGTGTTATATATAAGCCCATCAGGGCCCAATTGTAGTTCAGTTTTGATTAATACAAATATTCTTTTTATTTCTTCTTGTCTCGTGAAAGACAAAATATGCAGAAAATGTGCAATAATTATCAATATCGGTATCAACACCTTATAATACTATTTTATCGCAATCGTTTTCGCAATATTGTTTTTTAAAACCTTTGTCTTACACATAGATTATTAATGGACGAATGCCACAACTTATATTATCTATATTTCTTGGCTAATGGATAAACAATTTTACTTTGAGGTTATAAGTTTTGCTCAGCTTGAAGCCTATATTCATCTTAAAGCTTTCACGGGTCTTAAATAACAACGGTTTTAGTTGGTTTGAATTGACTATTCTTAAACATAAATATGATGAATAACAGTATTGATATCGACAAATGTTAATACTGTTTTATCGTGACCGTTTTCATAGTTGCTGGTCGTTTTAAATCCTTGTTGTTGATGATCATTACAAATAAAGAAAAAAGAACAATGAAGAAGAAGAGAATACAAAAGAAATGGCTATCAAGATATATTCTAAATAAAAATTAGGTTAAAATAGAATGAAAGCTAACCAATGCTTAGTGATGGTTGAAATTTTAAAAGTTTTTAGTTATTTATTACTTTTCCCGTCTCATAATATATGCCTTTTTATTTTTATTTTTAATTATTTCAAATTATTTGTCCTTTTAAAATATCAATGTGATATTTATTATTTTTTTCATTAACTTAAATCATATAAATACTCTACTATTTATTATTAATAAAGTTATTTTAATATTTATTTTATAATTAAAATCACCATAATTAATTATTATCTTAAAAAATATAAAAATTTAAAAGATGTTGTCTATAAGACAAGGACTATTAGGAAGCAATAACTATTGTTTCCTATGTTATCATTTTCACTTATTTTGTTATTTATTTTTTACTTATTTTTATTACAGAATTATTATTATTTATGAGATTTATATTATTATTATTATTATTATTATTATTATTATTTATTATTAAATAATAATATTAGTATTATTAATTTCACTTTAATTTTACATTTAATGAATTAATATCTAGGTTCAATGTTTTCAAACACTATTTTCAATTTAATGTTTTCAATGAGGAATAAGAAAGACGCTATCGCTATGTTAAGAAAGAAAATTAAATACGGGACAGTTCAAGTTAATCCATCAAATAATTATTACAATTATCATTTTCACTTAATTTTTTTACATATTGTTTCACAGCACAATCGTTAATTTCACATTTTTCACTCATGTTACGTGTACTTGATCGATTCTCCGTGTTTATTATATATACAAACATCTATCAAACCAGAAAAAGGCACAAAACAAAGCGATCCATCGAAAACAGAGGCACAGATCTCGCACTAGCACCACCATTTTCGTTCCTCTCACTCCACACATCATGGGATTCCCATCCAACGCTTCAGACGGCACCCCTCTCAAGTTTCTAATATACGGTCGCACCGGCTGGATTGGCGGACTCTTGGGCAAGCTCTGCACAGCCCAAGGGATCCAATTCGAGTACGGTTCGGGTCGTCTCGAGAACCGATCCTCCTTGGAGTCTGACATAGCGGCGGTTAAGCCAACTCATGTCTTCAACGCTGCCGGTGTTACTGGTCGGCCCAACGTGGACTGGTGTGAGACTCATAAGGTGGAGACTATTCGGGCTAATGTGGCGGGGACTCTTACTCTTGCTGATGTGTGCCGTGAAAGGGGACTTGTTGTTGTTAATTTTGCTACTGGATGTATTTTTGAGTATGATGAGAGTCATACTCTTGGATCCGGTGTTGGATTTAAGGAAGAAGATACTCCTAATTTTATTGGGTCGTTTTACTCCAAAACCAAGGCTATGGTATGTTTTATGTTTAAGTTTAATGTTTTTTTTTTTGTTTTGCTGATTTGATTTTTGAATTGTTTGTTGAGATTGGTATGTTAATGAGTCATTTTCATGTTTTGTTTTCTTACCTTAGATCTGTATTATATAGTAATTGAAATTTTTTTGAGGCTAGTTTACATGTTTCAGATTTCAGATAGAAACACTTAAGTAATCACATTTCTGCATTGTGATTTGTTTGATGTATTAATGTTGGTTTCTGTAGTTTTGTGAGCTAATTTTAACGTTGGATTTCTATTTGGTTGGTCGTGTTGGATTAAGATCCGTGCGATCGAGATAAGATGCATGGTTTTAAATTGCAATCTGCAACCGCAATTGTGACGGCAATATTAGTGATGCAACCGTGGAGGTAACTGCAGTGGCGGGAACCAGAAATTTTAGGCAGTTTGGGCAATAGAACCGCCCCTGCCTGACCGCAATTGCAGTTTGATTTAAAATCATGTGTCTAGCGGCATTAGGAACTTCATCAGACTATTTCACCCATATTTTTTTCAAGTATTTTAATAAAAAATTAGAAATTAAAAATCCCAAAACTCAATTTACATATGTTAACACAGGTAGAGGATCTGCTCAGGAACTATGATAATGTATGTACGTTGAGAGTCAGGATGCCTATTTCATCCGATTTGACCAACCCACGCAATTTCATCACCAAGATATCTCGATACGAGAAGGTTGTCGATATTCCAAACTCAATGACTATATTGGACGAACTTCTTCCCATTTCCATCGAGATGGCAAAGAGAAATCTCACTGGAATCTGGAACTTCACAAACCCCGGTGTTGTTAGCCACAATGAAATCTTACAGATGTACAAAGAATATATCGATTCCGACTTCACATGGAAGAATTTCACTCTTGAAGAACAAGCCAAGGTGATAGTTGCTCCGAGAAGTAACAATGAGCTAGATGCAGGCAAATTGAAGAAGGAATTTCCAGAACTGTTGTCGATTAAGGAGTCACTCATTCAGAATGTGTTCAAGCCAAATCAGAAGGTTAAAGCTTGATGAGCAAGGTTCACAATTTTATCAAATATTATCATTGTTTTCATTATTTATTTCAGTTTGTGTGGATGCTGCAAAGAAATGTTGTAATTTTTATTTGATTCAATGTCTGTAATTTTTATTATGTTGTATTTTTATTGACTCCATGAATAAATTAGTTCCAAGTTACTCAAGAATGAAATTTTTGTATGATTCTTAATTATATTTGACTTTGAGCCTCAAGCTCTAAAGGGATTATAACCAGGGTGGTTTGTGAGGAAGTGTAACGCAGATTAATGCAAATTGTTTAAAATTTGATATGACTAGACCGATTAAATAGGGATCTGGTTCTGTTTTACCAAGTAAAAGAGAAGAAAAATTATTCTTAGAGATTACTATTAAATAATACTACTTGATTTAAAGGGTGTTAGTGCTGTTCTTTATATAATCAACTTGAATATAGTACAGCTGTTCTTTGAATCAAAAGTTAAATGATTCTTGATTTATAAAAAGTCGTATCATATTCCTTTTAAAACTCGTGCTAAATTAATATATTGAAAGTTGATATCATGCATGATAGAAATGTAGTATCAGTAAGAAATATATTTCCCAAAAAGGAAAAAACATTTCCTTTGATAGGAAATACATTTTAGGAGAACTTATTGTGATTATAGGGAAAAAAAATACCAGAAAAAATAAATATTCTATGATATTGTTTTTGAATTTTATTTTCTAACTTTGTTGTTGGTCCTGTCAAAAAATAATTGTTGTTGGTTGAAAAGATTTTTTAGCATTGTCGATGATTAATTTTTACCAAAAGATTTAGTTGACCCCTTTTAATTATATTTTCTTTTTCCAATTACACTTTGTCATCCACGAGACTTGAATTGAAAACTTGCTTAAGAGATTGAGTTCAATATCAATTGGACAAATGTAATAGTAGTTGATGTAGTTTTTTTCAATAAAAATATCTTGAAAAAACATTTTCAAATTACAAATTAAAGAATATGTCTGAGTGAAACAATTTAAGAAGTTTTTGAAATTTAATGATTTTGAAATGATATGTAGGGTATGTTTGTTTTAATTTTATAAAAAAAATCAATTTTTTTTGTAATTTTAGAAATTAATTTTATAAAACTATTTTTAAAAATATTATAAATTTTTTATATTTATTTTTTAATTAAAAGACTAATTTTGACATCTTATAACATAAATATACATTATATTAAAATATAGTCGAAATCACAATTTTTTCAAATAATCATATTTCAAATAATTTTTAAGAAAAATTATTTGAAATAACTTTAAAATTAAGTGACTTTTTAAAACTTTGACATTCAAATTTTTTTTTAATAAAATAATAAAATATTTAAAATAATATTTTAAGAATAACTATTCAAACTAAATTTTATTTGACGTTTTGATAAAAAAATTGTAAGCAAAATTTTATAATACTATCAAAGAGTTTGAAATTGCATGCATACTCCATAAAATGTAAGTGTTAAATTAAATAATATTATTATTTTAAAATTTACAAGTTGGTTCTCATATTTTCTAAAAATAACAAATTGACTCTTTAATTTTCAAAAAAATACAAATCAGTCTTTAATAATTTTTAAATCGGTTCTTTAAAAATACTAAAATTGCAATTTGTTATTAATTTTTCAAATTGGGAATTCGACCAAAAATAATAAAATTTATAAAAAAAATTCAACATAAATAATTTTAAAAAAATAAATTTAAAAATAAATGAATTTTAATTAAATAGTTTAAAATATTTAGATTTTAAAATCTTTATAAATATCAAATAACTTATCCAAACACACTCTAATAATTTTTTTATCACAATTTGATAGTTTTGTTATAAATAAATTCTATTTTTTAAATAGAAAAAATTCTACTACATTAAAATTGAAAATACAATTTAAAAAAAAATGTTTTTACTAATGTGGTGGTTAATTTGAAACTTGAAAAAATGAATATTAATAAAAAATAATAGGTATTAAATTCTATTTTTTCAATTTGTCTTTATCTTGCATTTCATTTGCGATGGATTTTCTTATTTAAAAAATATTTTAAAATAATTATAAAACTAAATTTTTTTAATATAAGGACGGTACATGACAATCCCTTTTGAATAAGGTTGTCATGTCATAGGCTTTTAGGATTTGTTGTAGGTTTAGAGGTAGCTTATGTAGGCAGGTGAGTCTGGTTGGAAAAATCGGGTCCGATCAGTTGGACATATATGTTTTTTTTCACATTTTAGTGCGAGGCTGGAAATAGTTTAAGCACACACCCTCTAACGTGTTTGTCCTGTCTAATTTTTTTTCGAGCTTTTATGGACGCAAACATTTTACAAATTTTTTTTTTGCATTTTAGGCTTAAAAGGTACAGTGCCCACGTGCTCGCCTTGCGTCGCTGTCATTTTTCACGAGACAAACCAATGTTTTGCTACACATCCTCAACTATCTCTACCTTCTTTTTGGCGGGGCCAATCTTAATGGGGCCGACATGCTCATTTCCCACACTAGACGTGACAAGCTCTATGTATTTAGTATTTTGTCAATATTAGATTGACCTTTTCAACCTCTGAGTTGAGGTATTTATTGGAGCTTTTGAGCCTAGATTCCAGACACCTAGGAAGTAACAATCACCTCTCAAAGAACGTAGAAATGGATAATTAATTTCCTATATTCAGGAGAGCAGGTCAATTACCCCCTAACTTCTTTCACACCGTTGTGGACTAGGAACACATCACTTTACACATTTCTCGCTTCGAACTAGTTATCCAAGAAGGGGATGGCGTATTTGATAAAGGGGCGTCACATCTAATAAATAGACGATTAGGAAGGCGTTGTGGGAGAGACGCCCCATTGTCTTCCCCACGCCGTCCGTATGTGAAACACCTTATTTCTCGTATTTTAATTTTAATTTAGTTTAATATTGATTTTTAGAAATTAATTATGTGCTTGAGTATTTTATTGGAAGTAGTTAATGTGTGCAGAAATTATTTGAAATTAATTAGAATTTTTGGTTAATTTAATTAATTAAAATTAATAGAAAATAGTGAGTTTAAGTGGATTGAGTGGAAAATTGAAACTATGTGGAAATAAGAGAATGAGGTAGAAATAATATTAAGCTGGGGCCAAGGTGAAATAATTAAAATTATGAAATTATGTTAATATTAATAAGAGGATTAGTGGAGCTTTTGAGTTGTCAGTATGTGGAGTTGGAGAAAATTAGGAGAAATAACATATTGTGAGAAAAGCCAGAATCAAGGGTTCGAAGAGAGGAATAAGCCATAACCAAAGCTTAGAGATTGCTGGAAATTAAGGTAAGAGGGAGAATTACTCTTATATGGGTGTGATTTTCATGAAGGATAGAGAGAGATCCTCACCCTCCAATAGATTTTTCATCTTTTTCACCATTGTTGATGTTTGTGGTTTCTTGAGAAAAAATAATAAGAATTATGTTGTTATTGATATGATTATAATTCATGTTCTATATTATTCTTAAAATTTGTGCATGATTGATAGATGAAAATTTGAATATGGTGGCTCCTGAAATTGTTGATGAGCTGTGTTAATTTTATAAATCAAATGTTTAATTATGAGTATTTGATGTATTAATCTTAGTATGAATTATACTTTTCTATGCGATTTGGGTGATTTGGAGTTGAAATCAAGGTTTTTGGGGGAGCTCCAATGGTGGAATACATGTTCTGACTTTTGCAGGTTCAAGTGTTCTCACCTAGTAAGATCAGAGACTCGCCTAGTGAGCTATGCAAAAGGGGAAGGGGTTCTGGCCTTCTTAGGTCGCCTGACAAGCTAGAGCTTTTCCTCGCGAGCTAAATAGTCACTTGGCGAGGATAACAACGTACTAATTTAAGAATGTTTGGTAATGTTAGATGCCAATTACCATTTTTGAGTGTTGTTGATGTTGATTGATGACTTGTATATTATTTTTACCTGATTTTAATATTTAATGAGTTTATGTGTTTGATTCGGAATGGAATCGATATGTGATGTGGCCTTGTGTTGTGGCAATGTTATGCTGGTGTATTTGGTTTATAGAAGGAATAATTGTTGAATTATGTAGGTGAAGGTTTAGATAAACCTCGAATGATGTCTAATTCTCATTCATGCATCATATACAAGTTAGGGGTTGATGTTTCCATGTTCAAATATGGAACTAGTGGCGTGTTGTATGATCTAGAGATGTGATCTGCGGTTGGTTGATTTTAGTAAAATACCTCTGAGCTTCTAAAACTTTGGTATCAATTGCATATAAAGTTGAGGAGTTGAATCACATTGCATACATACTTGTGTTGCGAATTGATTGTCGTTGTGTTATGTGAATAATCGATTGTTGATGATTATTATTGATGTGTTAGATTTACACCTATGATGCAGATACTCAGGTAGAGATTGAGAAGCCTTGGTTGTTGTTGTGTGTAAGATAGCTCGTGCCTTATTCGTTTATCTTTTTTTGTATTTTGTTTATTACTTTGTGTCCCTCTAAGAGTGTGGGGATGAGATTGTTATTTCTTTATTCTTCTTATTGTTAAATTGTTATGAAACTAATGTTTATTCAATTTGAAGGTAATTCTATTTGAGACTATGAAGTGTTCTTTTAAAATGTTTTATAATATCTGATGCGGTGTGTTTAACTTGTGAAAATGTTTTATGTTGAGAAGAAGTGACACCCTATTTGTGAAAGTATACTTATTATTTTATAAAATGTGCATTGGGGAATTAGGGTGTTACACTATGTGCCTTTCAGATAGACTCCGCTATCGTTAAATGTTAAACATTAAATCTCATCAACAACAAAACAAAATCAATACAATAATTAAATAATAAATATCAACAACAACAACAATAATAAAACAACAACAATAGAAAAACAACATAAACAACAAAAGCAAAAGCAATAAAATCTTTAATAATTAAATCTAAAAAATAACAACATTAAACATTTTACCTAACACAACAACAACAGCAACTAACATTCCTAAATTGAATCCATGTTTTGTTTGCCTCATGTAAGTTGGAGAAGATATCGTGGAGTTCAAAAAATTGTTAATGAAACAAATGATGTTTTTTGAGTTTTTTTTATGGAGGAAATGATGTTTTTGAGTTTGATTTAGTGTAAAAATAGAGTTTCTTAAATGGAAGATGAAGTTTATAGGTAGAAGATGAATTTTGTCTAGGAAAAAAGTGAATGAACATGGAGCATTATATATCTTGGAATTCCAATCGTGGTGAAAACTGGCTTAAAAATAAATAAAAAATACAAAAATGTTGGTGTTGAGATTAGACATATGACCAAGCACCACTTTTCACCACGGTTGGAATTCCAAGCATGATAAAAAGTGACTTAAAATTAAATAAAAAGCTAAGACAAATGGTGTTGGGATTCAAACCCATGACTAAACACCACTTTCCACCACAGTTGCAATCCTAACTATGGGGAAAAAATGGCTTACAAATGAAAATGAAAGGAAAATGTCTAATTGAGTAGATACTACCACGGTGGATACTTTGACCGAGTTAATAGTTCGTTAACAAAATGTATATTTTGTAGTAGTGAATGTTGGATCCTCTTGTAGAAATCGTTACCGCCTATTGAGGCAATTATATGTTGTGTCCTCTTGTAGGAATCCTCCTACCCTTTGAGGAGATTACATGTTGGATCCTCATGTAGGAATCCTTACCTCCCTTCGAGGCAATTACATGATGAATTCTCATGTAGGAAACCATGCTACCCCTCGAGGAGATTAGATGTTGGATCCTCACATAGGAATCCTTGTCACCCCTCGAGATGATTACATGCTACATCCTCGTGTAGGAATTTTTGCCACACCTCGAGTGATTATATATTGGATCCTTACGTAAGAGTGTTTGTCTCCCTTTAAGGTGATTACATATTAGATCCTCATATAGGAATCCTTTTTGTCCTTCGAGGTGATTACACATAAGACCTTTGTGAAGGAATTCTCGTTTCCTGTCTTGACGAGTATATTGAACATTCACAATAGGCCTATTTGGACACTCGAAAAAAGCCCTAAAGGCATCTCTAGAGGGAGTCCCTCTACTGAAAATAAAATAAATAAACACTGGCGAATACCCTACAAGGTAACATAGAGTTACAAATTATCTGAATATTAGACCCAAAGATGGGTGACTGATTACAAAAATATTAGGGTTAGACCATGAATGGACTAATCATTCTGGGGATCACCGAGGTCAAAAGTGTCTCCTATTTTGGGCTCATGTGGAGGGACATATTTGACCAATCGACCTCCTCAGACTACCTTAAGTCAATCCATCTCACACAAGTCTAGGTCCGAATAAAAAAATGCCACATTTTCCTTTGCTCACTTGAAGTATAGATCAAAAGTATTTACCAAGTCATCCTTTAGGGCAGACACGTATTCCTTAAGCTTCTTAATAGAACCAAATGCCTCATTTAAAGAACCTTTTATTCTAGTGATAATAGTAGTGCGCGCCTCCAAAACCATCATCTTGTGTAAGACCTTTAGATTATCTTTCTCTTGCTCCATGACATTTAGCTTTAATCAAACTATAGTTACATTTAATTTTAAAAATTCCAATATGACTTTCTTCAAAAAGTGTACACATAACCTTTAAATTATCCTACAGTAGAGTGTAAAAAAATGTTACACATTATTATTATTTTTTCCTTCTATTTTTCATAAGGAGACACTTAGCATAAAACTATTATTTGAATGAGTGTGAGTTTATGATTAATACTCCATTAATGTTGAATCCTAGTTTAAATATCACTAGTATGTTGAAAATGAATTATATTAGCATTTTGAAAATAGGGTGTGTTTTGAATCGGCTTACATTTATAATTGTTTTTGAATTTCAGTGACAGGTTATAGATTTCAGTGACAGAATTTGAGTTTTAGTAACAAATATTTTAAATGAAATCACACATTTGAATGAAAAAGAAAGAGAAAAAAATTTAGAAGGACGATTTTGAATAAAAAATGTTTCTAAAATTATCTCATCTTTAATGGACGAAGAACAAGAAAAAATTAGGATCGAAGAAAGAATAGATACTTTAAAAGAGTAAAGTTAAGTTGAGATATTTGTGAGAAATCTCTAACAGATTTAACCTTCTTAAATTAAAATATAAGTAAATTATAAACGGTTTTAAGGCCCAGCAAATCCGGGTACGTGCCCGAGCTCAATCCTTATTTTTTTTGTATTTTTTCCACTCCAATCTTATAATTGATTTTTAGACAAAATCAAGGATAAAATTAGTAAAATTATGAGCAAAATTAGTAAAAATAAGGTGTAAAAATTAAAATTTTTGCGGTTAAAATTTTTGTTCAGACTACTTTTAAAAAAATTAGTAAAATTATAGACAAAATTAATAAAAATAGAATATAAAAATTAAAAATTTTGCGGTTAAAATTTTTGTCCAAACTATATAAATTTTTTATCTCCGCCACTAGTTATAAACTAATAATTCACTGATTTATTTGTGTTTTTGATATTCTTTAACGAATGCTTGAAGGGGATATAGTTATTTCTTGAACATGTTGAATATTTACTATTTCTTTTTGTGTTTAGCCAACGCTTGTTTGTCTTTGATGTTTGAAACCCTTGAAGTGTGGTGCTTCTTCTTTAGAAGTCTAAGCTTTAGTTTGTCAACTATCAGATGCTATCTATTTTCTTATCTAATCCCATTCTTTTGTTCACTTATTTCGAAGCATTCTATTCAAACATGACTAAGCCTTAAGTTTATGTTTCTATTAATTATACCTTTTATTCATAACTCACAATTTGCACGTTGTTTTCACGATTTTTTGTTTTATTTTATTGGATCCTTCTGTGCAACGAGCTTTGTAAATGTGTACTTTAGTCAGAATGTGATCGCTGATTTGTTGATTTGGTTGTTGGGATCGATCTGTCTTTACATTTATTTTTGTTTATCCAAGATCTATACCAACAATAATGGTTCAAATATTTTACAGTTAATATACAAAATTTCAGATTTCAAATGAGTATAGATGAAGATGTTACAGGTAGTGAATAGATAGTGGAAAATTATTTTATTATCTAATAAGATTTTGTCATTATATCATTTTATATAATTATTTTAAAAATTAAAATTTAATTTAGTTGGATACATGATGATAATTAATTCACACTGATTCACATTTATATGCTGTAATAAATTGAATTTCATTAAAAATAAAATAAAATCAATTTTTTTTTGAAGACTTGATGAGAGAGACTCTCTTAATTTTATTTTTGGCAACGATTTTCTTTATTAGATAAAAAAATCATTTAATGAGAAATTGTATTATGGATGAAAATTTTAAAAAAATGTTAAAACTAGTTTTTTAGAAGATGAAAAGATCAAGTGTAATAATTAATAATATTTAAGTAATTGTTATAATTTATTAACGGATACAATATCCGTGAATATAGTACTATCATTAAACTCATATACATATTCATTAATAAACGAGTATTTAAATATTCATTTATTTTATCTGCAGATATCTATTAAGATATCTGACCTATACCCGTGACATATTTTATCCGCAAATATATGCAAATACAAATTTTTTTAGGATTATCTAGCTTTGATAATATTTTCTTGTTTTGTGATTGGTTGAAGATTAGCTAATATAAAAATTCTCATAGGTTTTGAGATCAACCCGATTAAAATCTCAAGGTTATTTGGTTATCTAGTTAAAACCAAAAGGGAGCTCAGATATATTTTAAAACTTGAAGACTAACTTCTACAAGGTTCATATTCGTGGAGAGAAGAAGACTACCCGCTTCAATCTACAATTGATAAGGAAGCTTTGTCACTTTACTTTCGACAAGTTATTAGAGAAAAGACACAAATGCTCATATTTAGGGTCATCTCAAATAATTTGGAAGCCATATTCTAATTTTAAAATTGGATTTCTAATAAATATTTGGGGACCTTATTCTAAGCATAGTACGGAATTTTATGAGAGACGTATATTGGATTGACTCGTCAATAAAAATAACTAAGGAGAAAATTATAAGTATGTACTAATTGAAAATAAATTTTTGTCAAAGACCATACAAAATTATGTCAAAAACCATATAAAATTCTCTCAAAAACAACAAACTCTAATAGGCAAAGAAGACATCTTCCATTGAAGGCCCTATATAAATGATCTATAAATATTTCAAAAGAAATTTGACATATGAATTTGATTTTTGTAAATAGAACAACAATAACCATGTGTCAATTCAATTCATACGGACAGAATAATATAAAATATAAAAATATTATATTTTAAAAATATTATATTTTAAAAATATTATTAAAATTATGATATCTTAAAAAAGTTGAGAAATTATATTAAGGGTTTTAAATTTTTATTATAGTTGATATTGTAGCGTGAAAGAAGTTCAATTAGTTAGAAAAATTATGAAACTTTAAGAATATTAACTTATGCTAGAATATTAAATGAAATAACAAAAAAAATCCAAAAAAACATTACAATTGAACAACATTTGCTTAATTGATGAAAAATTGATAAAAACAACCATCAACAAGAATCAAACCAAAGACACACACTTCACATTGTAAATGCTTAGCCGACCATTTTGTTGTTGTGGTATTAAGCGGCAAGCAAAGAATAAAGTATTTATTTCTATCGGGTGATATATACCGGTTAGGTTATATCGTATCGTGTTCACAGAGATTGTTTATTGATTCGTCGTTCGAAAATTCTATCGTTAATGAGTTTGAGATTAAATAGGTTGAAAATAAAAGACAAAAAGTAAATGAGCAAAAAAATAAAGGATAGACAACTTGTTTGGAACGAATGCGCACTACCCGTCACAGACTTAAATCTACCGTCCAGTTATACTCAGCCTACGATACTCGTCCGTGTCATCACATACCTCTCACGACCTAAGTTATTTCTAACCCAAATTGAGAATCCTTCCGAATCACCTCGATATCCATTCGTGGCATACCTCGACAACCAGAAGTCAACTGCGTCACCTCCATACTCATCTCTGACATACTTCACCAACACAGAGGCATTAAGATCATATACTCTAAGTGAATGTCAGCTCTAAACCCATTTATAACATTCAGAAACTAACAGATAATCATCCTAGGTAAGAATCTAAGCAATCTATCTCTAGCAAAGCTCAAACCCCTAACATAAAGTAAAAACCTAAGACAATCACCAACACAGATTCGTAAAGCAAACTTTATACAACGCCAAGGGCGGAAAATATACATGAGTAAGAGTAGATATACATGCAAAACCCAACAAAAGAGATTACAAAGAGAAGAGAAGAAGAGGAACCAAATATTTCTTGGTTTGTCAACACCAATCGGCGAGGGATTCGACTCTGGATCATCCAAATGTAAGCTCCAATGTTGTTTTCTATGCAAATCTATCAAAAAAATGATATTGATGGTGTCAGGACTCAAAAATACTCAACCTATAACCTAAAAATGTGTTTTTAGCCCGTTTTAAAGAGTTCTGAAATCACAGGGTGCGCTTAGCCCGGTCTGTGGCGCTCAGCGCGGTCTGTGTTGTTCCGGAAAAAATCAGCATCAATTGCGCCCGATTTGAAGCGTTGGAAAGCTTATTCAATGATCTATCTAACCATGAATAAATATCAAGCTTTTATGGCTATTTGAAATATTTTAAACACTCATTCTTTGCTTTATGTGTTCTCTTTTATTGCTCAAAATCGTGCGTTTGAAGTGTCTTCGACACTTTATTACTCAATGCTCCAATTATGAATGAATACCTACAAAAGATATGAAAAACTATCAAATGATACGCAAATACACTAAAACTTGATTATACACTAAAAGTGAGGTTATTCAACGATTATTAACAAACAAGAACAGATAAGTGCCACAAAACGTATATACAAAATAACTACATTTTGACACTTATCACTGAGCTACTGTGATTTGCTTGTTGTGTTAAAACAACGTGTGTGTATATATTTAATTTAAGTTAATAATTTTCAGGCCTTATAAATTAAAAATCGAGGCCTCAATTTTTCGGAGGCCATGTGTGATAGCGCAACTTGCATGGGCCCAAATCTGGCCCTGCTCATATCATTCGTCTTGTAATATTGTGGTTGTCCGAAAACCATCATTTCCTTGTATAAGGGAGTTCGTGAGCCTTTCCTACTAAAAGCTCTAAAGTATTATTATAAACTATCAAGATCAAGTCTTGGGGAGAGGAATATGTTCTTATGTTTTGATTGAACCTCTATAATTCTCAGTGTTTCTCTTCTTCCTTTAACTTTTTATATTCCGCACTTTAAATATTTTATTTCCGCTGCTTAAATTTAGAAAATATTTTCAAACTCGGATTTAACTTGCCAAAAATTTTCAAAACCATATTTTTCCAAACCACACAATTCACCATCTCTTGTGTCATTAGAATCAAGTCCAACAAGTGGCATCAAAGCTTAACTCGTGTTTAAGGACTCAATGTCTCAGGAGGAAGATGACTTTCAACACAAGATTATTTTTAAACACACCACCACTTTTTGTAAAAGATGGTTTTGAGGTTTGGAAAATCAGATTTAAAATTTTTCTTCAAAGTATAAGTCATGATTTATGGAAAATTGATCAGTGCATTTTAATGCACATTCTTCCATATTTGAATTTAATCATTTGTATGCTTTTCTTTATTTATTTTTATATTTTATAATGTTTTTCGAATTTAGTTTATTTTTGTTTTAATTTAATTTTCGTGCTTTATTTTCAACATTTGCAGCTTTTGCGGAAACATTTATAACTTGAGCTACAGGAATCGGATCAAGGCGTTTGACCATGCGTTGAAAAGCTAAGAGAAATACCTACAACTCTCTAGTTGTGGCCAGAAGCTGATTCGGACTGTAGCAAGGTTGAAAAAATCGTTGAAGTTGCAGCAATTTTTGTATTCAAGTTTTGGCTCATTTGTTTTGGGTCAGGGTTGTGTTTTTGACCTAGTTGGGTTATGACCCAAATCCTTGTCCTTGCTATACCTAGCAGCTGCTACAGTAATTTGAGATTACCTTTCATTATTGAGGAGAAACATACTTTTTGTTTTTGACGATTATGATGAGGAACTAAACATCCAGAGTCGATCTGCTGTATTCAGGTTCAAACACTTGAGATTATTATAATGTTAATTTCAGTTTAATTCCTTTGAATAATATTTTGTGTTATTGTATGTTGAATTCGATTGCATGAAATATATTGATTCAATTTGGTTGATTGTATGATCCTATCTTAGACTCATCGCGTTTGCTTAATTCGTTGTTATGTCTGATCAATCATGTTTGCTTAATCCATGAAAATTTATCCCGTTTGCTTAATTCGGACAATAAGATTGTACATCTCACAAACTTCACTGCGCTTGTCACTGGGTTTGTATCCAAATAGGAATAGACAATCTGCTTCGGGTATTAAAATTATAATAATCGATGATAGTAGGAACTGAATCGGTAGATTGACTTATTTTATAATCACTTATTTTAAGCGCTTATTTTCTGCTTTTTCTTAATCGAACACCAAACCAACCCCCTAATTCGATTTACCTCCGGTTAGTAATAATCAAGAATCCTTGTGAGACGATTCGAGTCGTTGTCGCTATACTACGTTTTCAAAAATTACTCGTTTTGATTCGCGCGCGACAGCGGATCAAATTGGCGCCGTTGTCGGGGATTCTTGTTGTTATTAACTAATTTTAGAGTCTTAGGATTAGTGTTCTCGCGTTTAGGCCATAGTTTCCTCACGGTTTTGGCCAATTCGCGTTTAGAGTCGAAAAAACAGGTTTTTAGAAAATTTGTGTCCGATTGTATAATATTTTTTCTTGCTGGAAGCAGAAAAATCGTGCGATCAATTCTCCCTTACTCTAAAAGAGTAAGGGACTCCGACGTCAAATCGCCAAATTCATCTTTTCTATTTTTAATTAATTTTTTACTGTTTTCATAGAGTCGAAAAAAATTGAAAAATTCTCAAATTATATTTTTAAGTCATTAGATTAATTTCGGTGTTAGTTTATTTTTTTGATCTTATTTTAATTGATTTCCATCATTGTGTTTGTTTTTTTAATATTTAGGGACATTGTTGGCATTTTCACAATTGTTGCTGCATTGTTGTGCATTAGTTTTGGCTACTAGGTCTTCCTGTTCTGAACTTGTTGTTTTTGATCCTAAAGTAGAGAGAACTTTGCACACACAACGTAGAGCAGTCCAGGCTACCACTAGTTCACCACCCACAATCAAGTCTGATTCTAAGTCAGACCATTTGCATAACTTGTTAGCTTCAAATTCTGAATTTGTTTTCTATATGGCTAACCAAAGAACCTTAAGGGAATTGGCTGCCCCTGATGTGAATTATAATGGCTTGTGTATTGAATATGATGATGTTACTATTCCTTTTGAATTAAAATCGGGTTTAATACACTTGTTGCCCAAGTTTAGTGGTCTTGCAGGTGAGGATCCGCACAAACATTTGAAAGAATTCCAGGTGGTGTGTTCTACACCATTGAAGCCAGAAGGGATCACTGAAGATCACATCAAACTTCGAGCTTTTCCTTTTTCATTGCAGGGTGCAGCAAATGATTGAATATATTATCTTGAGCCAAATTCAATCGCAGGCTGGAATGCTCTGAAAAGAGTGTTCTTGGTGAGATATTTTCCTGCCTCTAGAGCTTCCTCGATAAGAAAGGAGATTTGTGGTATTAGACAACGTAACGAGTCTTTGACTGAGTATTGGGAGAGATTCAAACACTTGGTATCCAGCTGCCCTCAGCACCAGATTATCGAACAACTACTCATCCAATACTTTTATGAGGGTTTATTATCGATGGATAGGAACATTCTTGATGCTGCTAAGGGTGGAGCACTTGTTGATAAAACTCCAGCTGCTGCCAAAGCACTTACTGAAAACATGTCTCTTAATTCCCAATAATTCACCACTAGAAACAATTCTGTCCAAAGAGGCGTGAATCAAATTCAGGTTTCTTCCAACAAAGCTTTAGAGACCAGAATTGACGAGCTAACTACCTTAGTCAAACAGCTGGCAGTAGCCAAACCTCAAACAACAATTGTGTGTCGTATTTGTATTTCTTCTGAGCATCCGACCGATTCTTGTCCAATTTTTCAAGACGAGTCGAAAACTGAGCTTCCTCAAGCCTATGCAGCCAACCTTTACAACCAGAATAGGTACAACAACGCCCCTGACCTGTCTACCAAGAAATACCATCCCAATTGGAGGAACCATCCTAACCTTCGATATGGAAACCAGCAGCCCACCCAACAACAGTTAGTTGCACCCATTCCACAACCACAAAACACTCCACCAGCTACCACACCTGCACCTTTTAGAGCTTCTTTAGAGGAACTTGTCAAGCAAATGACTGTCAACAATCTCCAGTTCCAACAAAGGACCAATTCTAGCATTCAGACCTTACATACACATATGGGACAACTAGCTACTCAAATAAATACCCTGCAAGCCCAAGGATCGAACCAACTTTCAGCCCAAACAATTGTCAATCCGAAAGGTCCTAATGCTAATGTGAGTGCAATTTCTTTGAGATCTAGAAAGGTTGCAGAACCAACCCCTGAAAAATATAAAAAATTGAGGTAACATCTGAACCTTCTCCATCTGAACCTGTTTTATCTAAACTTTTTTCACCTTTTTTTGTTGTGGTTGAAAAAAATAAGGAAAAAGAGTATGTACCACCAGTCCCCTTCCCGCATAGAATTCTGAAAAATAAAGGGGTTAAGGAGAGAGACAAAGAGAGAGAGAGAGAGAGAGAGAGAGAGAGAGAGAGAGAGAGAGATCTTGGATGTGTTTAGAAAAGTTGCGGTAAATATTCCGCTTCTAGATGTAATTAAGCAGGTTCCAAAGTATGCAAAGTTTCTGAAAGATTTGTGTACAAACAAGAGAAGGATGAAAGGAAGTGAAAAGCCAACTTAGGAAGAAATATTTCTGCTTTTATTCAGCTCAAACCTTCATCTGAAAAGGTTGTTAGCGAGCAAAATGTTTCGGCCCTCACTCCTGTCTTGCCACAAAAGCATAAGGATCCAGGAACTTTTGTTATTCCTTGTACTATCGGGGCTAGTAAATTTGATAATTGCATGCTTGATTTAGGAGCGGGCATTAATGTCATGCCTACTTCTATTTATAATAACTTTTGTCTTGGTCCTTTGCAGCATACAAGTTTAATCATTCAATTGGCGAACAGGAGCAATGCTCACCCCGTTGGCGTAGTGGAAGATGTCCTTGTTCAAGTTAACGATTTGATTTTTCCTGCAGATTTTTATATTCTGGACATGGAAGGAGAAACTAAGACAACCAGAGCTCCCATCATTTTAGGAAGACCATTCATGAAAACCACGAAAACAAAAATTGATGTTGACGATGGAACCATGTCCATGGAATTTGGTGGCATTGTTGCAAAATTTAACATTTTTGATGCCATGAAACACCCTTTAGAGGAGCATTTCGTTTTTCATATTGAGTTGATCTCTGAATTGATTGAGGAAACTTGTTATGATTTATTTTCACTTGATTTTCCATCTTTATCTGGTTTCGATGATATTTACTCATGTGTTGATTGTACTGACACTAACCTTTGTGTTGTGTGTGCTGAGATTGATGCTGCCTTGCAGTCTGATGTGTTTCCTACATGTGAAGTTGTTGTCGATGAAGTAGTTTTTGCAGATGATACTCCTGACATCCCAGCTTCCCCAAACACTCTATCCATTGAGCAACCCCCATCCTTAGAGCTGAAACAACTCCCTGAAAACCTGAAATACGCTTATTTGGAGAGTAATGAAAAACTCCCTGTTATTATTTCTTCTAATCTTGATTTCGATCAAGAAGACAAGATTTTGCAGGTTTTGAAGAAGCACAAGAAGGAAATTGGGTGGACATTAGCTGACCTTCCAGGAATTAGTCCGTCTATGTGTATGCACAAGATTTTACTTAAGGATGGAGCGAAAATAGTAAGGTAGCCCCCAAAGGAGGCTTAATCCTTTGATCCTTGATGTTGTGAATAAAGAGGTAACCAAACTCTTGCAAGCAGGTATCATTTATCCTATCTCTGACAGTAAATGGGTAAGCCCAATGCAGGTTGTACCTAAGAAATCTTGACTTACAGTGGTGAAAAATGAAAAGAATGGACTTGTTCCCACTAGAGTTCAGAACAGTTGGAGAGTTTGTATTGATTACAGGAGATTGAACCAGGCTACTAGAAAGGATCACTTTCCTTTACCGTTTATTGATCAAATGCTTGAACGACTTGCTGGTAAATCACATTATTGTTTTCTTGATGGCTTTTCAGGTTACTTCCAGATTTATATTGCACCGGAAGACCAAGAAAAGACCACTTTTACTTGTCTATTCGGTACTTTTGCTTACAGGAGGATGCCTTTCGGTCTTTGCAATGCTCCTAGAACTTTCCAGCGATGCATGCTTAGCATTTTTGCTGATTTTATTGAAAATTTCATGGAATTTTTTATGGATGATTTCACTATTTATGGTTCTTCTTTTGATGCATGTTTGACCAATTTAAACTTTATTTTAGAGAGATGCATCGAAACTGATCTTGTTTTAAATTATGAAAAATGTCATTTTATGGTTGATCAGGGAATTGTTTTGGGTCACATAATTTCAGAAAAAGGAATTTCAGTTGACCCTGCTAAGATTGATGTCATCTCTACACTGCCTTACCCTTCTTACGTTCGCGAGATTCGTTCTTTTCTTGGTCATGCGGGTTTTTACAGGCATTTCATCAAGGATTTCAGCAAGATAGCTCTTCTGTTGTCAAACTTGTTGAAGAATGACGTCACTTTCAATTTTGATGACAAATGCAAACAAGCGTTTGACTTCTTGAAGAACGCATTGACCACCGCTCCCATCATCCAGCCTCCTGATTGGACCCTCCCTTTTGAGTTTATGTGTGATGCTTCTAACTATGCTCTTGGGGATGTCCTTGCACAAAGAATTGACAAGGCTTCCTGTGACACCCCGATTTAATTCAAATATTAAATAAGTGAGAATTAATTATTTAATTGATTTAAAGTCTTAAATATTTAATTCATCTGGATTAATTGGATCATTTAATGAGGAAAGGTCTGGAGGTGTGCAGAGTAAATGGGAGGTGTGAGAGTAAATCACTCTACTAATTGCTAGGTATGGATTAATTATTTTATTGTAATATTAAAAGGAAAAGAAAGGAAAAAGAGAAGGTTTTGGAGAAATCATTTCACGTAGAGTTGGAGAAAGAAGAGAAGAGAGGAAAAGCCGACGCCGAGAGAAACCGAAGAATCATCGCGAGGTAAGGGGTGATTTTGTTTGATTAATATGTATTATGGGTTTTGGGAACCAATGGGATGATTGGGTATGTTAGGAAATGGAATTATAGGTTTATAGCATGAAACCCTAAGTTGTGTCAGATGACTGATAGGAATGTGTAAATTATGTTGTTTGATGTTAAAATTGTGTAAAATGGCTTTAGATTAGTGTTCCCAATATTACAATTCGTGTTTGAAAGTTGGGAAGTGGTAATGGATGCAAAATGCTGTCAAAAAGTAGCAGAAATGCTGTCACAGGTCGTGGGAACCGGTTCCCTGTGGGGAGGAACCGAGTTCCCAGTGTTAAAATTGGCAAAACTGGGAAAATTACACTCGAACCGGTTCTGTATAGGTAGGAACTGGTTCCCATTCAAAACCAGGCGTGATTTTAAAACTTTCGTGAACCGGTTCTCGATATGTAGGAACCGGTTCCATGTGTATTTTCCATTTTTCTAAAACTTTAAAGATTCGTATTTTCTAAACCGTAACTCCGATTTGAGTGCCGTTTTCGGCGTTATTTCTTAAATTTAAAATACTACCTTTTGAAAAGAGAAAAATATTATTTTGCTAAATTATTTTAAAAATAGTCGCGCTCCCGATTTTTGAAAAGAGTTAGTAGATAAGGACATTGGAGAACTATTATGGATGGTCTGAGTTACCGAATGAGATATTAATGTTTACAATGCTGTATTTGATATTCATGTTGATTGAATGAGATGCATTGATGAATTGACATGATGTGATTTGTATGGATATCATGATCTGAGAATTTATGTTGCATGCTTTTATGATGCATGCATAAACATTTGTTGATTTGGTTCATTCCCATTGTGCGGAAGTGAACTAGTTGAGCCAATAGACTTACCCGGAGGTTGAGGTAGTGAGGCTGGATTCTTGACCCAATAGCTATGGGAGAATCATGAATTTACACTGTCTTTCCACATGTAAACGGAGCGGTGTGTGTGAACTCGGTTCACGTTTTGGTACCACATGCATAGAGTCTGCATTGCATATGGGATTGTAACATGCTAGGATGGATTCGGTGTTGCAATTTCCATTGTTTGATTATGTACATGTTCATTGTGTGAACCGCTTTGTGATTTGATTATGACTTGTGTTTGGTTAATGGATTAATGTATCTGCTTATTCCGTTGTATTCTAAAACGATAATGCATGTTATATTGAATTGAGATCTCACCTTACTTTAACCATTTCGGATCCGGTGATTAGCCGCTTGAGTTGGTGAGGATAGCTCTCTAGATTCGAGTCACCCATTAGTCCGCGTGTCGTTGTCGTGCTCGGTAGATGCAACACTGGAAACGATTGTTTGGAATCCTTTAATGGATATTTTAAATAGTTTTGAGTTATGTTGATTTATTATCCGGAATGACTATTGATTGATATTCGGATTAAATTATGTTTCATTTTCATTTGTTAAACATAATTTTGAGTATGATTTAATGGATGAATATTTTCGTTGAAAGCATGTTGCTTGGTCAAAATTTTACGTTTTAAATTGTGACGCTCTTAATTGTGGATAAACTCGATTATTTAATTCTATAAAAGCGGGTAATTAGAAGGGTGTTACAATAGTGGTATCAGAGCATAGTCGGTCTTGTCTTAGTGTCGTTATCCCTTTAGTATGCGACTAGTGTATGTAACCCTGTCGATACTTGTGTGCTGATGTAGGTTGTTTTGTAATGTTACGTAACAATGGTGGAAGAGGTAACGGAAGGAATGATGATGCTATTCCGAGGCTTTGGGAATGTTAATGGAGTACTCGGAGGGAATCAGCAGGGAGTCGCGATTGGTGAAATTGGGGAATTTTCAGAGGAATAATCCTCCATTGTTCAAGGGTGCACATGATCCCGAGGGTGCTCAGAAGTGGTTGAAGGAGATCGAGAGGATCTTCAGAGTGATTGATTGTGCTGAAGGGCTGAAGGTGAGATATGGTACTCACATGTTAGCAGAGGAAGGCGATGGTGGTGGGTTGCTACCGCGATTGGAAGAAGATGGAATTGCATTGACTTGGGTGTTCGTAAGGGCTTTTCTGAGAAGGTACTTTCCTGAAGACATTCGGGGTAAGAAAGAGATTGAGTTTCTGGAGCTCAAGCAAGGCAATAAGTCTGTGAGTGAGTATGCGACCAAGTTTACTGAGTTAGCAAAGTATTATGCTAATTATCCTAACGATGCAGATGGAGAATTTTCCAAATCTATCAAGTTTGAGAATTTTCCTGATTTGGTTGAGTGTAGTAGGATTCTGGAAGAAGATCTTGCTAGTACTAAGTCGAATCCTCAGAGTTATGCTGATCGTAAGGGCAAGAGACACATGGATCGTGGTAAGCCTTATGATAGGAATAATCAGAAATCTGGAGGTTGGAAGAAGCCTAGTGGGGGAGACTCTGGTTCTTCTAGTTCTTCCGTAAAGTGTTACAGGTGTGGTGAATTGGGTCACCGAGCTTCTGAATGCAAGAATGATGCAAGGAAGTGCAACAATTGTGGAAGATTTGGTCACTTAGCTGCTGAGTGTAGATCCAGAAGGATAACATGTTACAACTGTGGTGAAGAAGGACACACTCGTCCGCAGTGTACTAAACCAAAGAAAGAGCAAGCTGGTGGGAAGGTGTTCGCTCTGTCAGGATCAGATGTTAAGCCTGATGATCGGTTGATTAAAGGTACATGTTTTATTAATGGCATACCTTTAATAACAATTATTGATACTGGAGCGACACATTCTTTTATTTCTTTGGATTGTGCTAAGAGATTAAATTTGGAAATTTCTAATTTGGATGGAAGTATGGTTATTGACACTCCTGCGTCGGGTTCAGTGACTACTTCGTATGTTTGTAGGAATTGTCCTATTGTTATTTTTGATAGAGGTTTTGGTATGGATTTAGTGTGCCTACCATTAGAACAACTTGACATTATCCTTGAATGACTGGTTGGTCTTCAACCAGTTCATATCAATTGTTTTGAGAAGTCTTATTCCCCAAGAAGTTAAAGTGGAAGATGAGACTATGTCGCTTAAGCGATGAATTCAATGTTAGAGATGGTCGTGGTGTTTATGTTATATTCTTCGACGGAAGTGAAAGGAAAGGCTAAGAGTGGAGAATTACCTGTTGTGAATGAATTTCCAGAGGTGTTTCCGGAAGATGTTAGTGAGCTACCACCTGAGAGAGAAGTGGAGTTTGCTATAGATTTAATTCCTGGAACTAGTCCGGTGTCGATGGCGCCTTATCGCATGTCGGCATCTGAGTTGTCAGAGTTGAAGAAGCAGTTAGAGGAATTGCTTAAGAAGAAGTTTATTCGGCCTAGTGTTTCACCGTGGGCTGCGCCGGTATTGTTGGTTAAGAAGAAGGAAGGTACAATGAGACTGTGTGTTGATTACAGGCAGTTGAATAAAGTGACAATCAAGAATCGGTATCCGCTGCTGAGGATTGATGATTTGATGGATCAGTTGGTCGGAGCTTGTGTATTTAGCAAAATTGATCTGAGGTCTGGATATCATCAGATTCGTGTTAAGGCGGGAGATATTCAGAAGACTGCATTCAGAACGAGGTATGGGCATTATGAATATTCTGTTATGCCATTTGGAGTTACTAATGCACCTGGTGTGTTTATGGAGTACATGAACAGGATATTTCATCCGTATCTTGACAAGTTTGTGGTGGTGTTTATTGACGACATTCTGATCTATTCAAAGAATGATGAGGAGCATGCAAAGCATCTTAGAATTGTATTGGAATTATTGAAGGAGAAGAAGTTGTATGCGAAATTGTCTAAGTGTGAGTTTTGGTTAAGCGAAGTAAAGTTTCCTTGGTCAGGTGATTTCCAAGAATGGTATTGCAGTTGATCCTACAAAAGTAGAAGCGGTATCTCAATGGGAAGCGCCGAAGAATGCTTTGGAGATTCGTAGTTTTCTTGGTCTGGCAGGTTACTACAGGAAATTCATTGAGGGATTTTCGAATTTAGCTTTACCGTTGACTAAGTTGACGAGAAAAGGTCAAGCATTTGTTTGGGATATAGATTTTGAGAAAGGATTCCAAGAATTGAGGAGGAGGTTGACTAGTGCTCCGATTTTAATTTTGCCGAATCCGGAAGAATCTTTCGTGGTGTATTGTGATGCGTCCTTAATGGGTTTAGGAGGTGTTTTGATGCAAGATAAGCAGGTTGTGGCTTATGCTTCAAGACAGTTGAAGATTCATGAAAGGAATTACCCGACTCATGATTTAGAGTTGGCGGCTGTTGTGTTTGTGTTGAAATTGTGGAGGCATTATTTGTATGGTTCACGATTTGAAGTGTTCAGCGATCATAAGAGTCTGAAGTATCTCTTTGATCAGAAAGAGTTGAATATGAGGCAGAGGAGATGGTTAGAGTTTCTCAAGGATTATGATTTTGGTTTGAATTACCATCCTGGTAAGGCAAACATTGTGGCAGATGCATTGAGCAGGAAGTCTTTGCATATGTCAATGTTAATGGTTCGTGAATTGGAATTGGTGGAACAATTCAGAGACTTGAGTTTGGTCTGCGAGACTACTCAGAATAGTGTGAAGTTGGGCATGTTGAAGCTGACTAGTGGTATCTTGGAAGAGATTCGAAATGGACAGAAGTCTGATGTTGTTTTAGTGGACAAGATGACATTGATTAACCAAGGTCAAGGAGGTGAGTTCCGAATTGATGAGTATGGTGTTATGAGATTTGGTGATAGAGTGTGTGTTCCGGATGTTGCTGAGATCAGAAAGAGTATCTTGGAGGAAGGACATCGAAGTGGATTGAGTATTCATCCCGGTGCTACTAAGATGTACCATGACTTGAAGAAGTTGTTTTGGTGGCCTGGAATGAAAAAGGAAATTGCCGAGTTTGTGTATGCATGTTTGGTTTGTCAGAAATCAAAGATTGAGCATCAGAAGCCGTCAGGATTGATGGAGCCGTTGTTTGTTCCGGAATGGAAATGGGATGGAATTTCAATGGATTTCGTATGCCGGTTTCGAGAAGAGTGATTCTATATGGGTGATTGTCGATCGATTGACAAAGTCTGCTCACTTTATTCCGATAAGAATGGATTATCCGATGGAGAGGTTGGAAGAATTGTATGTCGAGAAGATTGTAAGTTTGCATGGTATTCCGTCTAGCATTGTGTTGGATAGAGATCCGAGGTTTACTTCTAAGTTCTGGCCAGGATTGCAGGAAGCTCTGGGTACTAAGTTACGATTGAGTTCTGCATATCATCCAGCATGATGGTCGACGGAGAGGACGATTCAGTCGTTAGAGGATTTGTTGAGAGCTTGTGTGTTAGAGAAAGGTGGAGCTTGGGATAGCTATTTGCCGTTGATAGAATTTACCTACAACAATAGTTTTCATTCGAGCATCGGTATGGCTCCGTTTGAGGCATTGTATGGTAGGAGATGTCGGACACCGTTGTGTTGGTACGAATGGAGAAAGTCGTGATTGGACCGTAGATTGTTCAACAAACTTTAAAAGATTAAGATGATTCAGAGAAGATGAGGACTTCTCGTCGTCAGAAGAGTTACCATGACAAGAGGAGGAAGGATCTTGAGTTTAATGAAGGAGACCATGTGTTCATGAGAGTTACTCCGATGACTGGTATTGGTCGAGCCTTGAAGTCAAAGAAGTTGACTCCGCTTTATTGGTCCGCTTTGATTACCAAAAGAGTTGGGAAAGTTGCTTATCGATCGCTTACCGCCGTCACTGAATTTGCATGATATTTTCCATGTATCTCAGTTGAGGAGGTACATTGCGGATCCGTCACATGAGATTCAAGTAGATGATGTTCAGATGCGGGATAATTTAACTGTTGAAGCAGTGCGGTACCTGCGAGAATCGAAGATCGGAAAGTGAAGCAACTACGTGGTAAAGAGATAGCGAGTAGCTTTGGGAGGACCAATGAAGGAAATGTAACTTCGGAGAGTCGATGAAGGACTCGTATCCCGAACTTTTCGTCTAAGGTATGTTTTCGAAGACGAAAACTCTTTTAGTGGGGGAGAGTTGTGACACCCCGATTTAATTCAAATATTAAATAAGTGAGAATTAATTATTTAATTGATTTAAAGTCTTAAATATTTAATTCATCTGGATTAATTGGATCATTTAATGAGGAAAGGCCTGGAGGTGTGCAGAGTAAATGGGAGGTGTGAGAGTAAATCACTCTACTAATTACTAGGTATGGATTAATTATTTTATTGTAATATTAAAAGGAAAAGAAAGGAAAAAGAGAAGGTTTTGGAGAAATCATTTCACGTAGAGTTGGAGAAAGAAGAGAAGAGAGGAAAAGCCGACGCCGAGAGAAACCGAAGAATCATCGCGAGGTAAGGGGTGATTTTGTTTGATTAATATGTCTTATGGGTTTTGGGAACCAATGGGATGATTGGGTATGTTAGGAAATGGAATTATAGGTTTATAGCATGAAACCCTAAGTTGTGTCAGTGTATGGAGGAATTGATCAGTAGTGTGTCAGATGACTGATAGGAATGTGTAAATTATGTTGTTTGATGTTAAAATGGTGTAAAATGGCTTTAGATCAGTGTTCCCAATATTACAATTCGTGGTTGAAAGTTTGGAAGTGGTAATGGATGCAAAATGTCAAAAAGTAGCGTAAATCATCACAAGTCGTGGGCCGGTTCCCTGGGAGGAACCGAGTTCAGTGTTAAAATTGGCAAAGGAAAATTACACTCGTGAACCGGTTCTGATAGGTAGGAACCGGTTCCCATTCATAAACCAGGCGTGATTTTAAAACTTTCAGAACCGGTTCTGATATGTAGGAACCGGGTTCCATGTGTATTTTTCCAATTTTTCTAAAACTTTAAAGATTCGTATTTTCTAAACCGTAACTCCGATTTGAGTGCCGTTTTCGGCGTTATTTCTTAAATTTAAAATACTACCTTTTGAAAAGAGAAAAATATTATTTTGCTAAATTATTTTAAAAATAGTCGCGCTCCCGATTTTTGAAAAGAGTTAGTAGATAAGGACATTGGAGAACTATTATGGATGGTCTGAGTTACCGAATGAGATATTAATGTTTACAATGCTGTATTTGATATTCATGTTGATTGAATGAGATGCATTGATGAATTGACATGATGTGATTTGTATGGATATCATGATCTGAGAATTTATGTTGCATGCTTTTATGATGCATGCATAAACATTTGTTGATTTGGTTCATTCCCATTGTGCGGAAGTTGGTTGAGCCAATAGACTTACCCGGAAGTTGAGGTAGTGAGGCTGGATTCTTGACCCAATAGCTATGGGCGAATCATGAATTTACACTGTCTTTCCACATGTAAACGGAGCGGTGTGTGTGAACTCGGTTCACGTTTTGGTACCACATGCATAGAGTCTGCATTGCATATGGGATTGTAACATGCTAGGATGGATTCCAGTGTTGCAATTTCCATTGTTTGATTATGTACATGTTCATTGTGTGCTTTGTGATTTGATTATGACTTGTGTTTGGTTAATGGATTAATGTATCTGTTTATTCCGTTGTATTCTAAAAACGTATAATGCATGTTATATTGAATTGAGATCTCACCCTTACTTTAACCATTTCAGATCCGAAGTGATTAGCCGCTTGGAGTTGGTGAGGATAGCTCTCTAGATTCGAGTCAGTCCATTAGTCCGCGTGTCAGTGTCGTGCTCTGGTAGATGTAACACTGGGAAACGATTGTTTGGAATCCTTTAATGGATATTTTAAATAGTTTTGAGTTATGTTAATTTATTATCCTGGAATGACTATTGATTGATATTCGGGATTAAATTATGTTTCATTTCCGCTGTTAAACATAATTTTGAGTATGATTTAATGGATGAATATTTTTCAGTGAAAGCATGACGTTGTTTGGTCAAAATTTTATGTTTTAAATTGTGACGCCTCTTAATTGTGGATAAACTCTGATTATTTAATTCTATAAAAACGTGGGTAATTAGAAGGGGTGTTACACTTCCCATGTTATTTATTATGCTTCTAGGACTTTAGATTCTACACAATCAAATTACGCCAAAACTGAAAAAGAACTTATAGCTATTGTTTTTGCTCTTGATAAATTCAGATCATATTTGCTAGGTTCCAAGGTTGTTGTTTTTACTGACCATGCAGCTTTAAAGTACTTGTTGAAGAAACTAGAAGCAAAACCGAGATTGATTCGGTGGATGTTGTTGCTCCAAGAGTTTAATGTAGAGATTAAAGACAAAAGTAGAGCTGAGAACTTAGTGGATGATCATTTGAGCATGATAGAGAGAGATGAAGATCCTTTTCCCATTCAGGATAACTTTCCAGATGAGCAGCTTTTACTTGTGCATGAGATTACACCTTGGTTTGATGACATTGTTAATTATCTTGTTGCTGCTGTTTTTCCTACAGGTGCATCTAGGTCACAGATTCACAAACTCAAGAGTGATGCCAAATATTATGTTTGGGATGATCCATATCTTTGGATGTTTGGTAGTGATCAAGTAATTAGGAGATATATTCTCGACTATGAGATTGAATCTATTTTGAATTTTTCTCATGCATCTCAAGTTGGGGGACACTTTGGGCCTCAAAGGACTGCAAGAAAAGTCCTAGATTCAGGTTTTTATTGGCCCACTATTTTTAAAGGATGCTTATGAGACTTACCGCACTTGTAAAGAACGCCAGATAGCAGGTACAAACATCACTCGTAAGAGTGAAATACCTCAGCAACCTATGCTTTTTTGTGAGGTATTCGATGTATGGGGAATTTGCTTCATGGGTCCATTTCCTGTATCATTTGGATTTTTGTATATTTTGCTTGTTGTTGATTATGTTTTAAAGTGGGTGGAAGCTATCCCCACTAGGACTAGTGATTCTAGAGTTGTTGCATATTTTGTCAGGTCTAATATCGTTTTCAGGTTTGGAATACCGCGAGCTATCATAAGTGTCCAAGGGACTCATTTCTATAACCGCACCATGGAAGCCTTGCTCCGAAAGTATGGAGTTGTGCATAGAGTTTCTACCTCATATCACCCACAAACTAATGGGCAGGATGAGATCTCAAACAAGGAGATCAAACAGGTTTTAGAGAAAATGGTGCAACCAAACAGGAAGGACTGAAGCCGCCATCTAGAAGACGCACTTTGGGCTCAAAGAACAGCTTTTAAGACACCCATTGGGATGTCTCCTTATCGATTTGTTTTTGGTAAGGCATGTCACCTTCCTGTAGAAATAGAACACCATGCTTATTGGGCGGTGACAAGTTGTAATTTGGAGATGCAGCAAGCAGGTATTGAAAGAAAACTCCAATTACAACAACTTGAAGAGCTTAGACTAGAGGCTTATGAAAGCTCTAGGATTTATAAAGAAAAAACTAAGTACTTCCATGATAAGATGATTTCTAGGAAGGAATTCTCTGTGGGCTAGCAGGTTTTACTGTTTAATTCCCGCCTTAAGCTTATGGCTGGGAAACTCCGATCCAAATGGATTGGCCCTTTTGTTGTTACTAATGTTTTCCCTCATGGTGCAATAGAAATTAAAAGTGCATGTACTAACAAAGTTTTTAAGGTCAATGGGTTGCGCCTGAAGTTGTTCCATGGAAGTTCAGCGCCTGAAGATGCAAGCATGGAGGAGCTTTCTTTGGAAGCGCCCAACTACACTGCAACTTGATCAGGGAGTTCTTCCTTCCTTCTCTTTACTTTATTATTCATGTCCTTTCATTGAGGACAATGTTTGTTTTAAGTGTGGGGGAGAGAACCATTTGTTTCTTTGTTTTTGTTTTGTGTGCATTGTTTTTTTTGTTTTCAGTTAAATAAATAATAATAAAATAAATAATAATAAAAAATAAAAGCATCCTATTAAAATTTTTGGGCTATAGATTAATCTGAGGTTAGTTGTGAGACCAGGAAAAGTGCACAAGATCGGTATCGTCTTAACACTTTAAGTTTTTTGCATATGGAAGTTAATTTGAATACTTATTATGACATAGCCTTGATTTATCATTCTTCTCTTGAGTAGTTTATCTTTGCAGTCAGCACCATCTCACACATGCTCTACGTAAGGGAGCCGATGAAAATAAGTGAGTGATCCAAGTTTTGAAAAAAAGAAAAAAAAGGAATGCACCTTCTAAGTTGGATGACCCTCACCCGGTCACTTAACTCAACGGTTGTAGAACCTACAAAAAATGACAAGACCCGTTGTTAGTTGGTTCAGTGGTTTCTGGTGCTGAACTTGGTAGGGCGGATTACGGTCTGATCCCCCGCAACTACAACTGGGTAAGCAAAGGGTTATACCACTTAGGTACCAGAACCCCATGCAAAAATAAAAAAAGGATTAGATTCACTAACCGGTCGCCTTACTATGAGTGTATGGAGATAACGGGATTAATGTGATTGCAAGATTAGTACCTGTCATTGCAATATTAACTGAAGAAGAGTTTGTAGCCTAGAATGAGTAACTGTTGATGTTGTTGTGTTTCTTTTTGAGTTTTAATTTCATTTTGCTCGGAGTGCAAAAGCTCAAGTTTGGGGAAATTTGATCAGTGCATTTTAATGCACATTCCTCCATATTTAAATTTAATCATTTTTATGCTTTTCTTTATTTATTTTTATATTTTTTAATGTTTTTCGAATTTAGTTTATTTTTGTTTTAATTTAATTTTCGTGCTTTATTTTCAGCATTTGCAACTTTCGCGGAAACATATATAATTTGAGCTACAGGAATCAGATCGAGGCGTTTGACCATGCGTTGGAAAGCTAAGAGAAAGAACTACAACTCTTTAGTTTTGGCCAGAAGATGATTCGGACTGTAGAAAGGTTGAAAAAGTCGTTGAAGTTGTAGCATTTTTATATTCAAGTTTTGGGTCATTTGTTTTGGGCCTGAGTTGTGTTTTTGACCCAGTTGGGTTATGACCCGAATCCTTGTCCTTGCTATACCTAGCAGCCGCTACAGTAATTTGAGATTACCTTTCATTATTGAGGAGAAAAATACTTTTTGTTTTTGACGATTATGATGAGGAACTAAACATCCAGAGTCGATCTGTTGTATTCAGGTTCAAACACTTGAGATTATTATAATGTTAATTTCAGTTTAATTCTTTTCAATAATATTTTGTGTTATTGTATGCTTAATTCGATTGCATGAAATATATTGATTCAATTTGGTTGATTGTATGATCCTATCTTAGACTCATCGCGTTTGCTTAATTCGTTGTTATGTCTGATCAATCATGTTTGCTTAATCCATGAAAATTTATCACGTTTGGTTAATTCGGACAATAGGATCGTACATCTCACAAACTTCACCGCGCTTGTCACTGGGTTTGTATCCAAATAGGAATAGATAATCTGCTTCGGGTATTAAAATTATAATAATCGATGATAGTAGGAACTGAATCGGTAGATTGACTTATTTTATAATCACTTATTTTAAGCACTTATTTTCTGCTTTTTCTTAATCGAACACCAAACTAACCCCCTAATTAGATTTACCTTCGGTTAGTAATAATCAAGAATCCTTGTGAGACAATTCGAGTCATTGTCGCTATACTATGTTTTCAAAAATTACTCATTTTGATTCGCGCGCGACAGCGGATCAGAAATTATAATCTATTTTTTGGTTTACCATATTCTTCAAGTAAATGATGAAGAAGTGGAAAAACCCTTTTCTCTTTGAACCGAAGAAGTAAAGTTAAAAATGGATTTAGATCTTAAATCTAAAAATTTCATAATAATGTCTTTAGATGATAACAATATTTTTGATGATTGTAAACTCGCGAAGGAAATGTGGAATACTCTAGAAAAGATATATGTAGTTGATCCAAGTATTAAACTAGAGAAGATGAACACAAGAGACGAAGATATCAACTTTAAAGATATACCGCAGTCAGGTGGTATTTATACAACTCCTCCGAAAATGCAAATCTATTATGACATCTTTGAGAGCTACATCTTCACGAAGCAGACAACATACAATGGTTAATAACATTGTAACTAGTCAAGCATAAATCTTGGAGCCCAGATTGTTGCATGACATCATGAAACCATAACTCTTCAACCTGCTGCAGCTTCTAAATATTCCTACTATGGTTGATGCATTTTAAAGTCTCGCGGTACTATAAAAAATACATAATCGTCATAAGGTTCAAATATTATAACACATATGTTTAAAAGAATAATTACTAATTTATTTTACCTCTCCATTTCACATGTGCCTAGAAACATGGTTTGCATACAGAGGAAGTAGTAAAGTGACATAGCGACCTCCTAGAAAAAAGTGGGATGTTCAACAAATTGACATCAATAATGCTTTTCTTAACGAATCTTTTCAAGAAGATGTATATATGTCTCAACCATACGATTTTGAAAATCAAGAATTCATCATGTTTTGCAAGCTGAATAAAGCCCTATATGGCCTTAAGCAATCTCCAAGAGCATGGTATGAAAAGATAATTTAAGAATTGATTCAGTTTGTCTTTTCTCATTGTTGGTTCTATTGATTGGCAACAATTTTGGTAAAACATTCTCCTCATAAATAACTTGAAGTTTACTGAAGTAGCAGATGTCCTGACATGTGAAACTGACAGAAGTGCAGAATTTTTAGGAAGTCATTTTGTTTGTTATTTGTATGCTTTGACTAAGGAAGCTTGAGAAACGCCTTCAGCAACTTACTTGGAGATTTAATATCATGCTTTCATGGAGAAAATATGGGAGGCACTGAAGACTTTTGAGTAAAGCAACCCTAGTTGTTGTTACTCTATTTAAAGGCTGCAAACCCTATTTTGTAGTTGGTCGTTCCAGTTTTAGAGAGTTTAGTTTTTAATTTTTGGTTGTTCATTGTGTTGGTTGTCAATTGTTAATTGTGATCCTCTTGAGTATTTCTACTTGAGAAGGATGGTTTTTGAGTTGTAAGTTTTAAATCACCATAAGCTTTGAAGCAAGTGTGATTGTGTGTCTTTGAAGATTGTCTTCAGTTTTAGTTGTTTTTAGTATCACGGATTGTGGTACTGAGGGAGTGAGCGGAGGTTGTCATATCTAAGTGTGGTATCTTAGGTAGAAGGGTCATTGGGTAGTTTGATTAATTGAGGAGATGTAAACAGGGAAGGTTTAGCTCCGAATTAGTACTAATAATAGTGAACTTCATCCATGGCTTGGAAGCCCCCAGACGTAGGTTAGTTAGAACCGAACTGGGTTAACAACTCTTTGTATTTTTATTGCTTTCTAAACTGTTAAATTTTGTTTTGGTTAGCTATGTTCAAGAAGATATAAGTGTCGTGACATTATCTTTGACATCTCATATCAGATACTAGAATTTCAATTGGTATCAGAGCAGGCATCCTGCTCTGTCTCTAGGTGAGATCTAGGGAAGATACTTTATGGTAATATGGACAAGGAGGCAATATATTTGAATAGATCACCCATTATGGATGGCTCGACATATGATTTGTGGAAGCCTCGTATGACAGCTTATATAAATTCCTTGGACAACAGGGCTTGAAAGGATATTTTGAAAGGATGGACACATCATGTGATTATTGGAGCTGATAATCAACCTACTGGTGAGCTGAAACCTGAAGAAAATTGGTCAAAGGAAGATGATGAACTAGCTCTTGCAAATTCAAAGGCATTAAATGCTATATTCAGTGGAGTTGACAGAAACATCTTCAGATTAATCAATACATGTGAAGTGGCCAAGGATGCTTGGGAAATACTCAAGACTACTCATGAAGGGAACTCCAAGGTTAAAATGTCAAAACTGCAGCTGCTCACATCTAAGTTTGAGAACCTAAGAATTAAGGAAGAGGAAAGCATTCAAGAATTCCATATGAATGTTCTTGAAATTGATGGTCCTTGTAGTGCCTTGGGTGAGAAGATTCTAGAAGAAAAGCTAGTAAGGAAGATGCTCAGATCTCTACCTAAGAGATTTTATATGAAGGTAACAACTATTGAAGAAGCTCAGGATATCAACAACATGAAAGTGGATGAGCTTGTAGGTTCACTTCAAACATTTGAGCTGAGTATAAATGAGAGGTATGAGAAGAAGCCCAAAAGCATATCATTTAAGTCCAACACTGAAGAGAAAAGTGAGGAATATGATCTGAATAGCGAGGAAGGATTGTCAAATACCATAGTCATGTTAGGAAGACAGTTCAATACAGTTCTGAAAATAATGGATGGTAGCTCAAGACCAAATGTCTGGAACATCCCATATGACATCAGTAGGACAAGTAATTCTAGGAAGAAAGCAGAAGTTGGAGAAAGATCAACTCAACAAAGAGAATTAAGATGCTATGAATGTGGAGGATTTGGTCACATCAAATGGGACTGTCCAACCTATCTCAAAAGACAAGACAAAGGGTTGAATGTACTGTGGTCAGATAAAGACTCTGAAGAGGAGATACAAGAGGAATTTGCCAAACATGTAACAGCCCTGACTGGTACATATGTTTTTGATGGAGATTCTAGTGATGAAGAACTGACTTTTGAGGAACTGGCTGCTACATATAAATAACTATGCATAAAAAGTGTTGAAGTTTTCTAAGAGAATGAGAAGCAGAAGAAGCTCATACTACAACTGCAAGACATAAAAAAGGAGCATCTGGAGATGATTAAGAAGCTTGAAGGTGAAGTATCTATGCTAAAAGGTGACCTTGATCAGATGACCAAATCGGTCAAGATGCTAAACAGTGGATCTGAGACACTGGACAAGATACTTCAAGCAGGAAGAGTTTCTAGAGACATGACTGGACTAGGGTACAATGGTACAAGGGAGTCCTCTACAGAATCTTCTCAAAATCAGGGTGAACCCAAGATGTCGAATCAGATGTTTCAACATCACAAAAGGAATAATCATAGACAACATAATAGAAGACATCAACACTGAAGATGCCATTACCATGGAAGATATGGTCACATAAAAACATTTTGCTTCAAGTTGTATGGTTACCCCAACTCTACACATCAATTAAATGTGTCTCAAGTTGGCCCAAAGAAACAGTGGATTCCCAAAGCAAATGTATCATGTTTCTTGGCTTACACTGCCTCAACAATGAAGACCACAGAAGACTGGTATTTTGACAATAGATCCTCAAGGCATATGACAGGAAACCAAAACTTATTGGTTAATTTTCAGGATCATCCAACTGGTGATGTCAATTTTGGAGATGTATTGAAGGGTAAAATCAAAGGAACATGAAAGGTACATAGTGCAAAGTTTCCTAACATTGAAGATGTATTACTTGTCAAAGGGCTAACTTACAACCTGATTAACATAAGTCAACTATGTGATCGAGGATTTAATGTGAACTTCACAAGAGCTGAATGTATCATTACAAACAAATATGGTGAAGTCATGATGAAGGGTAGAAGAAACAAAGACAACTGCTATTTATGGGTCCCTCTAGAGACAAATCTGAAAGACAAACAATTTGTAGACAAGAATTCCCTGAAGGACAATACAAGTTTGAAGTCAGCTAATCATAATGTCCCAATGAATGTTTTGACATTATTCAAATATGCCAAAGTTAATGAGCAGTCTACAAAGAAAAGAACCATGAATCTAGTTCAAAAATTCACTGAACTAAAACTAGTCAATAGTTATTCAAGAGTATGGAATGTATATGAATGCTCAAGAAGAGAGCAAGGGGTCTGCTTGCAAAAACAATTATAGCAATTAAAAGCATGTGGGAACATCATTAAGTGGCCTAACTTTTCAAAATATCACTCAACGATATTACAACATAAGGCGCAAGATATAAAAGGGCCAACCCAAGTTCAAATATCTCACTGTTTCACTACACGCTACACTACTCCTGCACACTCTAAAATCTCCACCTCCAATCCTCAGAAAATCAATCCTTCACACTTGATCATCAATATGTCTCAACACACTATACCAGGATCAAGCAACAAAGACGAAAGTATTGCAACTGAAGAAGCCTTAAACATTGTTTTACTTTCCATGATTCTTTGTTCGGATGCAAGACCTAAAAAGCTACGCACCCGCCATGCAAGACGTCCAAGGGAAACCTTTGCTCCAGTTGAAGTAATGTATCTGAACCACATATTGAGGGTGAAGCTGATCAAGATAGAGCATACATAGACAGGGAAATAAGGAGAATGGTTGTTGATACCCTAAAAGTGGGCTTACCTGTTGAAGGGATCACAATCCCTCTTGCCCAAATGACTGGTGAAGGTGTTCCAAAAGAACACATTGAATCATCCATGAGGGAAGAAGAGACTCCTCAATATAATCTTTAAAAATAAACCCTCCTTGATGAAGTCACGACTGATGTTGGAACATCATCCCTAAAGAAAATGCCTCAAGAAAAGCAGGTTGATTCAACTGATAAGATGACTGAGAAAGATGTAATTGATGTTGTTATAGATGTAGATACCTTATCTGACAATGAGCTGATTATTAATGTTAACCCTGGAATTGCAAAAAGGCTGAAAACAAGAAAAGGAAAAGTTGTTGCTTCCAGAACCCCATCAAAACCTGTCAAGAAGAAGGTTATGTATGGTCCTCCAAAAGGGTAGAGCAAAGCTACTCCATCAGCCAGCAAGAGGAAGATAAGATCAGAATCTGAATTTGATTATGATGTCGAGATAGATGTCCCAGACATCTCACCAGTAAAGAGGTCCATTATTCAGAGGACAAATGACAACGTCCTTGATGCTCCTACTGACAACATCTCATTCCACTCCATCAAATTTTAAGATATATATATATATATATATATATATATATATATATATATATATATATATATATATATATATATATATATATATATAGAGGAGACCGCCTTGGAGGGAGCTAGGAAAAGATGCCTTGGGTTGTAAGGAAGTTATGAAATTGATCTCTGAAGCAGGATTGCTGAAGACAGTGACCAAGTTGTCAAAGTGCTATGAAACCCTAGTCAAGGAATTCATAGTCAACATTCTTGAAGATCATGATGACAAGAAGAGCCAAGAATTTCAGAAAGTGTTTGTCAGAGGAAAGTATGTAAATTTCTCACATTCCATCATCAACCAATATCTAGAGAGGAGTGAGAAGGAAGAAAGTGAGATTGAAGCCAATGATGACCATATATGCAGAGTCATAAGTGCAAATCAAGTCAAGTCTTGGCCTATGAAGGAGAAGCTATCTGCTAGAAAATTGAGTGTGAAATATGCAATTCTACATAGAATTGGTGCAGTAAACTGGGTGCCAACAAACCACACAACAACTATCTCTGTGGGACTGGGAAAATTCATCTATGTAGTTGGCATGAAAATTCCATTTAATTATGGTACTTATATTTATGATCAGACCCTCAAGCATGCTGACATTTGTGCCACAAATCTTCCCATAGCTTTCCCCACTCTCTTAAGTGGAATTAATCTGCATCTACATCCTGGAATTCTGTCTACAACTTTTAATGCTGAATGTAAAAGAGTTACCCCTCTGTCCCTACATCAAAAGTTGTTTGCTGGAGCACATGTCCCAGACATTGTCTCAACATCTGCTGGTGCTACACTGAAAAAAGAAAATAAAGGGGATGTGATTGTTGAACTTACTTCAAGTTGCACAGAATTGGATGAGGTCATACGAATTAGCACATCAAGGAAGCTGAAACTTGAAGAGACCATCCTAGCTCTGAAGAAGAATGGTGTTGTAAGTGTTGCTGAAGAGGCACCAGAAGAAGAAGCAAGCAGCTCAGCAACTCAAATCTCTTCTAAAGCTGGCTCAGGAGAAGAAGGAAGTGGAGAAAGTGGAGAGTTTGCAGGTTCTGCAGATCACTAATTGGCTTGAAGATGTTGATTGTGTTTCCATCTGGTTTTTGTCTATCCCCCTTTTATGTAATTTTGGCACTTAAGTGAATGACACATGTTTTATTCTGGGTTGTAGTTAACATTAGACAGTAAGTAACTTAGTTGAACCTAGTATTTATTTCTGTTAGCCTCCATGATTTTTTTTGGTTTGGCCAAATTATGGCTAAAAAGGGGGAGAGTATGATTGGCAATTAGACATTAAGTTGAGGGGGAGCAGTTGTGAACTATTGCAGATGTGAGCATTTATGAGTGGGTTGTGTTTGTTTCTTTGTGATTCAAATTGTGAGCAGATGAGGTGATGACTATGCCAAGGAGGAACTGTTGTTGTTGTGTTCATTGTTCATTGTGTGTTTCTTATGCTGAGAAGAAGCTGAAGTGTTAATTGTGTTGTGCTCTGATGTGTTTATTGTTGATTGTGTATCTCTGAAGATACTATGTGATTTCACAAGAAGAGAAGTTGTTGTGCATGGGAGCCAAGTTTTTAATTGTAAATTGTGCATATGTGTGTATTATGTGCAGGGGGAGTAAAATGCTGCATCTTTGAATGTTCTAACTGATGTTTGAACATTTGTGTTAATTGTTCGCTGCTATCTCTGTTTTGATTGTGATATTGTTTTTTATTGTGCTGCTCTGATATATGTACTTGAATGCCTATGTTTATTATGGTGATTTTTTAATTGTTTGGCCTGCACCCCAGATAATGTTTTAGCCAAAATTTGCCAAAGGGGGAGTTTGTTGGTTCTATTGATTGGCAACAATTTTGGTAAAACATTCTGCTAAAAAATAACTTGAAGTTTACTGAAGTAGAAGATGTCATAGCAGATGTCCTAACATGTGAAACTGACAGAAGTGCAGAATTTTTAGGAAGTCAGTTTGTTTGTTATTTGTATGCTTCGACTAAGGAAGCTTGAGAAACGCCTTCAGCAACTTACTTGGAGATTTAATATTCTGCTTTCATGGAGAAAAGACAGGAGGAGCTGAAGACTTGTGAGTAAAGAAACCCTAGTTGTTACTCTATTTAAAGGTTGCAAACCCTGTTTTGCAGTTGGCCGTTCCAGTTTTAAAGAGTTTAGTTTTTAATTTGTGGTTGTTCATTGTGTTGGTTGTCAATTGTTAATTGTGAGCCTCTTGAGTATTTCTACTTGAGAAGGACTATTTTTGAGTTGTAAGTTTTCAATCACCATAAACTTTGAAGCAAGTGTGATTGTGTGTCTTTTAAGAGTGTCTTCAGTTTTAGTTGTTTTTAGTATCACGGGTTGTGGTACTGAGGGAGTGAGCGGAGATTGTCATATCTAAGTGTGGTATCTTAGGTAGAAGGGTCATTGGGTAGTTTGATTAAGTGAGGAGGTGTAAACAGGGAAGTTTAGCTCCAAATTAATACTACTAATAGTGAACTTCATCCATGGCTTGGAAGCCCCCAGACGTAGGTTAGTTAGAACCGAACTGGGTTAACAACTCTCTGTGTTTTTATTACTTTCTGCACTGTTAAATTCTGTTTTGGTTAGTTGTGTTCAAGTAGATATAAGTGTCGTTATCTTCCACATCTCATATTTGATACTAGAATTTCACTCATAATAGGTGTGATCACACTCTATTCACTAAACCCACCAAGGCCTTATCATGTATCTCCTAGTCTATGTTGGTGATATCTTTATCTTTGGGTCTTATTTTAGCCTACTTCACAAGTTAATAGACTATCTCCATGCTACGTTTGCACTTAAAAAGCTTGACAAGTGTGAATATTTCTTAAGTATTGAGGTGGAGCATTTGTCCACCAAATGTATGCTCCTCACTCGGACCAAGTATATTTGAGACCTTCTTGCTCTAGCCAATATGATTAATGCAGATGATATATCTACCCCAATGATGAACAACCACAAACTAAGTATAAATATGTGATAGAGGGGCTTTCCTCCTCTATCATACCCTCATCGATATAGGTCTATGATAGGTTCTCTCCAATATGCGACTCTCACAAGATCTGATATTTCTTTAATTGTTAACAAATCCTTCCAATATATGGCTACTCCTTTGGATTCTCACTAGTCTGTTGTCAATAGGATGCCACGATATCTTAGTGGCACCATTACACATGGATTGCTCATTTTTCCATATCAACTAGCATACAAATTTTCTCTAAAGGCCTATAGTGACTTGCATTAGGCAAGTAGTCCAGATGATCACACGTATACTTCCGAATCTTGCTAAATCAAGCATTGAGGCTAAGTATTTTGGCTTGGCTCACACCATTTTAGCGTAACTCTAGATGGAATCACTTCTCCCTAAGCTTGTAGTGTTTTTCTTTCCTCCTACTCTTCTTTGTGACAATCTTAGTGCAATGTATTTGTCACACAATCTGATCCTTCATGTCATAATGAAACGTATTGAATCGACATCCACTTTGTTTGAGAGAGAGAGTCATAATCAAGAAGTTGTAGATCTGACATGTTTCTAGCACAGTTCAAGTTGCTGACACTTTTACTATGCCTTTTGGCACAACAACTTTCAATAACCTCCGCACCAAGCTCAAAGTCACTTTCTACATTGCTCATTTAGCTTTTGGTGAAGTATTAGAAGATTTGATCAAGTTTCTCCATCTTATGTTATGCGTATATAGAGTTGCATCGCGTATGTATGTATAAATTAGAGATGCAAAACAAGTGCTAATCACCATGCACATGCGTACGTTGTATAAATTAGAGGTACAAAACAAGTGCTAATCACCATGCACATGCGCATGTAGTAGAGAAACATGATTGAAAGAGAAATATGATTAAGTTAGAACTCATAAGACAATGAAGTTCACATTCTATCAAATTCTAAAATTTGTTCAAATTTGAGGGTAAGTTACCCAACTTATCATGCTAAATACAATACATAACCAAATTGGCAGAATTCTAACCATATTCCAAAATAAGAAAACCATAAACAATGTGAATATGATGAGTAAATGTGACAAGAAAAAATAGCAAACAACAACAAATTCAAACTTCGATAGTTTTTTGATTTAGAGCAATGTATCTCCATCTCTCTTTCTCCACAAAATCTGCATCAAGAAACCTAGAAACAAAAGCCCATAACCTATAAACATCTTCAAAGTTTGTCAAAAAGCCCAATGTAGCAGTTAAAACCCATATCCCATTCTCATCTAGGCTTTTCTTCTTCTTGGACAGGCCCATCTTCTCAACCTCAGTGGCTTTACTTTCCAAAGCCCATTCCCTTTCTTCTATGTTCTTATCTAAGAACTTGATATTTCTCAAACATGACCTACTTAATGAGATATTATTTCTATCAGCTAACTTTTGCACAAGTGCTGGATCAATTTTTTCTCCTTTCCAGTCAAATATATTAAATGCAACGGTAGATCCACGATGAGAGTTAATCTTTGGACCATAGATTCTAATCAAAGAAAATCTATTTTCTTCACGAGGATGTTGAAGACTCATGAATGCATTAACAAGCCAATTAACCAAATACCTTGTTCTTGTACTAATCACAATTAGTCCCACTGTGTCTGCATGGTCTAATCCTCTACACTCAATTTCCAATCTTTCATCCTTCATGTTCATATCTTGTAGCTCCACAATTTCTGATGTTAATGATGATGCTACCTCGTTAGTCCTCGAAGATTCTGGTAATTCAGAGTTCGGCTTTTCGGTATTATTTGGAGTGAGGCTTATAATTCCCATGCTTGTAGCATTGCCTAAATCCTTGAGAGATGAAAGACTTGATTTTTTGACAAATAAACAACCAAACCCAGATGGGTTTTCGCCGAAAATCTTGTAAAATGAACAAATCATGAAATCAGGTTTAAACATAGACAAACCTAAAGTATCCATTTCTTTAGGTCTTAATGCACATAAATCAAGCAAAACATGCCAACCATTTTCTTGTGCCATAGACATCCAAAAATATGAATATGGTGATCCAGTAGCCTTTGAATATAGTGGAAAAACAAATAAACCACTTTTTCTCTTCTCTTTCTTATATTTGATCATTTTCTTGAGTTTTCTCCATTCCATTCCTAGACTGGGCCAGGTGAATTCTGCTGACAAAATTTTTACTCCTTGTTTCTTGCAGCTATCAATCATCATTTCTAATGCTTCATTGTTATGATCATTAACTGTTAGAAGCTCTGAACCTTTAGATTGAAAATGGAATGAATCAGCTACAAGTTTAAAAGCAGATACCTCATTAGCGATAAAAACTAAGGCGTATTCGGTTTGGGACACATTCATAAATGTCATTATTCTTTCTCTAATTCTTGATTCTAGTTCCGATTCTTGTCCGCGGTAGAGTATCTGTGACTTCAAGTTCATGGACTTAATGCATACATCGAAGAACGATTGTTCTAAGTTCAAGTATGGAGTAGATGGTGATGATGATGAAGAAGCAGCTGCTGGACATGATTTTTGATGCTGAGACTGAGAATAAGAGAAAAGGCCATTTCCTGTGTAATCGAAACATATATTCGAGAGATTGTTATTCAAGTGATGATATTCTTGTGCTCGGATTTGATCTATTTCGAAAGTTGAGGAAATTTGAGGGAATGATTTGATGAAGTTATTATATGAGTCTTGTAAAAGTGGGAGAGATTCATGGTTTGTGAATTGTGTGTTTGGGTAAAGACTTGAGGATGTGGCTGCGGTTAAGTCAGTTTTATTTGAGTTGGAAGTGTTGTTATGGGTGGCCTCAGAGGCAAGAAATGGAGATGGAAAACAACCATTGAAGCAAGGCTGTGAGCATGTTCCTCCAGAGCATGGTGGGTGCATTTTCGTGTATTGACTTCAAAACATTGACTTGAAATTTTGTAGTAAACGCATAATTTAATGTATGCCATACATACATATATGTTCAAAACTCTATAAACTGACAGCACTGGAAAAAAAAATGGAAAAAAATGTCAGTGTCTATGTTCGTGTCAAACATCGATACTAATATGACATATATCGACAATTATAATTATTTTTGTTAAATTACTTTTTATGAATATATAAATGTTAGTATGGAAGTCATGTTTAGTGTATGGTGTCTTGTATCTATGTCTTGTGTTTAAAGAGTTATGAGTTGAATGAGAAATAATTTTATGAATACACATAGTTTTTTACCATAACACACGGCAATATTACATGGTTTCATACCCAACAAAGATGGGAAATTCGTGACATATTTATTACTGAGTACCCTTGTTGAATGAGGTTCGTTAAAGACAATAATAATGGCTTTATCTAACACACCGGTGAAGATCACTGTCTAGACTATGACATTGGCTGGGACTGGTCCACACGTTAAAGTTTCATTTCATGATCTTACCATAAACCCTTCTTCCTAGATTATGCATGATGCTTTATGAAGGGATAAAAACGGTATTTTAACTTTTCATGTTTCTATCGTAGAGATGCCTTTTAGAGAAACAACAAGGGCTAAAGTGCATGAGCTGGGTTTTCATACAGTAGGACTAATAATGTTGACTCTCAGTTTTTTCTTTGGAATTATTTCATTGCAATTTGGATTTACATAACAATAACTAATGTGACGTGTCTATACATCACTCATTTGAAAAAAAATCAGAGAGAATAGTCTATTGAAATATTTTATATTTAAATATTATTTAACTATTATATTTCAATAATTTTTATGTGGATATATATATATTTATATGAATTATATTAGCTATTTTATTAAATAAAGTGTCTTAAATAATTATGTGATCAAATAATATTAAAAGGCTATTTAGATTTCATTTAAGAATTATTTAATTAATTAATTAATTAAATAATTGGGCAAGGACTCAAATATGAGTGAACGTCAAGATGATATATTTGGGAATAATGGGAACCCTAATTGACTATCACACTATATAAAGGCAATGGTCCCAAATATATCGTACGTAAGCAAATGACCTCTTCTCCCCACCTGAAGAGTGTTAAAGGCATTAGGAGTACCGGTTGAAGAAGATCCACAAGCCAACAAATGTCGATCACTTGTCTCTACACTATTGCGATTCATGATTACAATTATCATATGGATCCAGGTATTCCTCAAATCTCAAATTTCGTATACTAACATATTGTAGATCCTATAGTTATATACATGATCACAATTATTTATTATATTCCAAACTAAAGTATATGGTGTAATATATATATAACATGTATATGTGATTAATTATTATTGAAATAATTTCAACAAGTGGTATCAGAGCAAATCTTTGTTTAGTTTATTGAGATTTGTTTTATAAACACCAGTACTTATTTTTTGGATCATGAAAACATATATTTTAAATTTATTTTTTTATTTTAATATTGATATACATGTTTTATGAGACATGAAGTTTTAATGATAGTTTTTGAGTAATTTTTTTACTCTTACTATGGAGTTATATTTTGTGTTTTATATTTATTTTCTAAATATTTATATGAAACTAACATCTTCCATATCTTTTATATGAACTCTTGAAAATAGACTTGATTACCGTATATATTTATATAATATTTATTTTGGTGATCACATTTGGGATTATAATTGTGATTTAAAAAAAAAAACTATGATATTATGGTAAAATTTTTTTTACTTTTAAGTTATAATTCATAGAATTATATTTGTGATAATGAAAAGTTTTGAATTTGACATACACACTATATGATAAGATTTGTTTAAAAATTAAAATTTGAATAATTTTGGAAGAAGAGTATTTGTGAAAATTTTGATTTTCTTTAGGAGATATGTAATTTAATATATATTATGCTACATATATTTAGAATCACATATATGATTATATGACTGATAATTGAGAATCCTAAATTAGAAATATTATTATGTTTTATTAATCTTGAAATTAGTATAAATTTATAAAATTTATGTTTTATTATGAATTTGTTCACATACTAAGGACTTTTAAGAAATATTATTATTATCAAACGACATCCTAAATGAATACGACCTACATTTGTGGATATAAATTTAAAACTCTTCCCATTGAATTTATTAAAACGTCTAGTAATTTTGGTTGAGTTGGTTGAAGCAACATGTTGCAAAAGTAATCTTAGTTGTGTAAATTTGATTCAATAAGAATTACAAAAGATGTAGTTTGTAATTGTTCATGCGAACTGTTGTAGTCTTCCAAAAGGAAGACACAACTTGGCCGAACAATTGCATACTTGTGATGGTAAATATGTGGTAGTTATTAATTTTATCCATCTGGATAATGATTGATGTCAAAGACGTCTATTATCTGATCGGACTTATTATTTATTACTTAATTTTTTTGACATTTTTTTAATTTTTTTAATTTTTTTAATTTTTTAAGCTGAATTTTTTTTTATTTTTTTAATGAATTTTTGTAATTATTTTATTTTATGAAATTATTTTTATTTAATTAATATTTTTTACAATTATTTATATAATAATAACTATATTTAAAAGTAATTGTATTAAATTTTGTAACATTTCAGAATTTTTATGAATAAATTATAAATTATATTTAGTTAACACTTTGAAATTAGACAATAAATATTAAAAACGTTATTACCCAAAATAAAATAATATTTCATATTTAAAATACAACCTGACAATAAGAAATAATATGTTTTAATACTTTTAAAGTTAAACTGAAAATAACTCACCATGGATATAATTTCTATTGTAATAGTTATGAGTATACAATTTAATTAACTTATTATTATTTGAATCAATTTTATGTCACTTACATGTAAAAGTATAATATATCTATTTTAATTTGAAATTTAAAAACAATGATTAATTTTATAATCAAATTCTAATTATACTTGACATTTTGATTATACTTGATATTTTAAAATATATTGTGATTATGATTTTGAATTGTCTTTAAAATTGAATTAGATATAATCTGTGTTAATTTTTAAATTTAAATATACTAATTTTAAGTTCTTAAAATTATGTTTTAAAAAAAATAGTGTTATAATATATCATTATGTTTGTAACTTGTTTCGTTAGTGGTATTCAATACCAAAGATTGAAATTTGTACAAAATAGAAGAAAAGTATTTGGTTTTAAATATCAAAACAAACAATTATATTAGTGTGTATTTTAACTATTCTCTAATTTATATCAAATAAAAAGTATATATCTATAAGTTCTATTCTATTTAAAGTTAATTTTATTTTGGGATATGTTTTAAGAAGGAAGTTATGATGTCTAAAGATTTTAAGATTAAAATAATTTATTTTAAATATGAAATATTATTTTATTTTAAGTAATAACGTTTTTAATATTTATTGTCTAATTTCAAAGTGTTAACTAAATATAATTTATAATTTATGCATAAAAATTCTGAAATGTTACAAAATTTAATACAATTACTTTTAAATATAGTTATTATTATATAAATAATTCTAAAAAATATTAATTAAATAAAAATAATTTCATAAAATAAAACAATTACAAATATTCATTAAAAAAATAAAAATAATTCAGCGTAAAAAACTAAAAAAACATAAAAATAATTAAATAATAAATAATAAAAATAATTTAATAAAACTTAAAAAAATTATTATAAAAAAATATTAAAAAAATAATGTTTTAAAAATTTAAATAAATGAGAATTAATAAAAATTCCACTTGGATTTAAAAAATAATTCAAAATAAAAAGAAAAGCCATGTGGATTGCCACATAGGCAAAATTATAGAATCTTTTCTAAAAAAATGCATCAGGGTCTTTGGAGCTGGAATCTTTATTTGTTAAGGTTTAACGACTAATTTTTTTTTTAAGGGGGGACAATCAAGACACGCTCATATGGCAGGGGGTAGAAGGCTACTAACCCAAAATTAAATAAAAGGATTAAAAATAATTTTGAAATTAGGTTATTTAAATTGGACTTTATTGACGAAATACATAAATAGTATTTTTTTCACCAAAACAAAACTCCAAGAAAATTACCCAAATTCAAACAGAGGTCAACAAGTATTGAGAAAATAAAAGGTGAAATGAAAGGTGAACAAGTATTGACAAAATAAAGTCAGAAAATATTTTTAAACAATAAAATAAAGGTGAAATGAACCAAAAATGGAAAAAAAAAGTAAAATCAGTAAAATAAAATAAAATGAGGTCACCAATATTTGTCAAATGACCATTGGATCCTTCCAGAAATTTTCTAGAATTTTAAAATATCATAAAGTATTTTAAAACAATTAAAAACCTCAAATAAAAGGGAAAAATCATAAAAAATATCAAATCTGAAAATAAAATTATGAAAAATTAAAATTCAGAAAGATAATATTTCAAAATATTTTTGTGAATTTTTTCATAATTTTTGGACTAAAAATGAATTTTTTATGACTTTTTGAAGTTTAAAGCATTTAAAAATATAAATAAGAAAGTAAAATAAAAGCCAAAAAAATGTGAACCATCTGATCATAGTCAAAACACGTGAGTAAGCAGATCCAAAGGATCACACGCGTTGTGCTTGATATGGACCTCCTTGGTTTTCACACAAATTACAATTTAAATTAAGTTTTAAAAAATAAAATCAGAAATAATGTCACGCGTTAGATCGAGTCTGACTCACAAAAGTAATCATATCCAAGGGCTCCGGAGAAGCGCGCATGGTAGAACGTTATCACAAGATCCAATTCAAAAATATTACATGTCAAGCCCTCATTGGTTGAAGACAGACACATAGGTCGTCTTCAACCTCCGGCCATCCTCCATACGTGATCCTCAAACTGTGAAATAAATTCTTCATACCGATGCCATTCGCTTTGTCTCTTCAAGACGATTCTAATGGTACCCTCGCGAAGAATTTATTTCACTCGTACCATGAACAATTTGGAAAAATCAGAAATAATAACGAGCACTTGTTTCCAGAAATTCTCAGTCAATACTTGATGAAAACACAAATGGTGAAGATTACAAGGATCAGGGAGATTAGGAGAGTGCAATGATGCTTTATTTTACAAAGTTTGATGGAGATTCCTTTCTAAGAGAAGTTCACTTTCAGAGCTTTGAAACTAGACTTTGATAGCACGATTCAGGAAGCTTCAAGGCACGATTTTTGTTCTGTTAGCTTCAGTGAGGTTCAATGAAGAAGAATGAATGGTTAATTTCAAAATGGAATGACTTCGAGAGTGAAAATGAAGTTGCAGAAAATCTGATTCAAGAGAGAGTTTGGCAGGGGTTTTCTGGCTATCAAAGCTTGAGGAAATGAGTGAGGAATGATCCTCTATTTATAAGGAAGTGAGTGGTGATGAGAATGAGAAAGAATTGTGAGATTTAGAGCAAAATCGTGCAAGGTTTGTGCACGAAGGAAGTGTGACCTTGTGTGCATTAAAACTCAACCAAAACATGTGTTTCAAGGTGCTTATTAACTTTAGGAAACTTCTAAACATGATTAGTCATGAAATCAAGGCTTAATTTTGGCTTAAAATTGACTGGTAGCGCAAAATGCACAAACTGATGGTGTGCTCAAAACAGATTTTAGCACAAACTTTAAACTGAGGCCAAATCAAATTTCTTCATGTGTTTCCTGATTTTCCTTGAACGAAAAGAAGTATTCAAAGAGTAGAACACAATTCAAAAAGAATCAAATCCAATGGTTGCTTGAGTTGAGAGCTATGGCCTTTAGGATTTGTTAAAAAACACCGATTTTTCAGGCCAGGCCTTGGTCAAGCATGTCAACTTTCTAAAAATGACCTATAATCTTTTCTTTTCAAAAATGATTTTCCATTCAAAATTTGCTCTTGATCTTCAAAGATGATATGAAGTAGACCTCTCAAGGAACAATTAGCAAAAAGAATCACTCGAAAATGCCAAAAATTTAGAAAGTTATGGCCTTGTGAAGTTGATGGAATTTAATGAAATGACCTATAATCTTTTGATTTCTTCAAGCAACTTGCAAACACTTTCAATCTTTAAAATTTATATGGAGATAAAATTCACATCCTCAAGATTGTTATGCAAAAGAATGTCCTCAAGGTGATAAATGATGATCAAGATATGATCTTTTGAAGTTGATTGACCAACAATTGAGAAATTCATCAAAGACTTGTAATATTTTGACCTCATAGGCAAATTTCCAAGCATTTGATTTTCCTAACAATTTAACTAAGTTGTATTAGACATCCTTAAGTTAATTGCGAAAGAAGAATGAGTTCAAGGAGACAAGGAATGACCAAGTTATGATCTTTTGAAGTCATACAAGATAAATGTAGCATCAATATAGAGAGTGGGCAATCATAGACTTCTAAAACAATCTTATCATCAATCAAACTCCTTGGATCCAATCATATTCATATTAGAAGTCCTCTTAAGAATCAATGACTTTGAAATCATCCACAAACTTCACACAAACACCAAGATATGGTCCTCCGAAGTCCAAAACCCTAATTCAAGGTAGATGGCCATAGAATGGTGAATTCTTTGAATTTGATGATCTCTTTCAAACATGAAGTATATACTCAAGATGAGAGACCATAGCTGATGACAAGAGAAATCTCCAATGGGAGACAATACTTTCAAAAATCTTGAGGATTGATGAGAGAAGGTATGGAAATAAACAAATGAACCTATTGATTCCTTGAACAAGAAAAATTTGTGCACCATTCACCTACAACATTTGGAGAGTGAAGTATTCACACATTATTGTTAGTGAAACATCAATCATCACATACATTCAATGGTGTTTGGTGATCTCCCAAAGGAAAAACCAAATATAAGAGAGGGAGAGAGAGACCATTTGATCTTTGTGTAATAAAATGGTATGAAGTATGAATGAATCTTAGGGGCAAAAATTAGGGTACAACAAAGATACTGAAGACATGCTAAGAAAGACAACTCATCCAAGAAGACGAACTAATGGGGAAAGAAGCTCAATATAATGGGAGAGAGAGGAACATGACCCCACTGGAGAATGGGAACCCAACTTTTTTATAATATTATTGACTTAATACAGGGCAAGGAAACGGAAAGGGAATAATAGCCACGATCCATAGATAGACGACGAAATATCTCCTCACAGAGGAGTTAGCAAAAAAAAAAGAATGACACCAACTTTCTAAAGATAGTAAACCATCAATCCAAAACAAATACCAAATTTTTTTTCTAACCAAAAGGTGGTAAGAAGACAACATCAATAACATACAGACTTTCCAAAGAGTTTTGGCGCTTCACCATCGACAGGATGAAACTTCTTCTCTAACCATAATATTTCATCCCGACAGGGTAACAAAGCGATCATACAATCACAAGTTAAGATTTTTCCTAGTGGAATATTCAACAAATCAACAACGAACTATCTCCCATAATGACGATATTACTATCCATCGAACATTCAAACCATTGATAAATTGCCTTCCATAATGACAAGGCTATCATTCATCGGTAAATAATTTTTTGACAAACTGTCTTCCATAACGACAAGGCTACCGTTCATCGATAAACAAATTTTTGACAAACTGCCTTCCATAACAACAATGCTACCATTCATTTATAAACAAATCTTTGACAATCTGCCTTCCATAACGACAAGGATACCATTCATCGGTAAACAAATCTTTGACAAACTGCCTTCCATAACAACAAGGCTACCATTCATTGATAAACAAATCTTTGACAAACTACCTTCCATAACGAAAAGGCTACCATTCACCGGTAAACAAATCTTTGACAAACTGCCTTCCATAACAACAAGGCTACCATTCATCGGTAAACAAATCTTTGACAAACTGCCTTCCATAACGACAAGGCTACCATTCATCGGTAAGCAAATTTTTGACAAACTGCCTTCCATAACAACAAGGCTACCATTCATCGATAAATAAATATTTGACACACTGCCTACCATAAAGACAAGGCTACGATTTATCGGTAAACAAATCTTGCTGCAAACAGCTATAGGAATCAGTCTGCAATGAGCTTGTAAATCACCCAAGGAGACAACACAGAGAAACATTTATCACTGAGTTTGTAAATCTTCCAACGAGATGTTCAACAATGAGCTTGTAAATCACTCAGAGGGATACCGAAAAGAAACATTCAACAGTGAGCTTGTAAATCACCCAAAGAGAACTTCCAATAATGAGCTTGTAAATCACCCATCGGAGATAAACATCAACAACAAGGCTTCAACATGCTGAAGAGATACGGTCGATCCTCAACGAGATATTCCTCGTAGGATTACCAACAAGAAGCCAAATTGGAATTAACAGATTTGCTGGGGAATATTGGTGGTCACAAATAAACATACCATCACTTGCCGTTGAGAGAAGATGGTAGTAATATTGTGGGGAAATGAGAACGGACTTCCTGGGGAAGGATAAAGTACAAACCCACTGAGGAGATAAAATCTTCTTGTGCAAAATAAATGCACTCATCATCCCGAGTTTACATTCCAATCAAGACAAACAAAACTTCCTAGAGATCAAAATTCAAACCACAAACACAGTGGGGGAAAGGATCTGAGAAGGTGGAGATCTGAGGGGAAGAAATGAAAACTCTTTCTGCGTAAAGTTGGTACTCTATTGGAGAGAGGATATAGACTCTAACCGAATATCAGAAAAACATCAATCTATGCAAATAAGCAATGATTTGAAATTTAGCTATGCGTGACCTATGTATGTACATGAGATGCATAAGGACATTTTATTGGAGATCATCATGGAAGGTCGACTAGTGCACGGACAACACTCGGCCAACATAAAGTCTTCACAAACCATCAACCGAAGGGTAGCTCTTTATCACATCAAATTTCAAAATAAGTTGCAAGCATATCGTAAACATTCCTAGGTTCCTTCTGATGGAAGCATCCTATGGGGTGTCACCATGTCTCATCAGAGCACTACTCTTACCAACTCTTATGGGAAAAAAGGGTCATTCTATGGAAACAATCCGCTTTGCACTTATATCTCATATTCAAACAAAAAATGTTATAGAGGTCCTGATGGTACCAACTTCAACATTATCAATCTTGTTTGTTATTAGGACAGTTCCATTTTATCCCTTTGCTTCACATCCGAAGTAAACACATTTAGATTGCAAAATTTTGCGTAAGCATGTTCTAACGAATCTGTTTGTTTTGAAATGCATTTTCAATAATAAAAGAAATTTTTTATGGCTGAATAAAATAAGATTGCAAAGGAATTGGATAAAAGCTCAAATTTTATTAACAGAATGGTAGCCTGCCAATAGCATGACCCCATAGATGATTACAATTTTTTTGAAAAATGGTAAGTACATGGAAAAGGTACATCGAAAAACAATGAACCCTATTCTCCCTAACAAATTTGAATTCCTATATTGTAGTCTTCAGTTGAGGTATGAAGATAATCCATGCAGATTGTTGCTTCTACGATCAAGTCTTGTACGATGTAGTTACTTGCCATATAAGTCCCTAAATTTTTCCTAGACAACCCTTGCGGGTTTTCATCCTACCGAGAAATTTATTCTGTTTATGTCTCTAATTTTTGCCTAGATCGTCCTTTCAGATTTTTAGTCACCGAGACGCCCTTTTTTGCCTAAGTTGCCCTTTCAGGTTTTTAACTTAGCGAGCTATTCTTTTATTTATTTTGGCGAAGTATTTATTGACTACATCATCATTTAGAGGACATGGGAACTCCTCGCCATCCGTAGTTTCAAGAATCAATGCACCTCCAGAGAAGGCTTTCTTGACAACATATGTGCCTTCATAATTGGGAGTCCACTTGCCTTTGGAATCAAAGTTTAAAGAAATGATCTTTCTGAGCACAAGGTCGCCTTCTCTAAATACACAAGGTTTGACCTTCTTATCAAAAGCTTTCTTCATTCTTTTTTGGTTATAACAGACCATGACATAAAGCAATCATTCTCTTCTCTTCAATCAAATTTAATTGGTGAAACCGATTCTGAACCCATTCAACATCAGATAATTCAGCTTCCATTATCACACGTAAAGATGGAATCTCAACCTAAATGGGGAGCACTACTTACATCCTATAAACAAGAGAGAAAAGGGTAGCGCCTGTTGAAGTACGTACCAAAGTGAGATATCCATGTAAAGCAAATGGAAGCATTTCATGCCAGTCTTTGTAAGTGACGACCATCTTCTAGATGATCTTCTTGATATTCTTGTTTGCAGCTTCAACTGTCCCATTCATCTTGGGTCTATACGGTGAAGAGTTGTGATGGAAAATCTTGAATTCCTCACAAAGTTCCGCCATCATCTTATTATTCAAATTCAAGTTATTGTCAGTAATGATTCTTCTTGGCACACCATACCGACAAATGAGACTGTTCTTGATAAATCGGAGCACCACTTGTTTGGTAACATTGGCATAAAGAAGTTGCTTCAACCTATTTGGTGAAGTAGTCAATTGCTACCAAGATGAAACAATGTCCATTAGAAGCCTTGGGTTCAATCATCCCAATCATGTCAATACCCCACATAGAGAAAGGTCATGGGAAAGAAACAACATTGAGCAAAGTAGGAGGCACATGAATCTTATCAACATAAATCTGACACTTATGGAACTTCTTCGCATATTTGTAACAATCAGATTCCATTGTCAACCAATAGTAACCTGCCTTTAGTATCTTCTTATCCATAGAGTGTCCATTGACATGGGTACCAAAAGAACCCTCATGAATCTCATGCATCAACATGTTTGCTTCGTGTCTATCCACGCATCTGAGCAAGACCATGTCATGATTTCTCTTGTATAACACGCCTTCTTTGAGAAAGAAATTACCAGCCAACCGCCTCAATGTCTTTCTAACTTCACTTATTGCATCAACCAGATAATCTTGAGTCATCAGGAAATGCTTAATGTCATGATACCACAGTTTATCATCATTTGCCACATCTACAGCGAATATTTAAGTCGGCATTTCCAGGCGCTCAATGGTGATCTGAGGTACATCATTCTACTGGTTCACTTTGCACATGGAAGCCAAAGTAGACAATGCGTCAGCCATCTAATTTTCATCCCGAGGAATGTGATGAAGCTCTACTTTATTGAAGCAAGTCAAGAGTCTCCTTGCATAATCTTTGTAAGGGATTAAGCCAGGGTGAAGAGTCTCCCAATCTCCTTTAATTTGATTTATTACTAATGCTGAGTTACCATACACATCAAGAATTTTGATTCTAAGATCAATGGCTTCTTCAAGACCCATAATTCAAGCTTCATATTCTTCTATATTATTCGTACAATCAAACATCAATCTTGCAGTGAAAGGGATATGAGATCCTTGAGGAGTGATAATAACATCACTAATTCCTTTTCCACAAGCACTCATAGCTCCATAAAGCACCATTCCCCATTGGAACTCGGGATATGGACCTTCTCCAGGTAAAGGTTCATCACAATCTTTCATTTTCAAATACATTACGTCTTCGTCAGGAAACTCAAATTCAACAGACTGATCACCTTCAACTGGATGATGAGCTAGGTATTCTGCCAACACACTACTTTTGATAGCTTTCTAGGTGCAGTACTCGATATCATATTCAGATAACAACATCTGCCAACGAGAAATTCTTCCTGTAAGAGCAGACTTTTTAAAGATGTACTTGATTGGATCCATTCGAGAGATCAACCAAGTAGTGTGATTCAACATATATTTTTGCAGACGCTTTGCATCCCAGGCTAAAGTACAAGTCTTCTCCAACATAGAATATCAGGACTCACAGTCAGTGAACTTCTTGCTTAGATAATAAACGACATATTCATTTCTTCCTGTTTCATCTTACTGTCCCAAAATACAACCCATGGAGCTTTCCAATAGAGTCACATATAGAACCAATGGTCTTCCTTCAACAAGATGGTGCAGGATATGAGGCTCGAGCAAAAACTCTTTGTTACTTTCAAACGCCCTTTGGAAATCATCTGTCCATACGCAACTTTGTTCTTTCTTCAACAGCTTGAAGATTGGTTCGCATGTTGCAGTCATATGGGAAATGAATATGGAAATGTAATTCAAACGTCCGAGGAAACCTATGACTTGTTTTTCAGTTCTTAGTGCAGACATCTCTTAAATTGCCCTAACTTTATCAGGATCAACTTCAATTCCTTTTTGGCTGACAATGAAACCCAACAATTTTCTATATTGGACATCAAACATACACTTATTAGGATTCAAATGGAGGCGATACTTCCTCAAACGCTGAAACAGTTTCAACAAGTCTTCCAAATGATCTTCCTCAGTTTGGGACTTGACAATCATATCATTAACATACACTTCAATTTCTTTATGCATCAGATCATGGAATAGGGTCGTCATGGCCCTCTGGTATGTTGCACCAGCGTTCTTCAACCCGAAGGGCATCACTCTGTAACAGAATATTCCCTAGGGTGTGATAAACTTTGTTTTTTCCATGTCCTTAGGAGCCATCTTAATTTGATTGTACCCAGAAAATCCATCCATGAACGAGAACACGTTGCACTTGGCCATACTATCCACCAACACATCAATAATGTGGCAACGAAAAATCATCTTTCGGACTAGCCTTGTTCAGTTCTCGGTAATCAACACACATGCGGACGGTTACATCTTTCTTTGGTACTGGCACAATATTGGCAATCCATTGAGGATAGACTGATGTCACAAGGAAACCTGCGTCAATCTGATTTAAAACTTCCTCCTTAATCTTTATTTCTATATCGGGATGAGTTATTCTTAACTTCTACTTGATTGGCGGACACCCGGGCTTTAACGGTAAATGATGCTTCACAATATCGGTATCTAATCCCAACATATCTTGATACGACCAAGCAAAGATATACACATATTCTTTCAGCATTTCAATCATACGAATCTTTACCTCAGGATGTAGCGATGCTCCAATCTTGACTTCTTTCACATCTTCATCAGAACCCAAGTTAATGACTTTCAACGACTCTTTTTACGATTGAATGATGTTTTCCTCGCACTCAAGCAACCGAGAAACCTCTTAAGGGATCTCATAAAATTCCTCTTCTTCGGCTACATATACATGACGTTCAAAGTTGGAAGAGGGCGTAGGGTCATTGTTTTCAACGGTTTTATGAATTAATCTGCACATATGATTATGATCGATTTTAGAAACTGACACATGCGGCAAGTGATTATGCAGATCCAATTCGGTTATTATTATTTATTTTTTTGTCAAAGGTTTTTTTCTTCTGATTACCATTTTTCAAGAAAAAGCACAAAATAAAATACACAATTTAGAATGAAAAACAAACTGTTATTAATGATCTTAAATTTCAAAACAAACAGATTTTTCCCATACAACATCACTTTCACCTTGGGCAGAGTGAAAGGATCATTATTTGAAAATTTGAACAATCAAAAGCGAATTACTTAGACACGTGAATGCAAGTGGGAATGTCAATAGCAGTCCAATTACAAACTCTGGTTCCATGCATCACAAATTTGGGCATTTCCTGCTCTAGTCCATCTTCAACAATGGCATTGATTCCTGGAACAATAAGATTTAGATAACCAGCACTTCAGAAAACATCTGGATATTTGGGAGCAACAGTTACTGACTTTAGCATTTCTCTTATGATCTTTGTGGAAAAGCCTAAACAGGCACCATTCTTATTCACTTTTGGCTCGATAACTTGTCCCCAAACATTGCTAGAACCCTTCTGAACTACACTACGAACATCTTTCAATGAAGTGATGGAATCCTCACTCTTTTGGATACTGTCAATAGATACAACTTAGAACTGCATTCCAACAGCGACTTCATCAGCTTCTACTATGGAAAATAAGGATAAGTGAGAAACTATCATAGCTTGTTCTCCTTCCACAATAATCATAGCACCTTCACGGAAAAACTTCAATTTCTAATGGAGAGTAGAAGTCACAACACCCGCTTCATGAATCCAAGGTCGTCCAATCAAACAACTATATGCAGAAAATATATCCATCATCTGGAAGGTAATTTGAAACAGATGTGGGCCAATATGAATGGGTAAATCCACTTCACCAATAACAGATTTACGAGAACCATCAAATGCCTTCACAATTATACCACTAGGAGGCATCAGCGGACCTTGATATTTAAGCTTTAAAAGATTACTTTTGGGAATAACATTCAGCGCAGAGCCATTTTCAATAAGCACATTGGACAATGCATCATTCTTTCAATTCATGGAAATGTGAAAAGCCATATTGTGATTCCTTCCTTCATCGGGCAACTCTTCATCACTGAAACTCAGATTATTGCAAGCTGTGACATTTCCAACCACACTATTAAAAGTTTCCAAAGGCACATCATAATCAACAAACGCCTGATCCAAAACCTTCATTAGAGACTCTCTATGAGCAGAAGAATTCATCAACAAAGCCAAGATTGAAATCTTCGATGGAGTCTGCAGCAATTGCTCTATGATCTTATAATCACTCATATTGATGATTTTCAACAAATCATCTACTTCTTTCTCTTGAGCTACTCCACTATCCTGCCCTTCAATCTTCTTGGGTACAACACTAGTTTCCACAACCTTCTTACCATCATCAACCAACTTTGGAAATACAGGAACACACGAGCACTTCTGGTCATTCGATTAGCGTCAACAACATTTCCTACGTTAGGCAATGATAGAATTTCAACATCTCCTTCTAGAATGGTGGCATTGTACTTTTATGGAACAACCTTGTTGGAACTATAGGGGACAAGTCCAAGTAAGCTAATAACCAAAGGAGTAATTGGAGGCTTGTTGTAATAGGTCACTTCCACAAAAGTGGGAATATCAAAATGTGGCACAATGGCGTTTACATTTGCTTCTTCACCAGACTCATCAACGGAGGAGTACTCATCAGCAAAAACATATTCGTTATTAGATTCATCAAATGATTCCCCAATCATATTGGCGTTATTTTTGAAACCAACCCTGCTTACTATATCCTGAATAATGCCTTCATCCAGCAAATGATGAATAACTCTTTTCACAACATCACAACCATGATGATCAGTGCTATATACTAAGTATTCACTATGTTGGTGCACTTCTTGTCCTTCAATGAAATTGAACTCGGCGTGCTAATTCACCAAATCAGCATTAGTCTCATTTACATCATGAATTTGGATTTCTCTAGGAGGACCATAAACAACATTCACTTCAACTTCAGGCTCATCCTTCAATCTAATAACCTGGATGAGGTTCCTGTCCATCATATTTTGAAGATCACTCTTTATCTGATTGCAACCACAAGTATCTTTGCGGCACACACTATAAGCAATGTGATCATGGGAACAATAACCAACTTTACATAGAGCAACATGCATTTTCACAAGATCTCCAATGATCAAATTCACATTATAAACCCTGATCTCTCCATCAATCATATTCACAATATTTCCATGCTTGGGCAATAAATTCTATTGCACATTAGGACCCATGTCTTTGAAAGACAGCAAACCAGATCTGACCATCTTTTCACTTTGACTTTAGTGGGTAGAAATTCTCCATATTGTTCCCTGGAGCTGCTCGGTGGTATGCACAAGTCTGATCATCCTTGTAATACCACGGCAAACGATTTGGAACAACTGGAGGAGCCCTTGGTTGTACCAAGTGCCTCTAAATCAATGTTGGATACAACTCTGCATAAGTCATCGGAATCAGATCAAATAGTTCTCTCTTTAGGACTTTCCCTTGTTGGGATGCTTTGTTATAAGGGATAGTAGTTCGAGTTGTAGCAACAACAGGGGTAACAGTAGCAACTTGTTAGTTCTGAGAATGCTTACTAGGGAACATAGTTCTCCTTTCTTGCATAACAACATTAACATCTTCCTTATTTTTTATGAATCTAAAGGAAGGTTTCTTAATCCCTCTCGATCCTTCTTCTTTTGATAATCGTTCCTCTCGGACAACCTCTTATAAATGGACTCACATGCTTACCATTTCCGCAAAATCATTAGGTGCACTAGCCATCATCTTCCTATAATAGAAGGGACCGAAAGTCTTCAGGAAAACTTTGGTCAAATCTTTCTCACTTACGGGAGGATTAACCTGTGCAGCAAGTTCACGCCATCGCTAAGCATACTCTTTGAATGCTTCCTTATCTTTCTGAACCATTTCCTTTAGCGAGATCACGGTCGGGCGCCATGTACATATTATAGTTGTAATGCTTCACAAAATCTTCACCCAAATCATTGAACGTATGGATGTTACTGCTGTCTAGATTCATATACTACCTTAAAGCCGCACCACTCAAACTATCTTGGAAGAAATGAATGAGAAGACACTGGTCTTTAGTGTGAGTGGACATCCTTCTCAAATACATCATCAAATGATGACGGGACAAGAATTGTCATTGTACTTCTTGAAATCTGGAATTTTGAACTTAGTAGGCACTTCCACATTGGGAACTAAGAACAAATCATTGATATTGTCACCAAAAAGTTATTTCCTCTTGAGGGCTTTCAACTCTTTCTGCATCTTGTCAAACTGTTCCTAAAATCCATCCATTTGATCATAGAAGTCAAAACTTTCACTTGGAGGAGGGAATGGATTATCAAACTCTTTATTAAAAATAGGAGTAGCATGCACCACAAGAGGTGCGGAAACAACAACCGGTTAGGCCAAGGAGGTCACTTAAGCAGTAGGATTGTAACCTTCAGACATGAAATTCTATGGCATTCCCCAAGAATAACCATGAGGCATATGGTGCTGGATGACATAAACCACTAGCACAAAAGAAACATGAGCATCTTGAACTTCAGAGATAATAGTTATCTGTTACGGTGGAATGATACGAGGAGAGTGAGGAAGAGGTAGTGATTGATTCTGAGCAGCCACTAACTGTTTCACTATAGCAATCAAGTTGGCCATACCGATCCTTAAGGAGATAACCTCTTCGCGCAACTCGCGATTCTCTTGCTCTATATTTTCCATCTTCTTCTTGGAGTTGTCTCGAGTGTTATATCGATGCAACAACTTGAAGAATAAATGAAGCCGAGAAATAGATAAGACACTTGAGAAAGTATGAAAATGCAAGAATGTGTGTGTCATGATGCATAAAATGCAATGCACATGATTTGTTTATTATTTCTTTTTATTTTTATTCTTCAAGGAACTTAATAAAGACAATTCAATTTGCAAATATCAAAGTATAACATAATTGAAATATTGAAATAATCTTATATCATTAATAAAGTATTTTGAGGATTACAACTCTCCAATACAAGTTTCAATGATCCCAAGTACAATAGAGAGCATATTATAGAAACTAAGAGTCCTAAGGAATCAAATCCGCAGAAGACCCTTCTTCAGATGACCTCTTCCTTTTAAGCTTCCTAATCTCTTCCTTCAGTCGCTCGTTCTCTAACACGTACCTGTCAACATAACCTTTTGAAGCACCAGACTCGGGAGAAGTATGAGAATGAACAGGAGCTCTAAAAACTAGGTGAACACTGGAAGAAAATAAATCCTCCTGCTTTTCTATCATATCTACAACACGACTCTCAAGAATCTCAATCAAAGCATCCTTTTCGTTCAACTCTACAGCATGAGACATCTTCAAATTATGATACTTGTTCTTCCATGCTTCTTTCTCTCATTGCATACTAACCAAAGCAAGCTGAAGATCATCTTTGTCATCTGAACCATGAGTAGTAGCCAAGAACAAATCAGCAAGAGGCTCCTCATTAGAATATGGCATCTTCAACTCAATAGCTTTTTCTTGAACCCATAAAAGATAAGGCTCCAAAGAAATAGCTCCTCTCTTCCCTAGGTTTTCTTTTCCTTTCCTATGAATATGACGCCAAGATTTCTCTATATTCTTTCTAGCTGCACTGTGGTCTTCACCCTCTTTAAGAAAGAAGCCACTCACATGAACACTCTTTGGTTTATCCCTCATCAAATAACCAAGATGACGACGTGCAAGAATAGGATTGTAATTAATACATCCATTTGTACCAAGAATAGGCACATTGGGGAAGCTACCACAAATGTTGATAATCTCTACATCATAATAAACCTGACGATACCACACAATATCAGAATAAGTGAGAGCCATAATCTTTGGAGCCCAACGAGGTTCCCTTCTAGGACTCCAGAAAGCATCAACTGTAGGTAAATTAGAAGTAAACCAATGGTATAACAATGGTGTACAACAGATAATCTCTCCTTCTCGATAGAAGTTTTGAAGATGAATAGAATAATAAGTCTCTGCAAGAAGTGTGGCAACTGGATTCCCAATCATGAAGATCCAGATAGCATTAACGTCAACAAAGTTGTCAACATTGGGAAACAAGAACAAACAATTGGCAAATAAGGCAACGATGACTTCAAAAGCCTCCATACTCTTTATATCAGCAAAATAATGAGCCTTCTTCAAAAGAAATGCAACTAGTAATCCTTTGATACACCCCTTGGTAGTCATATTGTCTTAAATCTCAAACCTCTTCAGATGGGTAATAGCAGCAATCTCATGATACTTAGGCTCCTCCTCTAAACTAGTAAAAGGAACAACACTAGTAATAGGTCGACCGAATAGATAAGAATATTCCTCCAAGGTAGGAACTAACTGATAGTCAGGAAAAGTGAAGCAATGGTACAACGGGTCATAGAACTGAACCAAAGTGTAAAAAAGTTTGTCCTTCATCTTCGTCTTCATCAAAGATAAAATAATCCCATACTTCTTCCAAAAATCCTTTGGACTCTCAATCTCATTAATCCGTCAATCATAGGTTCCTTGAAATTGTATTTCTGAGTCCTCCTCTGTCCAAAATCCATGGTCAAAAGTATACCTGAGATATTTGCAAATGTCAATTTTAAGTTCTTTGAACAACTGTCTGAAAAATGTGTATGGGTGCATAAATGCATGATGAAACAATCACACACAAAGATCACAAACATGGGGGCCCATATGTTCAACGTCACGAGCATGGAGTTGAGGGTACTACCCACAAGGTATTCTAAGCTTTGTCACATGTAGATCAAGGTTCTAAAAGGAATCCCTAGAGTTTTCATTCCTCCATCCAATACTACCAACTTCCCGATGTACTCGGTAATTAGCAATACATTCAAGTGGAACTCATATGAGTGCAGTATCACATAGAAAATACTTCCGAATAACTCCTTAATAGTCCATGCACTACCCCTAAAAAGGTCATGATGGGTTAAGGGTTCTACGGCTGCTCAGCTTCATGGACTCTCAGATCGAAAGTAGTCATGTCCTCCCGATTGCTCGGTTAAACAAAATAGTACAGTCAAGGAGGTACCCACTAAGTGGGGGATCTCTTTTCTCCTTCTTCGGTATTACTCCCTAAAAATTAACATGAGTATACCGCCCGTCTTATCTTAAGTTTGCCCAAGTCCGGATATAGGACTCAAAAAGAAGATCAACAAGTAACCCTGAAAACCAGAAAAACATCCAGACAAACATATATACAATATCTACAAAAATATAGCACATATATACAAATAAACAAAGCTAGGGTCAACCCACTTAGAGATGGTCCAACAATAGGTCAAACATCTCCACCAGAGTCTCCACTTTTCTGTAGCGGCAAAAACTGCGAGTATAAGCCATTGAATTGACTTATATCAAAAAAATAACAAAAGAGTCTCCACCGCGCGTTTATTTTATCCAAAGGACTAGGAAAAAGAGAGAATAAAATCTTAACAAAAAAATATCAGAGATCTGGGATCAGGGGTTAGTTATGCAAAGGGGAGGTGTTAGGCACCCAAAGCATCTACGGTACTCCGCATGAACCTTTTTGAAAATTCGTATATGTGTGCTAAAAAAGAGTATATGTAAAAAATCGATGGGGGAAGAAAAGATGTATTTTTATTATAATTTTTGGTTTGATAGAACTTCCAATGAGTTCCAGACCTACATACCAACAATGTGCAATATTGAAATCAAAACCTAGTAGTTCGGGTAAAAAACTAAAGTTATGTGTTGGTTGATTTTAAGAAAATGTTTGTTAGAAAAGCTACAAAGAGCTCAAAAAAAGTTTGAATAAGGTTGGGTATTTTTTAGTCTTATGAAAAGAAAAGTCAAAGTATTATTAAATGAATTGAAAGTTTATTAAGAAAAGAAGTTTGAAAATTCATGGACCTAAGTCCAAGTTTTTTATGAAAGTGGTTTGAGTTTTGAAAACAAGAATCCTTTGAGAAAGAGGGAAGATTTTGAAAATTAAAGAATGGGGAGGAGTGAAGAGGCTAACCTAAGTGCATAAAGTAAAAGGTACGGGTAAAGAAAGATCTAACCGGGCGAGTGTAATACGGTGAACTGACTTTGTAGGATTTTTGTATCCAAATGTGCGGATAGCAAGAGTCGCCACCGACTTTTATTTTTATCCAATTAAGGGAAGGTAAAAGTAACAGAAAAAGACCTTCGTTAGATTCGAGTTCGGGAGAATGGTTATGAAAAGGGAAGGTATTAGCACCCCTTTCCATCCGTAGTTATCTACGGGCTCTTAGTTGCTCTAGATCACTTTTAAAATTGCTTTCTGTGTGTTTGACAAAGATGTTTTGAAAAAAATGGCATTTCACTTTGACTTTGTAATGACTCATGTAGGAGTGTATACAAAGTGTTCGGAAATGTTTGGTTTTGAAAAGAATTTGAACTTTAAAAAAAAGTGTGTGAGGTGCGAAAAGCATTTGATAGAGCAAGCAACTAAGAGACTTATTTACCCACTCAGAATTGGTCGTTTTGTTGTACTTCTACATTCCTTTAGAATAGCGCTAGCCATACCATTAGTTAGTAGGTAGCTCCATTCATTGGATGTAAGCGGGACATTCGAAGGGACATCGGATGGTCATCGAAGGCAACTTGTAGGAAGTATCCTAGCACATTCGAAGGGACTATCATCATTTTTCGTAGGCGACAATCGAGGGTCAAGATCATGTATTCGGAGGCGACATCGTGGGTCTATGATCTTTGTATCGAAGGGACTATGATGATTTGTGTTGAAGGCACGGTGCTAGAATACCTCTACGTCGAGGACATGACCATTTTGAATTCGCAAGGCATCGAGAGAATCACCCTAAGGGTGTGTGAAGAAGTGTGTTGATTTCAGAATATGTTATCTTGAAAATTAGTGGGCTATGTTCATTGTTATCTTGCCATACACGCCTAATTACTAGCAATTGATAAGGGTGCGGAAAGTAAAATGCGGAATGTAAAGCGGGAATGTAAAGGTGCGGAAAGTAAAACCTACGCTATTACAAGGCTTTGGGCGATACATAATTTGAAATGCGGAAAATAAAGTCCTAAATTAAACTATTACATCCCATGAGCAATTACATTATTGGAAAATAATAAAGTGATAAAAAGAAAACGTCCGAATCGGAGCAACCTGTGAAAGAATAAGAAAATCGGGAAATATGATGAAATCGAATAAGAGAAAAAATGTTAGAAAAATGCAATTTTAATATGGGAAAATTAATACATGCTGGAAATAAGATAAATAAGTTAAAATAATTTTTTGGGATTTTTTGGAAAAGATTTAATAATTAAAATGCAATTAAAAGTGAATTAAATGCAAAAATATAAATAAAATAAATATGCATGCAAAAATTATATTTTTAAATTTATTAAATTAAATAAACATTTTTATGAAAATAATGTAAAAAGAAAAAATGTTTTTGGTAATTTTTTAATGCAGAATAAAAATTATGAAAAGAATTAAAATAATGCAAAAGTATTAAATAAAAAGAAATAGGAAAATATGAAATTTGCAAACTTGTAAAAATAAAGTGTCTGAGCCAGGGATCGAACTGGAGACACTAGCTTCAAACTTTGAAAACCAACGCGCTGACCAACTGAGTTGGCATGCCTTACTGTTTGGAAACGGAACGATTTGAAAATAACACGCGTCGCTCATCAGCTTCCTCCCGCTCGCGCCATCCAGTCATCTTCAACCTTTTGAATTTTTGAAAGATAGCGTCGGCTTTGGTTCGACGCTACAGACCCTGGCAAAATCAAAAATGCAGTATACATAATATAAATTATATCTAAGGCCATGGTTCGATTCCTTGAAGCATTCCGAATGCAACGGTCTAGGTCTTATTGTCCAATTTTACGTATTTCATGAAACCCTAAATCGGCCACATAAACCCTAATCATGGTGAAACACGATTCCGGCCATAGAAATCCAATTGGCTTGCCCAGAAAGTTTGAAAACTTGATTCTAAGCACAAACAAACAATCAAAACAAGTTAATAATGCATGAATATTGATAATCGAATTTGGAAAAATAAGAACAAACCGAAACTGGGATTGCTTGATTCTTGATGGTTTTGAACGATGTAAGAGTCTGGATCGACTCTAAAGACCTCAAAGAATGTAATGGACGGCTTGGAATGGGTTGAATCGAAGCAAAACTAGGGTTACCAGTTGCTTCAAACACACGGATTTTTGAATTTTGGAATAGGGTTTGTAGAGCAATTTTTTCGTTCTTCTTTTGATAGGTATGCATCAAGTATATATGCTGGATGGATTTGGGATTGAATTTGGAAAGAATTAATCAATATTCAATGGAAATCAAATTTGATATTCTCATGAAATCAAATTTTCAAACTTTGTCCAATTTCAATCCAATCTTGCCAAATTTGATCTAATTTTGAAATTGCTGGCATTTATGGGTTGATTGGATCACAAGAAAGCAATAAAAAATCAATCTTCCAATTAATTTTGATTTTATAATTTATTTTAAGATTTAATTTGCATTTAAATGAATAAATTACAAATTAAATAGAAAAATAAATAAAAAATTCGTGGCATTGGGCTTGGACATTCCTAATTGCATGAGGAACAAGTTAGGATGAAGAAAAAGTAGGCCCATTTGCAAAAGATTTGATTTTTTGAAGTATCTCTCTTTGTGCATTCTTTCAAAATTGCCCAACTTGTGGATGGTGTAACTTGCTCAATTTTCCACATTTTTGAGTGTTCTTGGACTTTTTGGAAAGCTCTAAGAGTCCTATAAACAATGTCTTTGGTTTCATCTCAATTGGAGTTACCATGCTCAATATATCTTCAAAACAAAAAGTTGACTTTTTGTTGACTTTGAAAATGACCTATAATGTTTTGAGCTATACCTCTCAAATGAAGCATTTTTTGGATATTCTTGTGAGACATGAAGTTGTAGAGAATTGAATTTCCTTCAAAATGAGCTTTGATGGGAAAATTTCTGAGAAAGTATGAGCAAGTTATGATCAGTCAAAGTTCAGTTGACTTTTCACCTAGAAACCCTAATTTAGAAAGATTGACTTTTGAGCAAATCTTGAGTTTTCTTGATGAATCATGATCAACCCTTGATCAAATGATGAATGTAACTTCAAAATGAGGATGTTGACCAAAAAATTATGAAGTTTGACTGTATGTTGACCACAGTTGACTTTTTGTCCAATACAACTGATTTTCAACCATCTGAGAAATTGTCTGAGGAAACTTGACTTGTGAAGCTTGAAACTTGACATGGAGAATCTTTGAAGCATATGAGAAGGCATAAAGACCATTGGAGATGTTGGAAATCCATCTTGACTTGAGAGATACCAAACCCTAGTTTGGGTTGATTGTCTAGGAGAGAGTTTGTCTGATCAACTCTTGAGGAATCCTTGAGTATGGATGTATGAAATCTCTTGAGTAGATGGAGGGCAAATTTTGGGGTATGTGCTGCCCTGTCAATCTTCTTATCTTTGGAGGGTTAGATTGACATGCTTGTCTTTCGTGACCTGAAGGTAGAAGATGATTGAACACTCGAGTACACCTGAAAATTTGCACTCGCTATTGGCTGATGATGCGGGAATGGGCTTACAGATGCCATTTGGAGAAGTTGGAGACTTATTTGGGGAGCAGTCGTCACGCTAGACTCGAGGTTGTTAATAGGAGAGCTGACAGAGATGGGCTTAAGATGCCATCTGGAAAGGTCGATGCTGGGGAGTGAGTCATATGTTAGACTCTGTAGATGTGTCTGGAAGGAGAGGAGATGGGCTTAAGATGCCATCCGAGGGGAGTCATACGTTAGACTTCGTGTTCACTTTTGAATGAAGTTATTGGTTTGCATTGATTTTTAACCATATATGCAGCATTCTGAAAGTGAAGAAATGTTGACAAGTAGTCGGAGACGGGCTTAAGATGCCATCCAAGGCAACTGAGTCGTACGCTAGACTCTGTAGTTGCTATTGATAATAAGGAATCAGAATAAATTTTCGTGCTGACTACTCTGAAGGAGATTGTAGTTGGCAAAAATGTGGATAGCTTCCCTGTTGGGCATCGGGTGTTTGATCCATCGCCTGTTATCGGAGGATAACCAGAGGTGGTCTTTCGGATAGTTTTCCGTCGGTTGGGCTTAATCTGGACGATCGTCGGAGGACAACCAAGGGCGGTCTTTCAGATAGTTTTCCCGTCGGTTCGGGGCTTAATCCTGGACCTGTTTGCGTCAGAAGTGAATGTTACCTGTTTTGGAGAAAACAAGAGAAACTTTGATAGGATATTTGTTAGTTTTATGCAAAGTATGATGCATGACAGTGTATATGAATGACATGTGCATGAATTATGACTTTATGAGAAATGTATGAATGATGAATGTTGTGATATTTCAAAACATATCCATCTTGAAGAAGATGCGGATATTCGGTTTGAAGATTTCTGACTTCCGCTTGGGGATTGAGTAGGTGAGAACCCCGCTTTTGGAGAAGAAAGGTACCCTGGATTCCTCCGATGCACTATCTGACCAAGTCTTGAGCCTAGATATTGTTGAGGAGGGTAGAGATTTGAGAAGCTCGTTGTTGGAGATCTCATAGACCCTGCTGAGGAGAATCTGGAAGGCGATCTGTTGGGGACCTTGTATGTAGATCCTGCTGAGGAAATTTAAGAGGCGCTCTACTGGGGATTCTGAGTGTAGATCTCGCTGGAGAGCATTTGATGGTTGCTGAGAGATCGGGCTAGAAGAGTCTGGATCCCGTTGTAATCTCTGGCTGGGAAATAAAAGGTGTATGTTTCCTCCGATGCACTATCTGACCAAGTCTTGTGTCTGAATACCGCTGCCGGGGAGAAGGGGAGGATTGAGAAATATCCGCTGGGGATGAATACCTTGACTGGGGATGAGGTGTTACTGCTTGGGGACTGACGTAACGTTGCTCGGTTGAGTGGAATCACTGCTTAACATATACTCTGTTGGGGAAGGTGTGTTGTGAGTGACACCTTTATGCTCTGCGGGGAACTAATTGGTGACTTTCATCGTCATCTCAATTCCTGGAACCTGTAGTAAGTACCTTTGCATGTTCACTTTTCGTATGTTTGTGATTAGATTCTTATTGTCAAATGCGTATAGTCATTCAAAGCAAACGTTGGACTTATTGCAAATAACAACAGCAGAAATTGTAAAGAGAAAGAAGCTTGCGTTTATTTTGAAATGTGGCGTATGGCCAAGTAGTTTTATACACAAGAAAGGTAAAAAGCTATGCGGAAACAATCTCGTTAAGTTCCAACTATGCTAGTACTCATATATTTCGACTATCTCATCTCCTTCTGTCGAGAAAGCGAGTAGCGATCTTCGCCATTTGAATCTTGAATCTTGATAGTAGTGGAAGCAAGTGATCGGAAGAGACATAGTCGTGCGCTTAAATCCCTAACTTTTGCCTAGACCGCCCTTTCGGTTTTCGGTCCAGGATACCCTTTTTGCCCAAGCCGCCTTTTCGTTTTCGACTTGCGGTGTACATGTTTTGTATATATCCTTAATTTTTGCCGAACCTTTTGGTTCGCCAGATGCCCTTATTTTTGCCTAGGTTCGCCGACCTAGCGGGTCTCTTTATGCGTAGTATTTTTTGACTATGTCTGCGTTCACAGGGTGTGGGAAGTCTTCACCATCCATGGTGCTAAGTATCATAGCTCCGCCGGAAAACACTGTCTTGACTACAAACGGTCCCTCATAAGTGGGAGTCCATTTGCCCCTGGGATCACCTTGTGGAAGAATGATGCGCTTGACTACTAGATCACCGACTTGGTAGACTCGGTGCTTGACCTTCTTGTTAAATGCTCTGATCATTCGCTTCTGATAAATCAGTCCATGGCAGATGGACGCGAGTCGTTTCTCATCAATCAAGTTAACTTGGTCAAGGCGAGTCTGGACCCAATCGTCTTCGCCTAACTCTGCCTCCTGGAGGACTCTGGTTGAGGGTATCTGAACCTCAATGGGTAAGACAACTTCCATACCATATACAAGAGAGAAGGGGGTTGCCCCTGTTGATGTTCGCGCTGTAGTGCGATAACCATGAAGAGCAAATGGTAGCATCTCATGCCAATCCTTGTAAGTCACTGTCATCTTCTGTATAATCTTCTTAATATTCTTGTTGGCGGCTTCCACTGCGCCATTCATCTTAGGCCGATAGGGAGAAGAATTGTGATGCTTGATCTTGAACTGCGTGCAGAGTTCGGTGATCATTTTATTGTTGAGATTGGAGCCATTATCTGTGATAATCCTTTCGGGGGTGCCATACCGACAGATAAGATTATGCTTGATGAATCGAGCCACAACATTCTTGGTAACAGATGCATACGAGGCTGCTTCTACCCACTTGGTAAAGTAATCGATTGCTACAAGGATGAAACGATGTCCATTGGAAGCTGTGGGCTTGATTTCCCCAATCATATCAATGCCCCACATCACGAAAGGCCAAGGAGAAGTTAAAACATTCAGAGGTACTAGAGGTACGTGTACTTTGTCGGCATAAATCTGGCACTTGTGACAAGCGGAGAGAGCTGGTTTCTCAAATATGTATTTTATCGGATCCATCTTGGAAATCAACAAGGTAGTGTGAGTCAACATATACTGTCTTAGTCGTGAGCCAAAGCGTTGCAAGTTTTCTCGATTGTGAGTATCTTGTTTCCAATCGGTAAACTTTTTGCTAAGGTAGTATATTGCATGCTCTTTTCGACCGGACTCGTCATGTTGCCCCAACACACACCCATTGAATTCTCTAACATCTACATAATAAGAGGTCTTCTGCGACATCGGGATAGGAGGATTCTGAAGGTACTCCTTGATTTTGTCAAAAGCGATCTGGCAATCGTCGTTCCATTCTACTACTTGATCTTTCTTAAGTAACTTGAAGATTGGCTCACAAGTAGCAGTTAAGTGTGCAATGAATCTGGCAATGTAGTTCAATCGGCCCAAGAAACCTCTGACTTCTTTCTCTGTGCGGGGCGCTGGCATCTCTTGGATGGCTTTAACCTTGGCGGGGTCAACCTCAATACCTTTAACACTGACAACAAACCCTAGGAGTTTTCCGGATCTGACCCCAAAGGTGCACTTGTTAGGATTAAGTCTCAACCTGTACTTCTTCAACCTATCAAACAATTTCTGCAGATGATCAAGATGTTCTTCTTCAGTCTGTGACCGAGCTATCATGTCGTCAACATAGACCTCTATCTCGTGATGAATCATGTCATGAAACAATGTTACCATAAGCGCGATAAGTGGCGCTGCGTTCTTCATCCGAGCGGCATAACCTTGTAGCGAAAGTGCCCCTTGTGTAACAAAAGTAGTCTTCTCCATGTCTTGAGAGCCATTTTGATCGATTGTAAGGAGAAACCATCCATGAAGGAGAAAACCTTATCTTTGAGCGGTGTTGTCAACGAACATCAATATGAGGGAGTGGGAAATCATCTTTCGGACTCGCTTTGTTTAGATCTCGTAATCCACACACATTCGTACTTTACCATCCTTCTTGGCACGGGCACCACATTAGCAACCCAGGGTAAGAGGTGCACTAAGAAACCAGCGTTGAGCGCTTCATAACCGGCTTTGATTTTCTCGACATCTCGGGACGCATGCGAAACCTTCATTTCAGGAGAAAACCTTCTTTTGTCGCAATCGATGAACCACAATATCAATGTCTAAACCCGGCATGTCTTATGACCAAGCAAAAACCTCAATATAGTCTCGTAGCATCGAACCAACCTTTCTTTAACACATTCTCAAGACCCGCTCCTATCTTGATCTCTTTTTGTCTTCGTCACCCAAATTCACAACCTCAACTCTCTTCGTGTGGCAGTATAACTCGCTCTTCTTCTTTAGCGATCAGCAAGTTCTCTTGGCACTTCACAATCTTTCTCACTTTCGTCTTGACTTGGTAGATCGGATTATCGAAGTCATATTTAGCACTAGCATTTTATTAACGAGATTCGGAGTGATTCGATGTATCACGTGGGTGTCTGTAAGAAACACATAGCTTTTGAAGGGGTGATAAAGTAAAGAAAGAAAACAAACAATTGAATGCAAAAGTCCAACGATTTATTGAATGAAAATATGCAAACAACAGATAATAACCTCATAACGAGCCATGATGCCGGGCAAGGCACTAGGCTTTCAAAGTTTATTGTTCAAAACATAAAGAAATAAAGCAAAACAAAACAAGAGCAATTACTCGACTAAAGGAGATTGGTATAGCGTCTTGGTCTTCCAATTCTTGGGCACTTGATCGGAGTTGGGAAGATCCACTTGCGATGTCGAAGTCGTTGTTGTCGTCTTCTATAGCATGGATTCCACTGGCGATGCGGAAGGGAAGTTGGCCGCACGTTGCGTATCATCTTGACCCTTGATGGTGAAGCCTAAACCAGTCTTATCATTTGAAGGGAAGATCGGGGCTGTCCCCAAATAGCACTACCTCCTTGTTCAAGATGGCTTGAGCATCTTTGTGAGGCCATCCTAGGCGGGGCTTGTGTAACCTCGGGAGTACGGAGAGTCAGCAGGCATGACTGGTATTGTTTCAAAATCTTGACAGGAGTCTCAAGAATTCATCCTCCATCTCGAGATAGCGGAATGGTAGATGATGACCATATACTCTTCTTCACCATCTGTGACAACCTTCCCTTTCACGGGTACCTCAATTTCGATGTAAGGTAGAGGTAATGATTGCCCATTATCCAAGGGCCAAGTAGGCAAGAGTAAGTTGGACGAATGTCCATGACAAAGAATGTGGAGTCAAAAGTCGGGAACCGACTTTATGAGATGAGCTCTCCAAGCCTTGTTCGCTTAGAACCATCAAAAGCCCTCACAATAATGTCACGGGTCTCGGAACCAACCCTTCGACATCAAGCCGATCAAAAGCGGTCTTGGTAGGATATTCGAGGCGACCGGTATCAACCAAAACATGAGATAATGTAATGCCCTTGCATTCAAGAGATGTGCAAGGCTTTGTTGTGTTTCTTTAGGAAGGAGTCAAATCGTCGGAGAAGCCTTGGCCGTTGTTGGCAGCTGCAATACAAACTTCGAATTGATCGGTGGTAGTGTCTTGCGGCACATGAGCATTCTTGAAACTTCACCAAGGCATTAGCATGAGCCTCGAACAAGAGCAAAGCGAGCATGGAAATCTTGGATGGAGTCTGTCTAACTGCTCCACAACATTGTAGTCACTCTTCTTGATAATCTTGAATTTCCTCCATTTCTGTTTGGAGGTGTCTTGATAACTTCCTTTGGTACTTCGGATGAGCGGGATGAGTCAGGTTCTTTCCTCTAGTGGGGACATTGATTGAGTATGGAATGCGAGTGAGTCGCAGATATCTTTTGGAGGAGAGATCTCTGGAGAGAATACCCTTCCGGTTCTGGTCACTTTACTGGATCCGGTGATGTTGTCAATGTCAGGAATAGAAGCTCCAATGGTAATATCTTCAATGGTCAGAGGATCTTGCTTGACACCATGATAGTAAACATCAGCTCCATAGTTCCAAGGAATAGCCTTGTCAGAGGAGTATGGCACAGGTCTTGGAGAAGTGATAATGAGAGGTGCCACCCTAGGCACAGAATCAGCAGAGGAAATCCTTATTGTGTTAACATCAGCATAGTCTTCTGGGAAATCGTCACCCCATCCGGTCGCCTTAACATCTTCAATAGGAATCTTGTAACTATCAGGGACAGTGTACTTCACCATGTAATCATATTTTCCACTTGGCTGCCCCAAGGTATTCCACACAGATGGTACAGTTTCGTTTGCATTGTCAATTTTCAACTTAGACATTTCTTCACACGACACGCACGGATGGTTTCGAAATAGTATCTCACGGTTATCCATCATGCCTGAACACGTCTTCTCAACCAAGCACAACCATCGCGGATGGGCACCAACGATTCTGGGCATCTGGATTGACACCGGCTTGCAACAAATTCTTCTTAACAGTCATCAGAGGGATGGTCAAGTCATCTATGTTGAAAACATAAGTATCGTCACCAATAGCATTGGAACTCTTGTCACGGTTAGGCATAGGCGCGTTGATCACATTCGGAGTCTCAACAGGAGGATCAAACTCAATTTGCTTAGATTCAATCATATCTTGAATTTTGTTCTTCAGAGCCCAACAATCGTCAGTGTTACGTCCAGGGCTATTGGAGTGGTAAGCACACTTAGCATTAGGATTGTACTTCGGAGAGGAAGTGTTGACATTCTGAGGAGGATCCCTCAAGGTAATCAGCTCTGCGTTCAACATGTGTTGCAAGGCTTGCGACAATGGCATGTTGATCTTAAATGCCTTCTTCGTGGCGCGTTACGCTCTGTGTTGTCTCGAGGTTGTCTTGATGTAGGATTGGAGATTACAACGGCCCCCACAGATTGAGCACGGTCGGTCTTGACTCGGCTTTTCTGACCATACACAGCATTAGCTTCTTTCTTAGCACCAAAGGATCTCTTCGCAGATTCGAAGATGTCTCTACATGAATCTTCCACTCTTGATACTTCAATGCGCTCTTGTCAATATCAACTCGGTGAATCCGGATGAAGAATTTCCAATCGGATGATTGAAGAACGGGCTGTCGGTGTTCCATAAACATATCAACCAACTCCCTATTGGACAAGGGTGGTTGAACTCACCGCTAGATCTCTCCACTTGAGCATACTCCTTGAACTTCATCACGACCCATAGACATGCTTTGTAGTTGCATGCGGTGGGTGTCAATTCAACATTGTACTCATATTATGCAGAAAGCATCGCCAAATCACTCCAAGTACGGATACGATCATTCTCTAGTGATAATACCATTCCAACGGGTGGGACAAACTCTCTTGAAAATAGTGCATCCACAACTTTCTCATCGGTGTGGGGATTGATCTTCTGGACATAGGACTTCAAATGCAGCTTAGGGCAAGACATGCCATCATACTTAACAAAAGTAGGAACTTTGAACTTGGGAGGAATCACAACGCCAGGGACAAGACTTAGATCATCAAAGTTCAGCCCGGACATCTTCGTTTCTCAAACATTCGACGGTCTTCAAGTTGTTTGTACTTGTCATCTTCATCAGAGTGTTGGCTGTAATCAGAATGATCCTCTCCTCCTTTCTTTGGCTCACGCTGATCACCTTCATCACCCTTGGTACTCCCCTCGGTATGGACACTTCCTTCAGAGAGCTCGATCCGACTGACCACTTTTGGACCACCTTTGAAACGTCTACCCATGTTGAGGAGACCAACAACCTTCTTCTTCTTGTTGATGAGCTTCTTCAGATCTTCTTGGCCTTGGACCAATTTGGTGAACATCTGCTGGCCGGCATTCGAGCACGGAGATCTTTGTGATGTTCAAGAGCCATTTCTGCTAAAATAAATAGCGAGCAAATGAGAAAACCAATCTCCAATGTACCTGTGATGCAATGTTATGATATGCCATGCGATGTTTATGCAAATGCAATGCAATGTTTTCAAGGACCTTAGAGATTTAAATTTGTTAAACAAGCATGAAAAAACATTTATTAGTTCTCTTTTTATTCTTTTTCTTTTTAAGTACAAGAGATAGTTCAAAACAATAAAAGAAAACATAAACATCCTAAAGCTCTAAGTCTCCCATGGGCGTTTCCTCTTGGTGCCGATGTAAGCGTTGATGTTCCGCTCCTCGTGAAGTAGCTTGGTCAACTCTAGCACTTTCTTCTCACTTGCATAGCACTGAGCTTCAAAGGTATCCCTTTCTTCTTTAAGTTGAATCCAGGATCTCTTCAAGTCTTCAAAATCAGTAGGCATGTCGGGATGGAGAACAAGATAGGTACGTCACCTATAGCAGGTTCCATAATTCTTGGTAAACAGTGAATGGCATCATGAGGTTTTGAGCTCGAGCTCACACCCATTTGAGGTAAGGTTCCCAAGGAATGGAGTTCGGTGCCCCAAAGTCTTGGTATCGTCTTCTTTACCATGCCCCAAGCATGTATAAACCGGTAATTCGAGATCGTGATTGTAGTCGAACACAATATCTTGGAGAAGCATATCATGTGGACCATCTCTTCGAGCAAAACCAAACTGACGTAGATCTAAGGAAGGGTTATAAGTAATACCTCCCCTTATACCAAGGAGTGGTACATTAGGGAATTCTCCACAACGCTCAATGAATGTGAAGTCCTTTTGAGAGAAAAGATTCCAACGAATATCGGAATGAGAGAGTGACATCAATCTTTGAGACCATCTCAACCTTTGTTCATTCTTCAAAACTGATGGAGGAAGGTGCGAAATAAACCACCTGGAAAGTAACGGTATACAACACATGAGAGTTCCTTGTCTTTTGGTAGTACGAGTGTGGAGAGAATGTAGGATGTCTCCAAGTAAAGTAGGCACAGGATTGCGGGTAAGGAACAACTTGATGGCATTGATATCGATGAATTGATCCGAGTTAGGAAATAGAACCAAACCATAAATTAGCAAGGCCACAATGTTCTCAAATGCATGGAAACTCATAACTTTGAGGAATTCTCGGGCTTTCTTAATTAGGAACTTGGAAAGTAAACCCTTAACTCCACTTCTAGTTTCCCAATTGGCTTCAATATCTGAACGCTTAAGGTGTAAGGCTGATGCAATGTCTTCGTACTTAGGAACCTTTTCTAGACCGGTGAATGGCATTTGATCAAGAATAGGTACCCCAAGTAGCTTAGAGAACTCTTCTAAGGTAGGAACCAACTGATAATCTGGAAATATAAAGCAATGGTGCTTCGGATCAAAGAACTGGAATAGGACATGCATCATATCTTCTTCAAAACCGGAGATAACCAAATCAAGTAGATAACCATGTCTTTTGATGAACGAGCATGGTCGGAATTTCGAAACCAATTCTTTGAGTTGAGAAGGGATACCCATGAAGTTGATTCGGATAGTCTTTCTAGAAGCCATAATCCCTACAAAGCAGAGCAAAGATAAATCCTAGGTCCTTGAAATAGTTAGAAATGATATGCAATGCGAATGATGTCATGATGTCATGTTTAGCACACACAAACAATTCACACAATGAGCCTAGGGTTAAGGCTTGCATGAGGTATAGGTGATTACCCACCAAAAGTTTGAGTTGGTTCATCCTCCTATAATAATAGTAAGGGTTCTAGGAATCTCATATCATAGATCTTTCTCGTAGGCGCTTATTTCAATACGACGCCAAGTGGTCGATCGAAAATGTCCCAAAAGTCTAATCTCAATGAGCGTAGCATCGAGTATCAACCAACCTCGGTCTACACCAAAGCCGACCATCTCACTACCTTCTAATGGCCAAGATCGGTCAATTAAGGTTCTAAAAGTTTAGTTAGCGCTTGATGACACCACGCAGAAGCCAAATACTATCTTCAACTTGGGAATGAAGAGTATCGGGACAACCAAAGTGTCACGCTAACGTAGCCATCATGTTGACCGCTAGTTATATCGTCTAGCGGTCGCGATGATCTAATGCTACTTACCTAAAAGGAAACCCGGATCCGGGTGTAGGATCCCCCAACAATATAATACCCAAGCAACCCTTAAAGATAAAGCATACAAGTCAAACAAAAAGCGATAAAAGTTATCTAGAAATCCCTAAGGCAATTCTCTCTTTTAGGGTGTACTTCCCCAGCAGAGTCGCCAGTTCTGTGATACGGTGAACTGACTTTGTAGGATTTTTGTATCCAAATGTGCGGATAGCAAGAGTCGCCACCGACTTTTATTTTTATCCAATTAAGGGAAGGTAAAAGTAAAAAAGACCTTCGTTAGATTCGAGTTCGGGAGAATGGTTATGAAAAGGAAGGTATTAGCACCCTTTCTATCCGTAGTTATCTCTGGCTCTTAGTTGCTCTAGATCACTTTTAAAATTGCTTTCTGTGTGTTTGACAAAGATGTTTTGAAAAAAATGGCATTTCACTTTGACTTTGTAATGACTCATGTAGGAGTGTATACAAAGTGTTCGGAAATGTTTAGTTTTGAAAAGAATTTGAACTTTAAAAAAAAGTGTGTGAGGTGCGAAAAGCATTTGATAGAGCAAGCAACTAAGAGACTTATTTACCCACTCAGAATTGGTCGTTTTGTTGTACTTCTACATTCCTTTAGAATAGCGCTAGCCATACCATTAGTTAGTAGGTAGCTCCATTCGTTGGATGTAAGCGGGACATTCGAAGGGACATCGGATGGTCATCGAAGGCAACTTGTAGGAAGTATCCTAGCAAGGGACTATCATCATTTTTCGTAGGCGACAATCGAGGGTCAAGATCATGTATTCGGAGGCGACATCGTGGGTCTATGATCTTTGTATCGAAGGGACTATGATGATTTGTGTTGAAGGCAACGGTGCTAGAATACCTCTACGTTCGAGGGACATGACCATTTTGAATTCGCAAGGCATCGAGAGAGAATCACCCTAAGGGGTGCGTGTGTGAAGAAGTGTGTTGATTTCAGAATATGTTATCTTGAAAATTAGTGGGCTATGTTCATTGTTATCTTGCCATACACGCCTAATTACTAGCAATTGATAAGGGTGCGGAAAGTAAAATGCGGAATGTAAAGCGGGAATGTAAAGGTGCGGAAAGTAAAACCTACGCTATTACAAGGCTTTGGGGCAGATACATAATTTGAAATGCGGAAAATAAAGTCCTAAATTAAACTATTACATCCCATGAGCAATTACATTATTGGAAAATAATAAAGTGATAAAAAGAAAACGTCCGAATCGGAGCAACCTGTGAAAGAATAAGAAAATCGGGAAATATGATGAAATCGAATAAGAGAAAAAATGTTAGAAAAATGCAATTTTAATATGGGAAAATTAATACATGCTGGAAATAAGATAAATAAGTTAAAATAATTTTTTGGGATTTTTTGGAAAAGATTTAATAATTAAAATGCAATTAAAAGTGAATTAAATGCAAAAATATAAATAAAATAAATATGCATGCAAAAATTATATTTTTAAATTTATTAAATTAAATAAACATTTTTTATGAAAATAATGTAAAAAGAAAAAATGTTTTTGGTAATTTTTTAATGCAGAATAAAAATTATGAAAAGAATTAAAATAATGCAAAAGTATTAAATAAAAAGAAATAGGAAAATATGAAATTTGCAAACTTGTAAAAATAAAGTGTCTGAGCCAGGGATCGAACTGGAGACACTAGCTTCAAACTTTGAAAACCAACGCGCTGACCAACTGAGTTGGCATGCCTTACTGTTTGGAAACGGAACGATTTGAAAATAACACGCGTCGCTCATCAGCTTCCTCCCGCTCGCGCCATCCAGTCATCTTCAACCTTTTGAATTTTTGAAAGATAGCGTCGGCTTTGGTTCGACGCTACAGACCCTGGCAAAATCAAAAATGCAGTATACATAATATAAATTATATCTAAGGCCATGGTTCGATTCCTTGAAGCATTCCGAATGCAACGGTCTAGGTCTTATTGTCCAATTTTACGTATTTCATGAAACCCTAAATCGGCCACATAAACCCTAATCATGGTGAAACACGATTCCGGCCATAGAAATCCAATTGGCTTGCCCAGAAAGTTTGAAAACTTGATTCTAAGCACAAACAAACAATCAAAACAAGTTAATAATGCATGAATATTGATAATCGAATTTGGAAAAATAAGAACAAACCGAAACTGGGATTGCTTGATTCTTGATGGTTTTGAACGATGTAAGAGTCTGGATCGACTCTAAAGACCTCAAAGAATGTAATGGACGGCTTGGAATGGGTTGAATCGAAGCAAAACTAGGGTTACCAGTTGCTTCAAACACACGGATTTTTGAATTTTGGAATAGGGTTTGTAGAGCAATTTTTTCGTTCTTCTTTTGATAGGTATGCATCAAGTATATATGCTGGATGGATTTGGGATTGAATTTGGAAAGAATTAATCAATATTCAATGGAAATCAAATTTGATATTCTCATGAAATCAAATTTTCAAACTTTGTCCAATTTCAATCCAATCTTGCCAAATTTGATCTAATTTTGAAATTGCTGGCATTTATGGGTTGATTGGATCACAAGAAAGCAATAAAAAATCAATCTTCCAATTAATTTTGATTTTATAATTTATTTTAAGATTTAATTTGCATTTAAATGAATAAATTACAAATTAAATAGAAAAATAAATCAAAAATTCGTGGCATTGGGCTTGGACATTCCTAATTGCATGAGGAACAAGTTAGGATGAAGAAAAAGTAGGCCCATTTGCAAAAGATTTCATTTTTTGAAGTATCTCTCTTTGTGCATTCTTTCAAAATTTCCCAACTTGTGGATGGTGTAACTTGCTCAATTTTCCACATTTTTGAGTGTTCTTGGACTTTTTGGAAAGCTCTAAGAGTCCTCTAAACAATGTCTTTGGTTTCATCTCAATTGGAGTTACCATGCTCAATATATCTTCAAAACAAAAAGTTGACTTTTTGTTGACTTTGAAAATGACCTATAATGTTTTGAGCTATACCTCTCAAATGAAGCATTTTTTGGATATTCTTGTGAGACATGAAGTTGTAGAGAATTGAATTTCCTTCAAAATGAGCTTTGATGGGAAAATTTCTGAGAAAGTATGAGCAAGTTATGATCAGTCAAAGTTCAGTTGACTTTTCACCTAGAAACCCTAATTTAGAAAGTTTGACTTTTGAGCAAATCTTGAGTTTTCTTGATGAATCATGATCAACCCTTGATCAAATGATGAATGTAACTTCAAAATGAGGATGTTGACCAAAAAATTATGAAGTTTGACTGTATGTTGACCACAGTTGACTTTTGTCCAATACAACTGATTTTCAACCATCTGAGCAATTGTCTGAGGAAACTTGACTTGTGAAGCTTGAAACTTGACATGGAGAATCTTTGAAGCATATGAGAAGGCATAAAGACCATTGGAGATGTTGGAAATCCATCTTGACTTGAGAGATACCAAACCCTAGTTTGGGTTGATTGTCTAGGAGAGAGTTTGTCTGATCAACTCTTGAGGAATCCTTGAGTATGGATGTATGAAATCTCTTGAGTAGATGGAGGGCAAATTTTGCGGCTTATGTTAGAACATTAAAGTTCATGCCACCAATTGATCACTTTTTTCGAGTCGGGACAAAAGGAAAAAATAAGATGGAGAAGAAGAAATAATTTCCAAATTTATTTTGTATCAGATGAATTTGTTCGGTCTAACTTCATCAAAATCAATCAACTTTCTTTGTGGATTTGGTCAAGAGACCTATCAACACCCAAATTCCATTGATGTTGAAGAAATTTGTGACTCTAAAATAAATTCAAAAGTCAGCAAAATAAAATGAAAACAAAAATTAAATAAAAGGATTACAAGTAATTTTGAAATTAGGTTATTTAATTGGACTTTATTGACGAAATACATAAATAGTATTCTTTCATCAAAATAAAATTCCAAGAAAATTACCCAAAGTCAAACAGAGGTCAACAAGTGTTAACAAAATGTTTTAGAATTTTTTACAATCAGAAAATATTTTTAAACAATAAAATAAAAGGTGAAATGAACCAAAAAAGGCAAAAAAAAAAAAAAAAGAAAAATCAGAAACAAAAATAAAGTGAGGTCACCAATATTTGTCAAATGACCATTGGATCGTTCCAGAATTTTTCAAAAATTTTAAAATATCAGAAAGTATTTTAAAACAATTAAAAACCTCAAATAAAAGGGAAAAATTATAAAAAATATCAAATCTGAAAATAAAATTATGAAAAAATAAATTAAGAATATAATATTTCAAAATATTTTTGTGAATTTTTTCATAATTTTTGGACCAAAAATGAATTTATATGATTTTTTGAAGTTTAAAGCATTTAAAAATATAAATAAAAAAATAAAATAAAGCCAAAAAAATATGGACCATCTGATCATAGTCAAAATGCGTAAGTAAGCAGATCCAAAGGATCACACATGTTGTGCTTGATATGGACCCCCTTGGTTTTCACACCGAATTACAATTTAAATTAAGTTTTAAAAAATAAAATCAGAAAATATGTCACGCGTTGGATCGAGTCCGACTCACAAAAGTAATCAAATCTAAGGGCTCCGGAGACGCGTGCGTGGTAAAACGTTATCACAGGATCCAATTCAAAAATATTACATGTCAAGCCCTCATTGGTTGAAGACAGACACGTAGGCCGTCTTCAACCTCCGGCCATCCTCCACACACATGATCCTCAAACTTTGAAATAAATTCTTCAGACCGGTGCCATTTGGTTAGTCTATTCAAGACAATTCTAATGGTACCCTCGCGAAGAATTTATTTCACTCGTACCATGAATAATTTGGAAAAATAAAAAACTAATAACGAGCACTTGCTTCCAGAAATTCTCAGTCAATACTTGATGAAAACAATTTTCGATGGGGATTCCTACCTAAACGAAGTTCACTTTCAGAGCTCTTAAACTGGACTTGGATAGCACGATTCAGGAAGCTTCAAGGCATGGTTCTTGTCCTGTTAGCTTCAGTGAGGCTCAAGGAAGAAGATTGACTGGTTAATTTCAAACTGGAATAGCTTCGAGAGTGAAAACGAAGTTGCAGAAAATTTGATTCGAGAGAGAGTTTAGCAGGGGTTTTCTGGCTATCCAAGCTTGAGGAAATGAGTGAGGAAGGATCCTCTATTTATAGGGAAGTGAGTGGTGATGAGAATGAGAAAGAATTGTGAGATTTGGAGCGAAATCGTGCAAGGTGTGTGCACTAAGGAAGTGTGACCTTATGTGCATCAAAACTCAACCAAAACTTATGTTTCAAGGTGCTAATTAACTCTGGGAAACTTCTAAATATGATTAGTCATGAAATCAAGACTTAATTTTGGCTTAAAATTGACTGGTAGCGCAAAATGCACAAACTGAAGGTGTGCTCGAAACAAATTTTAGCATAAACTTTGAACTGAGGCCAAATTAAATTTCCTCGTGCGTTTCCTGATTTTCCTTAAGCCAAATGAAGTATTAAAAGAGTATAACACAATTTAAAAATAATCAAATCCAATGGTTGCTTGAGTTGAGATATATGGACTTTAGGATTTATGAAAAAACACTGATTTTTCAGGCCAGACCTTGGTCAAGCATGCCAACTTTCTAAAAATGACCTATCATCTTTTCTTTTCAAAAATGATTTTCCATTCAAAATTTGCTCTTGATCTTGAAAGATGATATTAAGTAGACCTCTCAAGAAACATTTGGAAAGAAGAATCACTCAAAAATACCAAAAATTGAGAAAGTTATGGCCTTGTGAAGTTGATGAAATTTCATGAAATGACCTATAATTTTTTTATTTCTTCAAGCAACTTCCAAACACTTTCAATCTTTAAAATTTATATTGAGATAAAGTTCACATACTCAAGATTGTTGTGCAAAAATAATGACCTCAAGGCGATAAATGATGATCAAGATATGATCTTTTGAAGTTGATTGACCAACAATTGAGAAATTCATCAAAGACTTGTAATATTTTGACCTCATAGGCAAATTTCCATACATTTTATTTTCCTACCAATTGAACTAAGTTGTGTTAGACATCCTTAAGTTTATTGTGAAAGAAGAATGAGTTCAAGGACACAAGGAATGACCAAGTTATGATCTTTTAAAGTCATACAAGATAGCATCAATATAGAGAGTGGGCAATCATAGACTTCTAAAACAATCTTCTCATCAATAAAACTCATTGGATCCAAGCATATTCATAATAGAAGTCCTCTTAAGAATCAAATGACTTTGAAATTATCCACAAACTTCACACAAACACCAAGATATGGTCCTTAGAAGTCCCAAAGCCTAATTCAAGGTAGATGGCCATAGAATGGTGAATTCTTTGAATTTGATGATCTCTTTCAAACATGAAGCATATAATAAAGATGAGAGACTATAGCTGGTGACAAGATAAATATTCAATGGGAGACAATACTTTCAAAAATCTTGGGGATTGAGGAGAGAAGGCATGAAAATTAACACATGAACCTATTGATTCCTTGAACAAGAAAAATTTGTGCACCATTCACCTACAACATTTGGAGAATTAATTATACAGACATTATTTTTAGTCAAACATCAATCAACACATACATTCAATGGTGCTTGGTGACCTCCCAAAGGCAAACCCATAGATAAGAGATGGAGAGAGACCATTTGATCTTTATGTAATGCAATGGTATGAAGTATGAATGAATCTTAGGGGCAAAAATTGGGGTACAACAAGCCTCTTGAGACAGTTTAGTAGCCTGATCATAAACAACAGTTAAAGCTTGACACTTAGATCAAATTTTAGATTCATTGTCATTTTCTTTGTTGTATCCACTGCTAATTTGATCAAGTAAGATTTTCAAGTCATAGAGCGTTTCGCCTACTTCAGTTGGGCAAGTGGAGAGGTCTATTTGGCCAAGTATATTCTTAATGGCATAGTAGGCCGTAGGGTCTTTTTTCAAAGCAGCGAAAATGTCAACTTCGAGAATGGTCTTTTTCACCTGTAGAAGAAGTTGATCATAAGAGGCTTGAGGGGTAGCAGTGTTCGATTGATCCAAAGCCACAGATTGGATTTTTCCGTAAGGCAAACCCCTTTTTGCTAAAATCATATTCACATACTAAAGGGGATTAGTTTTCTTCAGTTAAGACTGAGGGATCTTGGCTTTGGACTTGAGAGGAACCAACAAGCATATATTGCTCTGTGTCTTTAGGTCCTTCATCTTGCACAACCTCTTCATAAACTTCTTCTGTAAAGTAGTGACTAATGGTCTTTGTTTCGTTGTCTTCCTCTGAGTCATCAACAAAACAAATTCTTTTAGGAGAAGAATCACTAGGGCTCTCCTCATTGGGAATTTTGTCTTCAGTAGCCCTCTTGCCAATATGTTGAGGCACTTTGGGGGAACTTTTTGTTGGAGGCGAAGTTTCTTGCTCATCAGGAGTTTCGTTGGTCTTAGGCTGGTGTGCAGCAGTCGAAGAACCCTTATTCAGGTAAACGCCACTAGAATTTCCTTGTGGTGAAGAGGCGCGATGAGTTGGAAGAATTTCCTGTTGTGTAGAGGAACTTGAAGGAATGATTGGTATACCCTGCAAGTAGATTAAATATTAGTATGAATAATTAAACATTTTATTTGGCTTCGAAATTAGGTTTACATTTGATGTACCTTTGGATTATCGCCTGAAACATTGCTGCCAATGTGTTCCAAAACTAGGTTTTCTGAAGATTGAGTATGATGAAGAACAATTTTAGATTGAGTATAATGAGGAACAACCTTTATTTCGACACCAGGTTGAGACGTTGGTTGATAACCACCAATGGATTTTTTGCTCTTCTTTTTCTTTTGAGGTGTATAAGTAGAGGGAGCAACCTCCTTGTTCTTGTTCGATTCGTCCCCATCAGTGGTTGGGTTCATATGTTTCCTTTTCTTTGGAGATTTAGGAGGTAGGCCACTAGTTTGAAGATACAGGACGAAATGCTTAGCAAAAGTAAAGATAAAGACTAATAGAGAGAAACAAGGTAATACCGTTTTTGTCTTCTTTTTATCTAAAATATCGTCTTGTTTGGGGGTAGGATCATTGGTGGAGATGGTTGGTTGTTTCGAAGTGCTGGTTGAACTTGCTTTGATGGTAGTCTTTTCTTTCTTAACTGCTTTTATCTTAATAGCTGAAAGAATAGATATTAGTCAGTCGAAATAAAAATAAATATAGAAAGAAACTGAAATAGTCCATATATCCTTTGGTTCCACACCTTCGCGTTTTTGAGACATAAGAGACACAGCTGATTAGTCATAGCTAAGGAAACCTTTGAAACTGTCCAGATCACACTTGGCTCGTGTTACCCTTTGGGCATGATTTTTAGCATCATTTTCATATTTGTGAAAAGTATTCCCACAGACAAACCAGTCTGGGTAAGGAGGAAAAAAGGTTAGAGCTAGTTCTGAAGTAGGTAAGTTAGGAAACCCTGGTGGTTGAAATCGAAAACTCCACCTATACATGTCTTCAGGTTTTACAAAATGAGGAAAATTTATTTTTGAAAGTTGTTTTTTAAATTGTTCCTCCAAAGTTTGTGCTGCTTCAAAAACAGTTCGATGGAGATTCATGGGATTATAGACAGTTTCAAAGTATTTCTAGAATGCCCGAATTTATTTGATATATGTGAACCTACCTTTCTTGACATGTTCCCGCACAAGGGAAAATGCTTTTGTTAGACGTTTGCTGATTTGAATGGTGTCGAACATGTTGTTCAAATAATATGCATCCCACCAAACATAGAAGTCTTTCATCGGGTAGAAAGCAGGTTGGAATGGGATAAGGGTGAAGTCAACAAAGTTGGCATAGAGATCTCGGTGAGTTGTAATGTCTTTGACAACATAAGGCACTCCTGCTACACATACTCACTTTCGATTGAAGAGAGGCTCGGGAAGAAGTTGGCATAATCCAAATTGGCGTGATACAAAGTTGGGTTGATAGGCTAACATACAGACGTAACTTTTAACTGGCATAATCCTAGAAATTATAAGTCTAGGATACAAGAAAGAATGCCATATGTTTTGAACTTCCTCCTCCTCGAGAGCTTCTTAAATAGGCATGGTGAACCAACTAGGACCATGAGTTCGATTTGCAAATGGGGCCATCGAAGGAAGGAATTTTTGCCTCTTCGAGAACATCATCATGTAGTTGGTGAAGCAGGTGCTGAAAATCTTTTATCGTCATATGGAGTTAGTTGTAACAGCCTGGTGCCCTCAATAGTTTAATTGAGAATGTCAAGGTCTTTTTCATCAATTGTGCCAAAGGCTCGAAGCGATGACTCGAAGGTGGTATTTAACCACAGCTGGAGAAGCCAAAAGGGCCCAGCAAGGAGCAGATTCGTGCTAGCCTTGTAGTTTTCCAACTTAGTTACATCAGACCCTAAACTCTCATGTAACCCCACTAGTAACAACTCACTTAAACATATCTTTCTACCATGATGAAGTTGATTGTATAGAGTTATAAACCTACTAGCTACTTGTAGGGATTTACAACAGAAAACATATTTCGATAGCCATAAAGCTAAGAAGGCTATATGTTCTACGTCAGATACTTCTTATCCATCAGTGTGATAAAGATTTATGTAAGTGGAAAATCTAGCATTCTTAACGTCGAAATTAATAATGTTTTTCGCATCTTCCTTAGGATCAAAGGTTTCTCTAATAGGAGAAAATTCAGTGATTGCGTTGATATCAAAAAACGTGGGAGTTGTGATTCCACAAGGAAGATGGAATATGTTATAATTATTATCCCAGAAGTACAAAGATGATAATAGTAAAGGTTTACTATAGCCATAGCCTAGCTTCGACATTTGAATCAGATCGAGAATACCTAAGGCTTCCCAATCTTGAGATTTTTTTCTTTTCAATTTTCGAAAGCCAGTTTAGGTATGATTTGTCCAAAGAAGGGCATGACCGAAAGGGTTTAAAATTATCAGTGATCTAATCAATATGGAATGCCTTTCTCCTAACTTCAGAAAGTACAGAAGTACCTTCTTCAGACGTTTTACTCTTAGAGGTTTGAGTAACTTTTACTGCAAAATCACTGTCTTTCTTTATCGAATTCATTTTGTTAGCTATGGGTTTTGTCTCATGATAGACAGGAAAAAACTCTATTGATTTTTCCAACCGCTCTATGGAAATCAGAGGTCCCATAAAACTTAGGGTTTTTCCAGATAATGAAGTAGGAATAAGTACTTGGGAAACATAAATGGCTTTTTGTTCTTGGGTGAACTTGGGAGTTGTGATGAACTCTTGATTCCCAGAACTAACAACTTAACTCACGAGCTCTGGTTTTGAAGAAGAGGTTTTAGATTTCCAAGATTTCTTGTTCTTAGATGATGATTAAGGTTGAGAAGATGATATTGTTAAGAAAACGAGTTTTTTCTGATGAGTTTCTTTGAAGAATAAAATGGGTTTCCGGGATATACATGAGGGTTGAAAGGTTGAAGAAGGTAAAATGTTTAAAGTGAAGATTCAAGTATTTATAAAGTATTGGGAGTTTTTGAAAAGTTTTGACCTTTGAGAAATAAAAGGACACATGTAGTTGTATTAGTGAACGAAAAGAGAGGTGGATTTTTCAAATCTTGGGAACTGATAGCTTTTGAGTGATAATGATTGATAATAACTACTACTTTCACATTTGAGGAGACATGATGACGAGACGTTTTGAAGAAAGTGGTTGATAGTTATGACGCCATATACAGTAAAGCCATCATGGATATTAAGTTCATCAAAATCACGCATATGATTCAAAAATGAGTATTTCTCTATGCATCAAAATATGCATTTTCGAGGGGCAACTTGTTGGCTGGTGATTTCGATGGACAAGCTAGTTCGAAACGTTGGGCGTTACTCTGTTTGGACTTTTGTTCGAATGAAAAAATAAGGTCCAAATTGTTATGTTTCATTTTGAAAGAAGCAAGATTCGAATTGGATGTGGCCGTTGAAGTTCAAATTCGAAATACATTGAAGGATTAACATTTACATCAAGTGAAGATTCAAATTCAAATTAAGGTGTTATTCATGGAGGATGGGTGAAAGCCAGAGAATTCAGAAGACATGCAGTTTTCGAACGTGGCATCATTCTATGATAAGACCGTTAGGGTCAAATTAGTGTAAATAGGAGTCTCAGTGTTAGGATTTCGTGTGTTCATTTGTACAAAAACTCACATATACTCAAAATACCAAGTGTTAGGGAAACGAGTTTGCAGAGCAATGTATTGCACCCCAAATTTTACCCTGCTATTTTTCTACTTTCATTCTATTTATATTTAAAAAAAGTCATTACTCATTGCATATGCATCATTTCGTCGTATTTAAACTGATCGAAAGTCAGTCTAAATCGATATTCGCATCTTTTTTAGTTATAAAATACCCGTTATTCCACTTCATTTATTTTTACCTCTCTGTCTGTTTATTGCATCGTTTTAAATTATTTATATGTCGATGATATCGATATTTCGGTTTTATAAACAGACTGTTAAAAGCGATTCGACACTGTGCGAAAATTAGCGGGGGAAATATTTCAAGTTTTCATCTTTTACTCACTGCTTTATGAATTTACGTGTCGCGTAGATCATGAAAATGTGCTCTCCCTAATTTTTCGGTACATTTCGAAGTCTCGTTTTTAACCGTAAGCGTTTTAAAACCGGGTATACTTTATTATCATTTTATTTAAATTTTAACCTTTTCAATAATTTTTCTTTAATCTTCGAGTCCCGTAGTTTATTTTAATGTACTCATGTTATTTTTTCGGATAATTTAGTGTTTGAATTTATATCATTTTTGACAATTTTAGGTGTCCAATTTTTATCTTCAAAAATAAAAACAAAAATATTTTTGGGTAGTTTATTTTTTAATCTTTTGGGCTTTGTGGCCCATTTTGTCAAAAGGGCATTTTAGGCATTATAAAAAAATTGTTAAACCTAATTTTTATAATATATATACATGTGTTATAATGGCACCAAGAAAAAAAGGAAAACACATAATAGGCGAAGGCCATTTTGAAAGGAGGAAAACAATGGAAAATCCAAATTGAAACGGAGGCCAAAATAAATTATAAACAAAAAATCCATCTTCATCATAACTGTCTCCATTATCACCTTTCTTCCGTCACCATTCATTCTCTTCCAGCCAATCTTCCGTCCAAACCCCTGCTACCTCTATTCACTCCACCCACATCTGCAACTTCCGTTTTCTTCCAAACAACACCACATACACTCGCCATAACACTGCATTCATAACATTCCTTCTGTTCAGCTGCTCATACTACTCGCCGTTAACTTGTAAACATCAACAACCGCTCCAACCCTTCTTTCCTTCTCCCGCCGCCGCTGCCCTGTACCTCTGTTTCGTCACACACCATACTCCCTCGCCATATCTTCTACACAGCCACAAACCCTCTTTCATCCTTCCGTCGTAACTCCCTGCTACATCCCTTTCTCGCTCTGCTGTCATGCTACTTCCAGAACAACGACGACATCCCGCGGAAGCTTCAGCTTCGACTTATTTCGGTAATCTTAATTCTTACCTACTTGCCTTATGTTTGTTCATGTTAATCAACTGTGATTTCTGAGTTGTAGATGGTGATTGATAAATAATGTTATGTTGTTTGCATTTTTCTGACCGATAAAAGCTGTCTCGATACAAGTCGATTTCATTCTTTTTTTATGGCATAGGCATAGAGTTTTTTGTCTTGGCATTCTGGTTTGGAACATTTAAATATGAAATTGGTTTGATTGTTTGAAGTTGTGTTGAAATTTTGAACTGTACAGTATGTGTTAATAAGTTTAAAGTTCGATATGTTTTTTTACAAAAAAAGTATCATAAAGAAAACTGTCGTGAAATTTAGTTTCACATTAAACTATTATGCTATTTTGTTTTAACAGATTTAAATGTTGTGCTATTTCGATTGAAGTTGGGAAGTGATATCTAAGTTTGGTTTCGATGATGGTTTGATGATTAGGCCGCGTTACTCGCGTGTAATTCTAACTGAGAAATCATTTAGGCACTGTGTATCATGTTTTAATTTCGATTGGATTTGATAAGAGGATTCCATACCGGTTTCGATGAAGGTTTGATATCGATGTCGCATTTATTTGCGTGTGAATTTAACCGAGAAACCATTTGGCATTTATTTGTTTAGTTTCGATGACGGTTTAATGATTATACCGCGTTACTCGCGTGAAAATCTAACCGAGAAACATGTTAGAACACCCTATGTTATGTTATTAGCTTTTTAATTTTTGATTGAAGTTTGTGGCTGGTTGATATTCAAATTTAGCTTCGAGGATGGTTTGACAATGATACCGCATTTACTTGCGTGTGAATTTAACCGAGAAACTATGAGGCATCCGTTTGTTTCTATCGTTGCATTTTAATTTGTTTTGAACACTTTTTGAGATGAATTCTTGAGCATTATTAAGTATATATAGTTGCTGCCCGGATTTGTTCGGTTTAACTTTTAGTTTGTTTCGATTTTAAATTGAATAATAGTGTAAGTTTCTTTGGTTTTGGTTCCTTTGTGAATCGAATTACTCACATATTTAATTGTTTTAGTCCTTCCGTTCATGTACATACATACTAGTTTCATTTTAATTCTATTACTTTGTAAATATTAAGTTGTTCATTACTTCTTTGGTTTCAATTACAATCCGTTGCTTATCCGTATACATAGTTCATGTTAATTACATTTTTGATTTTATTTCTTTGTTACTAACGCATATTTTAATTTATCGCAATTTTATTTCTTTTATACCACTATGCTACTAGTATTTGTTACTTGTGAAGAGATATCCAAAGATCATTCGAAGCATTCAAGAATAATCCAAGCATACATTTTATACTGTTGCATTTATATCAATTTTTTTTACATATGCTGTTTATTTATATTTATGATACTATTTAATATTTAGTAATGTGTATCTAAAATATTTAATATTTATTTTTTATACTGTAAATATAATTATACATATTTTTATTTCTTATATTTAGGATTGTAAATATATATACTATATACATATTATTTTTATTATTATTATACTTTACATATTCATTTGTAATTAAGTTCGAATTATATTATAGTAACCTTCTTCGTATATCGATTTCTTAGAATTAGTTCCTACAATACAATCATCGATATTTAAATTTCTCCGCATTCTATTCTAATTAATTTACCGTTTTCTCTTTAATTCTAATTTATCCCCATTCGAAATAATGTATCCCAATCCCCTTGATGTGTTGTAATTAATTTACTGCTTTTTATTTTATTTTACTGTCTAATCCCCATTTGTAATCAATGTATCCCTCTCCCAAAAACAATTCTTGTAATAATTTAGTTCGCATTTATTTTATTTTAATTTAACTGTCACTTACACAAAACCAAAAAAATCATTTTTAAACTAATGATTGTAAATCATTTTAAACCCGTAAGTCGACAAAGCTATGAAGCGTCGCAGTGACCACACATGCACACATGTACGCTTGATCCCAGGCCTTCTTACAGTGAGCCTATTTCGATTAATTGTTCCAATTAGTCGTTATAGTAGACTAGCCCACTTTGCTAGTACACATGTAATTTAATTGTTTTATACTTAGGTTGGCCACCTTGTATGGGCTTTGTCGATTTTATTTGTTATTTACAATTATTTCGATCCTTTTCTCATCTCCATAAAGGTTCAATAGTAGGGAATAGGCTTGGCTATTCTCTCGAGATTGATCAAGTCTTTTGACTTGATTGATCATAACCTATTCTTTCTCCATTCACCAAACATTTAAAACACTTTCAATAATACTCGATCCAACGTCGAGTCTTCTTCTCAAACCTCGATCCAACGTCGAGATGTTTTTTTAAATGTTTTTCATAATAAACTTGGATGAAATTTGTTTAAATCATTAGATGGTAGCCTAATGTTTTAAACAAATTTGAAGTCTTTAAATTGTTGGATGGTATCCCAATAAGATAAAACTTCTATCCATATCAAAAATGCTAGAGCGGTATTCGTTTAAATTATCGAATGATAGCTTGATGATTTAATTGAATTGGAAGTCTTTAGGTTGTTGGATGATAGCCCAATAAACTAAATACTTCTATCCGCATTAAAATAATATAGTGACATTCGTTTAAATTGTTGGATGATAGCCCGACGATTTAATCGAATTTAAAGTCTTTAGATTGTTGAATGATAGCTCAATAATTTAAATATTTTATCTCACTCAAAACACTTGTTTCATAATAAATTTGTTGGGATGAGAGATGATTGGTTGAGCTCACTCGCCAATTTCTAGTATTCGAATCGTTAGATGATAGCCTAATGTTTCTAGTCTTTATCTTTTAAAGTCATTCAAATTCCAGTCTTCCTTTTATCTTTCTAGTCAGAATTTATATCTTTCGAAGTATTTACTTTTCTTTAACAAATCTTTTACATTTCGTTTACAAATCATTTACATTGCTTTACAAGTTCTTCACGTTTCAGTCAAGTTTCGTTATCGCTTTTAATTGAAACCTTTATTTCTTTAATTGAAGTCACTTTTATTCTTATTCATATTCTTAAAATTTTTTAGTATTCTAGACAAAAGATGTTAGACGTAAGTTCCAATACAAGTTTAAACACCAAATCTTAGACACATGTCCTAGGATCAATCTAGTCGATCTTGTAAGTTACTAAAGATATTGTTAATTTGGACGACTAGTTGTTGTTTACTAGAAATCACTGTAAACACCTAGAAGTTAATATTGTTGCATTGAAAGACTCAAAAATATTATTCATTAGAACATCACACTTTGGATAAAAACTGAAAGCATGCTTACACCAACTTTTTGGAGGAACTCCCATAAGCCAACTTCATGCCTTTGGGTCAAATTCCTTCAGATCATTCATCTTGGTCAACCATCCTTTGTAGTATGTTGCTTTTGCATCCCCATAACCAAGTCTCTAATCAAAGCCCCCCCACCAAGTCTCTTTTTGAAATTTGCATAGAGATTCCTCAAGCACAACCTATGTTCTACCCTTTCATTCATCTCTTCAAAAACAGAAACTAGTCCCTGTAAAAACAAACTCAAATCAGTACATAAATAACATGTAATTTTACCAACAGATAGAGGTAATACCACTAACATTTTGTTGATCATATATAAAAACATATCTCTTGTCCAGCCCAATGTCTCCCATCAACAGATCAATAAACCATTTCCATGTCTCCTTTGTTTCTATTTCAACTACTCCAAATGCTAAAGGAAAATATTGGTCATGGTTCCCTACCCACAACAATTAGCAGCTGACCCCCATATTTCGTTTTCAGATGACAACCATCTACCCCAACAAAGGGTTTGCAACCATTAGTGAAACCCTTTTTGCAACCATCAAAACAAAAATAAAATCCCTAAACCTTGGTTGTATGGATGGATTTGGTTTGTTGACAGTAATACTCACAGTATTCCCATGATCAACTCTATATAGCTCAGCTGCATACCTCCTCAAATTAGCATACTGCTTGTCTGTATCTCCCTCTATAATCCTCTTTGATATGAGCTTTGCCTTCCATGCCCTAGCCACAGTGATACCAATAGAAAAATTATGCCTCATGTCTTGAATTATGTCACATATCCTAACACTCTCACATATTTGCATCTTTTTAACCACAGCTTTCACCACCCACCTTGAGCTTGTAGGTCTGTTATCTAAAACCCTAGCACATGTGTGTTTGTCAAATATTGTTTTTATAGAAAAAGTGTGCTTATGGTCCAATTTTGAACAAAGTATTAAAAATCCACATTTGGCCATACATTCTACCCTTACCCTATAGCTCTCGTTTTTCACAAAATATATTTCTCTACCATTTAATACTAACCACTCACGTATTGCTTCTAGAAAGTCATCAAGACAATTGAATTCCATACCCCACTCAAATTTAAAATTCTTATTAAAATGCTCCTTCTTAAAATTTTCAAACTTTGGTACTTTCTCCTCGTCTGATATATCAGGGTCTGAGCTATCCAACTCATCACTTACATATTCATCATCACCTTCCAATTTTTTATTTTTTGAACCTCTCATAAACTCATCCAAGGAAGGTGCTTCATTGATAGGTACAGTAACATCAATGCCTTCAAACCCATCAAGCAAGGCAGTGGCACGCTCATCCTCACTATCTCCGAACGCTTCTACTCCATCTTCATCACATCTATCCATCTCAACTGTTTCAGTCACACACCTAGGAATTCTTACTAAAATTGAAATATCTACTACATCATGTTCCACAAAGATGTCACAAGAATATGCAGCAAAATCATAACAATCATCATCTATCCTAATCTAGAAAAGTTTGGATCAATTTCAATAACCTTAGTCCATACCTTATATGTTCCTTGATTGTAACCCCACCCATTCAACATCTTCTTAATGCTATCCATAATAAAGTTATCAATGTGAATGTTACTAACTAATGAAGTCACACCTCCCCTGTAAATCATAACCCCGTCATTCATGCTCACAAATTCCCCTCCATGATAGAAAACAACACTGAATAATTGCTTATTCTAAAATTTTTAAAGAAAAAACGGATTAAGCCCTAACCTACGAATCCTATTTGTGACCTGGAAACACAAGGATAAAAAAATAGAACCTTTCGAGCTTTAGAAACTTCTTCTTCTTTATGTATGTCCTGGTTCACTACCTTCGTCTTCTTTGACTGGCTTAACTGCACCGTCTTCTTCTTTTTCTTCGCCATTTTCAACTTTCTTTTTTGTGTGCAAATAAACCCTAGCTTTTCCAGGGGGTCAATTGAGAAATTTTAATTACAACTTTAGAACCATGCCTTATATAATCAGAGCTACGTGGCAGATTTTAAACATTAATTAGTAATGGAACTAACACGTAGGATAGTAACTTGTGATATTAGGTAAAAAAAAAAGGTTCAGGGTGTAAAGTGTTGGAATCTTTATTTGGTAAGGTCTGCGCAACAAAAAAATATTTTCAGGGGGAAATACCAAAATACGCTTATTTGGCAGGAGTTAAACGATATTTAACACTTATATCTATTATTTAATAAAGGTGAGCTATTTTCTCTACCGTTTGTAAATAGATTTTTAAAAACTCATTGTGAAGTAAAGTATGTTGCTTATTTCCCCTACGTGGGCAAAAGTTTTCTTAAGGAGGCATTATCTTATTAAATTTTAGAAATTAGTTAGGATATTTGTGTGATGCAGTAAGAGCCTATGCCTTATTCAAGTTATTGAATTCTCAATTAAGGACCAATGAACAATATTATCAAGATAAGCCAAAATGTCACACGAATTAAACAAATTAGAAGTTGAAGACGACAAGTCGATTGATCTCGTTGGGCCAATATTCTAATGCAAAATTCGACATCACATTTTGAGTATTAGGAACTGTTTGTGCTTTTAGTAATTTATATGTCATTTATTAGGTACAAATCCCAGACAAAGACTTATTCTCCAACAAAAGCAAAAGACCGATAACTACAAATAGTCTCGACCCAACCAGTCGCGAACCCATTGGAGCTCTTAGACTTTATCAAATCAAGATTTATCGGGATCCTCTGGAGATTAGTTAATGTTAATATAACTATGATCAAAAAGTAAAAAAGCCACATTAATATACATCTGACGTATTGGGCTATGTTAATATACCTTTGTCCTTGTCATGCTAATATACCTCTGACCACCAAAAAATCCATGTTAATATACCTCTGGCGTATTGGGCTATATTAATATAACTCTAGCCGAGTCATGTTCATATACATATGAACACTAAAAAATACATGTTAATATACCTTTAGTGTCTTGGGCTATGTTAATATACCTCTGACCTGATCATGTTAATATACCTCTGACCATAAAAAAACCATGTTAATATATCTATGGCGTCTCGGCTATGTTAACATACCTCTGACCTGGTTATGTTAATATACCTCTGGCCACCAAATAATCCATGTTAATATACCTTTGACCACCAAAAAAGCAGTGTTAATATATCTCTGGTGACTCGGCTATGTTAACATACCTTTGGCCTCGTTATGTTAATATACCTCTGACCATAAAAAATTCAATGTTAATATAGCTCTGGCACCTCAACCATGTTAACATACCTATGGTCCGATCAAGCTAATATACATATAAATTAAGAAACTTGGTTAAAAAATCCTCGACCTTACACTGATATCCATAATGATTTGTTTGGGTCGGGCCGATGTGTGTTTAATATGCCGAGATCAATTAGGATCCCATAACAACAGGGCTCGGCCCACCGAGAATTTTTTAATATATACGATATAAACCTCGGCTAATGATAACTAAGATTCTCCTGGGGCTGGCCATTCTGTGTTGATTTCCATTTGAACAAACCAATTATTTATCAAAGAGATAAAACGTCAAAAAAGTCTGAAATAAGATCTACTCGGGATTTGCCAAACCGATGTACATATAAGTCTTTAGGATTTGGTTAATACTAATATTCAAAAATCTACATGGACTATTACGATCCTAATAATAAGGCCAAGCATTGGCGTAATTAGAATGTAACTTCAATTTGTAATCCAATGGGGCTCTCCGACTTTCATATGGCTAGAACCAACTGAGTTCTACAACGCTCACCATGATGATATCCCACTTAGGCTCTTCGACTTCTCTATATCTAGAACCTAGCTTGTTCTACGACATTAACAGGTCGAGATCCCACCAGAGCTCTCTGATCTCTCTATGTTTAGAACCAATTGGATTCTATGATTCCAATAGGGTGATATCCCACTAGAGATCTTCGACTTCTCTATATTTAAAACTTACTGGGTTCTACGACATCAACAAGTTGAGATCCCATTGGGGTTCTCCAATCTCTCTCCAACAAGTCGAGATACCACCAGAGCTATTTGATCTCTCCCTGTCTAGAACCAACCAAGTTTTAAGACGCCAATAGGTCGAGATCTTATTAGGGATCTCCGACTTCTCTATGTCTAGAACCAATCGGGTTCTACGACATCAACCGTTTGAGATACTCCTGAGCTATTTGATTTCTCTACATTGCGAATCAATCAGGGTTCTCTAGCTTCTCCATTAAACTCGTAGCTTTTTCTGAATTCATTAAATTCATAAATCTTCCAAATATGCGCCAGGGTGAATCCCTGAGTAATTGATAAATCATCAAGACCATAAATTATTGGGAGCTTACTCGATCAAAATGCGTAACACTAAAATGTATATATGTCAAGTTTACGAGATCCTAGATAAATTCAAAACAATTCACCCTTATATGCCTTGTGCTTTGAGGGCTAATGCACATCCCAAAATTTTGGTCACCCAGCTTGGGAATGGTCAAAAAATCAGGATGGACTTCCCATCTCGGATTTTAGAAAGCAACATCCAATATAAGTGTTGTCGTTACGATATCCAAAGGTCATCAAACCATTACAACATTTAACTCGTTAATAAACATGGTGGTTATGTACGTTGTATGCTATAAAAGGAGGAAAAAATTGTACAAAAATGAGGCAATGATGAATAATAGAAAAAGGAAAAGAAGAGGAGACGAAGACGAAGACGTGGAAAACATTGAACAACCCTATAATGGTTGTCACTCCTTGTCTCCCCTAAAAACACAACAATTCTTTAATTTTGCGATCCCTCCTGACCAACTTTAGAAAGATTAAACAAATAATATATTAAGCAAGACATTGGGTGATCTGGAAGATATATTAAGCAAGAACCAATCACAGGGCAACTCTCCTTTGGCAAAACTAAAATCACTTTCACACACATAAACTAATTAAATTAATGTATGTGTATTCTCATTTGGAGAGTTTACTCCATCGAGCTAGTGTCTGCCAAAGGAGAGAAGCCCCGCAGCTGGTTTGCTTAGTGCTGAATATCTGTGTTATTCAAGTTGTTCAAGTTTCTTCATATTAATAAAGAAAGAGAGTTGAACATATTTATAATGAGAGCTGAAGAAGTAGCAGTATATGCTCCGGCAACTACCCGTATATGCTTGTATATTTGTGCCTGTTTTCTACGCATTGGATGAAAGAAAATATTTTCATTTGAATGTTAGAGATTCTTCCATTGCTTTCTGCTTCTCCAATCCCTAATATTAACCATATTTTTGTACATGTATTGAGGAATAATATATGGAAAACGCTTCCAATGAGGGTAGCCCCTGGTTGAGGGGCTGTACAAAAATAGAGATGCCTTCTTCCCTTTCTTTAACCGTATACAAAATTGGTAGCACTACTTTTTGTTTTGCCCTCATGGAATATTACATGTATATGCTCTTTAGTTACTATTTTCTTTTTTCCCCCTAAAAAGTTTCTATATATAATCTTATTTTTAAATAGCATTTAATTAATAAAACATTACTTTAAACCAAAATATCCAGATTCCATTCTTTATATTTGTCCAGCATGACAATTTAGATGAATTTTTTTATTTTTTATTTTTTAATTTATTTTTTCGGAATATATATATATATATATATAATTAAAATATTTAATTATATATTGGGCTTATTTGTTTATTTAATTATACAAAATATTTAATTAGTGAAATATACTGGGCTTATGGTCAATATGGTCAATATGCTCTTACCTTATTTCCAGCCCCAGCTCTTTAGGGCTTTATATGGTACCAAAAATGCGCCATTATTTTTTTAAAGATGTTATGTCCGATACGCCACCTCGGTTATTTTCAAAACCAATATAAAATCTTCCTAACTTTTTCACTCTATTGGCAAACAAAAATGCGCCTTTTTTATATTTTACGTCGGCTATTCTACCTCAGCTTTTTAATTTAACGTCGACTATTCTACCTCAGCTTTTTAATTTAACCGAGGTAAAGTTTCTATATATGTTTGATTCCAACTCAGTGTCCATCTATTTCATTTTATGAGCCCTAAAGAAAGAACACTTCTACTCCAAGGAGCTTAGCCAACGAAAGAACACTTATACTCCAAGGAGATTAGCCAACGGAAAAACTTTTTCTCCAAAGGAATTCCACATTATGTTCTTGTTGTTCTCCATTACTGTTGTTCCTGTTGTTCTCCTCGCATTGTTTTATTGTTGTTGTTGCTGATAAGCTTTATTTCTGTATTATTTTTTATTTTATTTTTCAGAAACTATGATTATAGATCGTAGTTGGATGAAAGTCAATAGATTAAGTAGCGAGTATGAGAATGGATTGAATCAATTTCTTGATTTTGCGAGAAAAACCTTCCTGATAACAATGAGACTTTTTGGTGTCCTTGTATGAAATGCCAATAAGAAAAAAAACTTACAAGGGATGTTATATTTAGTCATTGTGTGTGAGAAATTATTCAAACTTACAAGAAATGGATATGGCATGGTGAAGAGTAAAAAAAGAGACATTTGTCACAAACACTTGAATATGATGAATGTATGACTGATAACATAGAAGACATCATTTGTGATATTGGTGTAGATGCTTTCAAGAAAGTTAGTATGGTATATACTTTATGAAAAGACATGGAAGATTCGTTGTACATGGGATGTAAAGGTTTTACAAGATTGTCAACTGTGTTAAGACTATTTAATCATAAGGCGAGAGGTGGGTGGATGGATAGCATTTTCATTGAATTGCTTGAATTGTTGAAATAAATGCTTCCTGAAGGTAACACTTTTCCAAACCGTACATATGAGGCCAAGAAGATATTGTGTCCAATGAGTTTGAATTATGTCAAAATACATGCTTGTCCTAATGATTTCATCTTATATATGAAAAAGTTTGAAAACTTGAACGTGTGCCCAAGGTGTGGGGTGTCGCGCGCTACAAATAGAAGGACAATAATGTTGATGACGATGATGATGCAACTAGCAAGGGTGTTCTTGTCAAAGTGATGTGGTACCTACCAATAATTCCAAATTTCAAGAGATTGTTTTTTAATGTTAATGACACAAAGAATATTAGATGGCATGCAGATGAAAGATTGTGTGATGGGAAAATTTGTCATGTAGCTGATTCATGGAAATGGAAGAAAATTGATTAATTTTTTGCACATATTTCCCTTGAACCGAGGAACCTTAGGCTTGGACTTGCCACCGATGGAATGAACCTTTTTGGTAATACGAGTACTAACTATACGTCATGTCATGTTCTTCTATTAATTTATAACATATCTCCATGGTTATGCATGAAGTGTAAGCATATGAGGCTATCGATGATGATTTCGGGTCTAAAATAGCCAGGGAACGACATAGATGTTTATTTATCGCCATTGAAGATTTAATACTTTTGTGGGAGGAAGGTGTTGATGTTGATGATGCGTATACAAGTGATAACTCTAAGTTGTGTGCCATGTTATTTTGCACGATCAATGACTTTTCTATATACTGTAATTTGTATGGGTACAACGTCAAGGGTCATAATGTGTGTCCTATATGTGAGTGTAATACATGTCACCACCAATTACCAAAAGGAAAAAAGACAGTTTATCTGGGGCATCAAAGATTTCTAAGACCTAGTCATTCATATAGTAGATTGCGCAAGGCTTTCAATGGAGAGCATGAGTTTCGTCCAGCTCCAAAACCCTTAACCGAGAAGGAAGTTTATAGAAAACAACAACACTTTAAAGTTGCCTTTAGAAAGAAACAAAAAAATCTTGTGGTGAAATATTCTTGGAAAAAGAGGTTGGTGTTCTTTGATCTTCCATACTGGTCCAGTATTGATGTAAGACATTGTCTTGATGTGATGCACATGGAGAAAAATATATGTGATAGTTTGATTGAAATCACTATGCCAAAATTGACTTTAGACAGCGCTTATGCCTAAAGCGCTGCTATATGTACTCAAAAAAATAATAAATTAAAAACTTAAATAGAAACGCTGTTAAAGGTATACTTTTGACAACGCTTCCTATAAGTGCTGCTATAGCCCTTATTCATAGGCAGCGCTTTTTTTCATTAAGCGCTGCTATTAGTTGGAAAAAAATTAGAATAAGTGCTGCTGAAGGCTTACTTTAGACAACGCTTTCTAAAAGCGCTGCTAAAGGCATTATTCTAGAAAGCGCTGCTAAAGGTTATACTTTAGACAACACTTTCCAAAAGCGCTGCTAAAGGCATTATGCTAAAAGCGCTGCTAAAGGTAATAGTTATGCCAACACTTATAGAAAGAGCTGCCTTAGGTAATTAAATTTTTTCTAAAATTCTCAAATTAATTAGAAAACACTCGCTCTCGCTCTTTCTTTTCCGTTCTTCCGTTCTTCCATTCTTCTCAAACAGAAACCCTCACAACAACATCATCTCGCCTCACAGCAGCATCTCCACCCTCGCTCTCCACCCTCACAGCATCTGGCCTCGACGACGACGTAACATCAACTTGTTGACCTTCAGCAGAAACATTCCACCATCACGACCACCGTCGCAGGTAACTATCATTGTCCCTTCATCGCTCCTCCATGGTAGTGGTTCGTTCCCCCTAGTGTTTTCTTTTGTGGCTCGATTTAGTTTCATCTGTTTCTGTTTCTGCATATACCATCATATTTTCATATGTTTCTGCCATTGAATGAAAGTACAGTGTTTTAATGCTTATCCAAACCATATATATGCTAATATATCATGCTTCAAACCGATGAGAGTGAGGAACATCCAAAAATAGATAAATTTATCAAAATAGCCTGCATGAGCCGACTCATGGGTCCTTAGGTCGGCTCATGAGTGGAAAATTATGGTCTGGCAGCGCTCGAGAAGGCGTACACCTTCTCCATGTGTCGACTCATGGTTCTGGGAAGGCATGGTGGACTCATGAAAATGATGCGTCAGCTCATGCCTGAAGAAACTCTCCCCTCACACGCTCGGGAAGACGCATGCCTTCTGGCTTCCCTGCATGAGTTGACTGATGGATGATTTTTCTCATTTTTCTGCTACTTCCCAAGTGTTAGGAACAACACCCATGGAAGAGATACGCACAAAGGGTTTCACAATACCAACTAATATATTTTCATTATCACCATCCAAACACCAATTAAACCAAGAAATTTCAAGAAAAACACCCAATATTCACAACCCTAACTCATATAAAATCTATCATTAATTTATTTATAGGATATAAATTATCAAACCTCTTACCTCTAGTTCTTGATTCTAGCAAGTTTTGAAATTTCTTCTTGAATCACCTCTTCAAACCACAACCTAGCTTGTTCTTGTTTTTGCTCCTTTTTCGTCTCCACTCCTCAAGTACCTCTCTTTCTCTCTATTTCACCTTTGTTTCTATTTTTCCTTTTCTAACATTGTCTATATAACAAAGGATTCTCACCATGATTTTCTTTCCTTTGAATTATTTGTGTCTCCCGGCCTAGATCGACGTACAACGCTCATTCCCAGTGTTTCCCTGAATTCGACGCAAATTTTTTCCTCAAATTACTGATTTTGGTATGAGTAGCTTACTAAGTAGTAAAATAATGGATAAGAAATAGAGGTTTAGCTTAAATTACTTAATAGTGTTTTTGTTTAGCTTACTAAATAGTAAAACCATGGATAAAAAATGGATGTGTGTCGATCGATTGTCAAAAGAGTATGAGAATGGGGTATTAGAGTTCGTTAAGTTTGCTATTCAACATGTTGAAGACCCAAATAGAATGAAATGCCCTTGCTTGGGTTGTTGTTATGTGGGTCGGGTTGATGCAGATGGACTGAAATCGTATATACTGATGCGTGGAATTGATCGAAGTTATACGTGTTGGATATTTCATGGTGAGAAAAGCAGCGAGAATGTTGAACCGGGGTGAAAAGTAATGCGACCTATGCTTCATACGACAATGTCACGGATACATATGGTTGTGATCGAGTCGAAGAGATTGCAGAAGCACTTGAAGAAGATCTTTAGGATTGTCCTAAATGTTTGAGAGGTTGGTAAGCGATGCGGAGAAACCGTTGTACTAAAATATTCCTGTGTACATTTAATTATTTATGTGCAATAGTTCTAAATATTCGTTATTATTTTATTATAGCACTCTACAAAGTTTTCGAGCACAAAGAGATATTCAAGTACCAAGGAGTAGAGTCAACAATATTTCTTGGATCAAAGTGGAGGTATATATTTTCACAATTTTGATTATATAGCGATGATACTTGATAAAAATAAGTTAAGGTGTATATCTTGATGTATATCCGTATTTTCTTTCCATGTGTAGTGTCCTCGTCAGTGCAATTGTGTAGATTGGGGTTATTTTATGTTGAGGTTTATGAAAGAAACTCTTCTTTTGGACCTATTAGAGATTCCATCCACGGTATGAATTTCTAACTTAGAAATTATTTTAATATTTCTCATAAAATAACTTATAGTTTTAATTAAATCATACTATGTTATATTACTATGTAGTACTTTGATGAATTCAAGTGTGCTTATTACTCTAAAGATCAATTGGATGAACTTATGGAGGATTGGTGTCAATTTGTTATGGAGTTGAGAATTTTATTATAAGGTATAACTTTGAGTTTTGAGAATATAATATATGTCGTTATAGTTGTGTTACAATATTACTGTTTTTATTGTTGTTAGTTGGTAACTTGTATGAATTTCGATTTTTTGATTTTGTTTCAGGTTATATAGGTGCAGATCGATGTAGAAGATAAAGTTATTTTGTAATTCATTGTTGATTTTGTTTCATTGCTGTATATATTAATGTTGTTGTTGTTTCATTGTTGTATATATTGTGAAAAAAAGGATTGAAGATGTATATTGATGTTGTTGTAATATTGTTTCATTGTTGTATATTGATGTTGTTGTTGTTTAAAATGTTATATTGAAGTTACAAATTCTGGTACAAAAATGGTGAAATTAAATCTGATAGGAAGCATTTTATTTTAAATGAAAAAAATATATATTCAAAAATTAATTAGGGAAAGCGCCGCTAAAGGGGGGAATAGACAACGCTTTTAATGAGAAGTGTTGTCTAAAGTGGATGAAAAGCGCTATAGGGAAATAGGGTAAATAAAAAGAAGAAAGCCTAAAAGGGTATCTATAGCAGCGCTTTTACCAAGCGTTGTCTAAAGCTCCACATTAAATTCTTTCAAAAGCGTTGTCTAAAGTGAAAGCGCTGCTAAAGAGGGTACCTATAGCAGCGCTTTTACAATAACCTAAGCGTTGTCTATACCTTTAGCAACGTTTTTAAGCGCTGTTAAAGGCCTAAAAAAGCGTTGTCTAATCCCTTGTTTGGCACAGTGAATGCTTCTCAACATTAAAGGAAAGACAAACGATACTAAGAAATCTCATGAAGATATGGTTACGATGGGTATATGACAAGAATTAGCCCCAAAAGAAGTAGGAAATAAAACCTATTCGCCCCCAGCATGTCACACTCTATCTAAAAAAGTAAGAAAACAAGTTTCTGCGATTATTTGCAAGGTACCAAAGTTCCCAAATGGTACTAATCAAATGTGAATAAATTTGTGTTGGATAACGATCACAAATAAATTGGCTTAAAATCTCATGATTGTCATGCCTTGATGCGACAACTTCTATCAGTGCCTATCAGTGGCATCTTACCAAGAAATGTAAGGGTGACTATAACCAGATTATGCTTATTCTTTAATGCTATATGCAACAAAGTTATAGATCCTGAAAATTTAGATGAATTGGAACACGAAGCTGCAATTATCTTGTGCCAGTTAGAGATGTTTTTCCCTTCATCATTCTTTGACATTATGGTTCACTTAGTTGTTCATATAGTAAGGGGGATTAGAATTTGCGGTCTAGTTTATTTGCGTTGGATGTATCTGGTAGAGCGTTACATGAAGATTTTCAAAGGGTATACAAAGAATCATCACCATCCAGAAGTTTCGATCATAGAAAGGTACATCATAGAAGAAGCTATTGAGTTTTGTACAAACTATTTTCATATGCAAACTTTGTAGGAGTGCCCGAGTCTCGTCATGATGGATTTTATGAAGGTAGAGGTGTTCAAGGTTTAAATGTTAAGACATTTAGTCGAGAAGTAGTTTTTCAAGCACATTTGTATATAGTGAATAACCTTAGTGAAGTTGATCCTTACTTGATAGCGCACAAAGATCTTATAAAGGAACAATACCCCCGGATGAATAAAAATGGTTGTTGATGGAGCATAACAAAAGTTTCATAGATTGGTTAAAGGATAGTATTTCCAAAGAGAGAGGTGCATCGGATATTTGCAAATGGTTGTCATTTTCCCCTAAGTTTAATGTAATTACTTGGAGTGCACACGACATTATAAAATATTCATTTTGTACAAAATCAAAGGATGGTCGTAGCACCATAAAAAATAGTGGTATTATGGTTAAGGTTGAACCCATGTATTTTTCTAGTTCCAGAGATAACAATCCAATACTAGCATCTAGAGCGTTCTTTGGGACCATTGAGGAGATTTTGCAGATTGACTATATTTTTTTTAAAGTGCCTTTTCTTAATTGCAAGTGGATTAACACTAAAACTGGTGTAGAAAGTGATGATTTATGATTCACAAAGGTTGATCTTTGAAAGACAACTTACAAGAATGAACTATTCATCATGGCAAATAAAGAAAAAAAGTTTTCTATGTCACGGATCCATGTAACACTAGATGGTCAATTATTCTTCAAGGAAAACATCTTCCTGATAGTACTGATGAAAATCAAAATTTTAACTATGAGGCTCCTTGTTTAGCAATACATGTACGTAAATCATCTGAAGAAAATTACTTAGATGATGTGCATGATATTCGTCGTGATAATGAAGAGGGCATATGGGAAAACTAGTAAGTAAATGATTTATTGATTTTGTTTCGTAATCATTTGTTTTAGTTTTGATGTAAAATTTTAAAGTGTGTGCCATTTTGGGTATAACATTGTTTATGTATTCTGTTTTCCGTGGTTTTGTATTTTGTAATTCAGGTGCAGACAACAACAACAATATATATATATATATATATATATATATATATATATATATATATATATATATATATATGTTTTCCGTGGTTTTGTATTTTGTAATTAAGGTGCAGACGACTAATATATATATATATATATATATATATATATATATATATATATATATATATATATATATATTACCTAGGTTAATCATAAAACCGAGTGTTATTAAGGGGCGCGCCATCCAGTTATGAAAATGTAAAAATACTGAGGATGAGAATCGAACCCACGTGCATTTTAATGTAACCCCTCAGTATTTTAATAGCCGAGGTGATAAGGGATAACCTTTTATGAAGACTTTACTTACCTCAAAACTAAAACCGACAACTAACACATTTCGCGTCCGACATAACATGTATTTTTTGTAGATGTGTTTTCTCTATGTTTTCAGTATTCATTAATGGAGTTTTCACTTTTTTAACATCGTATAATGAAGCTCTCGATCTGAGAATTCTTCGTTTTCGTATTCATGGCTCCATGAAATCCAATTACTGGTGGATTTTCTCAGTCTGCATATTTTTAATTGAATCAGTCAAGCTCATTATTCATCCAAGTAATGGATTATCACCAGTCATTGTTTCTCCTAAGTTTAATCGCTTGAAGTATCACTCCCGGTTTTCTAAATGCGTCGAGCACTTGGAAAAAAGTTGAATCTTAATATTGTTGATGAGACCATTGCTCAAATAAAAAATACCTTTGATCCTTTATATCATCACAACTACGAAAAAGACATACAACAACGATTAGAAAAGATATACTATCATGTAGCACCAGACGTTGTTATGTAGTGTATGGTAGTATATGCGTTACTTACAAACAAGATCGGATGTTTGTAGTAAATTGTCTATCACAACGGTTGACGTAAACACCTGTTGTCATAAATATAGTGTCATGGGTTTGATACCCATCTACAACCGGATTAAAGCGCATAAAAAATAACATGTCACCACGGTTATAAATTGCAATTGTTGTGGTATATGGAAGATTTTATAATAAAATATGAGATTAATTGCTTTTTTCACTTTCCCTCATAAATCATATACAACCATTCAAATATATTTTTTAGATAATAATAAAAAAATTAAATTATTCTTGAAAAAATAACTTAAACGATCCAATATTTTTCGAATTATGTGCCTCTTATAAATTATGATTTACTCTTTAGTATGTAGGATTCGATTTAATGTCAAATTCTTCAAAGAAATATTGATGAATGGATGTCAGTCTGAGTCTTTCACACAAAATTTGATTTCCTCTTCTTTTCTAATTTATTTTCAAACATCAAGATCTGTGTGAAAGATTCAGACTAACACTCATTTACCAACATTGTTTTGAAGAATTTGTGGCATGGAATGAAATTCTATACGCTAAAGAGGAAATTATAATTTACAAGATGTGTGCAATTCGAAAAAATATTGGATCTTCTAAATTGATTTTCAAGAATAATTTAATTTTTTTAATTATTATCTCAAAAATCTATTTAAATGAATGCAAGTTCAATGAGGGATTAGTGAAACAAACAATCACATATGATATAACAAACTCACTAACAATATTTATCAACAAAAATATAAAATTAATTAACAAAGATTGAGAGAACTTAATAACTAACCATTTCTCGAAGCTTTAAGCGATAAGTAAATACCCATAACCACTTACTAACTGCACATGAAAAATCATTTATTAACAAAAAACATAAAACAACATCAACAATAACAAGAACATAAACAACATTTTATCAACAACATACATACCTTTAATTGGAAAAATGATTCTCATAATAAAGTTGAAGTTGATCTACTTGTGTTACTATGAAAAAAATACAAGGACTCAGACTGACTTCTTAATTAGCTGTCATCAGGCTAGCCCGCTTGAGCGATTCCATCCTCCTTATATATATTTTCTCATACTATGTGAACCACATTCATATTATGTGAATTTGAATTCTACAAACACCTTGAAAAAACAACATGTTAATATAAACTAGCATGAAATTGCAATCCAACAAAATTTATCAACATTCGTAACAATATCATCCACATAACAATAACTTACACAAAGAAAATAGAATATGAAAAAATATTTGTCAACAACAAGCAACAACAAAACATGTGAAACCAAAGTAAATAATATGAAAATCATGTCAACAAAAATTTATCTACATTTACCAACAACATATAAAAAAACCATAAACTATCTAACAAGAAGAAAATCCTATAAAAATCATGTGAAAGATAACAACAACATACACGAAAACAGGATAATAAAGAAGAAGCATAATACCTTTATGTATGAAGAACAAGATTATATTGTAGAATATGAAATCTAATAACAAAGAATAATAGAAAAAACGAGTGCTAGAGTTTTTATATGAAAGATACGACGATACTGTCAAGCAGCGAGAGTTAATTCACTTATATATGGATAAACAATTTCACAACAGTTTTCATTACCAACCGTGGCGATAGGTATGTGTGTTCGGGGGGACCTTAATGTTAAAGGAATAAAATATTTGAGGGTGTTGAGGTTTGAACCCCCTATAAGTTTGATTGTATCACCATGGTGAGGCCATCAATCGTTATTATATCCTAATAATTTTTAATTAAAAATAAAAATAAAATGTTAGCGCGTGCCCGAGGATAGACATGTCACCACATTCTTTAGAAGAACTGTAGTGACTTGGGCATTGTTGTTTGCTCATTTTGTAGTAGTGCATGCATGGAACCATTGCAATATGTTTGAGCATTCTTGAAATATGTATCTGAATCAATTTATTAATCTATCATTTTCATGGAAAACCCAGTTGATGTTTGAACTAATCTCAATGAGCACTTCTCTTAAGGTGATTTGGGGCATATATATGAATTAATGCAAGAAATCTATGGAATGCAACAAGATTCTATGTCAGTGAGTGAGTTTTATTCAAATTTAAAGATTCTGTTGGTTCTATTGATTGACGGTAATTTTGGTAAAATATTCTCCTAAAAAATACCTTGAAGTTTACTAAAGTAGCAGATGTTCTGACATGTGAAACTGACAGAAGTGCATATTTTTTAGGAAGTCAGTGTTTGTTATTTGTATGCTTCGAATAAGGAAGCTTGAGAAATACCTTCAGCAAGATACTTGGAGATTTATTGTCTTGCTTTCATGGAGAAAAGACAGGAGGCACTGAAGACTTGTGAGTAAAGCAACCCTAGTTGTTGTTACTCTATTTAAAGGCTGCAAACCCTGTTTTGTAGATTGGTCGTTCCAGTTTTAGGAAGTTTAGTTGTTAATTTTTTGTTGTTCTTTGTGTTGGTTGTTAATTGTTAATTATGAGCCTCTTGAGTATTTCTACTTGAGAAGGACGGTTTTTTGAGTTATAAGTTTTCAATCACCATAAGATTTGAAGCAAGTATGATTGTGTGTCTTTGAAAAGTCTCTTCATTTTTAGTTGTTTTTAGTATCACGAGTTGTGGTACAGAGGGAGTGAGCGGAGTTTCTCATATCTAAGTGTGGTATCTTAGGTAGAAGGGTCATTGGATAGTTTGATTAAGTGAGGAGGTGTAAACGATGAAGGTTTAGCTCCAAATTAATACTACTAATAGTGAAACTTCATCCCTGGATTGGAATCCCCCAGACGTAGGTTAGTTAGAACCGAACTGGGTTAACAACTCTCTGTGTTTTTACTACTTCCTGCTATGTTATATTTTGTTCTGTTCAGTTGTGTTCAAAGTAAATACAAGTGTCGTGACATTACCTTCGACATCTCATATCTGATACCCCAAATTTCAATTGGTATTAGAGCAGGCATCCTGCTTTGTCTCTGGGTGAGATCTAGGGAAGAAAGTTTCTGGTAATATGACAAGGAGGCAATATATTTGAATAGAACACCCATCCTAGATGGATCTAACTATGATCTGTGGAAGCCTCGTATGGAAGCATATATAAAATCCTTGGACAACAGGGCTTGGAAGGCTATTCGAAAAGGATGGACACATTCTATGATTATTGGAGCTGATAATTAACCTACTGGTGAGCTGAAACCTGAGGAAAATTGGTCAAAGGATGATGATGAACTAGCTCTTGCAAATTCAAAAGTATTGAATGCTATATTCGGTGGAGTTGACAAAAACATCTTCAGATTAATCAATACATGTGAAGTGGCCAAGGATGCTTGGGAAATACTCAAGACTACTCATGAAGGGACCTCCAAGGTTAAAATTTCAAAATTGCAGCTCCTCACATCTAAGTTTGAGAACCTGAGAATGAAGGAAGAGGAAAGTATTCAGGAATTTCATACAAATGTTCTTGAAATTGTTGTTGCCTGCAGTGCCTTGAGTGACAATATTCCAGAAGAGAAGCTGGTAAGAAAGATGCTCAGATATCTACCTAAGAGATTTGATATGAAAGTAACAGCTATTGAAGAAGCTCAGGATATCAACAACATGAAAGTGGATGAGCTTATGGGTTCAATCCAAACATTTGAGCTGAGTATTAATGAGAGGTCTGAGAAGAAGCCCAAAAGCATAACATTCAAGACCAACACTGAAGAGAAGAGTGGAGAATATGATCTGGACACTGAGGAAGGTCTGTCAAACACCATAGTTTTCCTTAGAAGACAATTCAACAAAGTACTGAAAAGGATCGGGGAAGCTCAAGACCTAATGCCAGGAACATCCCATACGACATCAGGAAAACAGACAACTTTGGGAAGAAAGCAGAAATTGAGGAAAAATCTACTCAAGGAAGAGAGCTAAGATGCTATGAATATGGAGACTTTGGGCACATCAAATGGGACTGTCCAAACTATCTCAAGAGACAAGAAAAAGGATTGAATGTGATGTGGTCAGATGAAGACTTTGAGAGTGAAGCAGGTGGAGAATAAGCCAAACATGTAACAACTCTGACTGGTACATATATTTCTGATGGAGACTCAAGTGATGAAGAATTGACATTTGAAGAATTGGCTGCTACATATAAGGAACTATGCATCAGAAGCGTTGAAGTTTTCCAGGAGAATAGGAAGCTCATACTACAACTGCAAGACATAAAGAAGGAGCATATGGAGATAATTAAGAAGCTTGAAGGTGAAGTAACTGCGTTAAAAGGTGACCTTGATCAGATGACTGGACTAGGGTACAATGGTACAATGGAGTCTTCTACAGAATATACTCAAAATCTAGCTGAACCCAAGATGTCGAATCAGATGTTTCAACATCACAAAAGGAATAATCACAGACAACATAACAGAAGACATCAACACTGGAGATGTCATTATTGTGGAAGATATGGTCACATAAAACCATTTTGTTTCAAGTTGTATGGTTACCCCAACCCTACACATCATTCAAATATGACTCAGGCTAGGCCAAATAAACAATGGATTCCTAAAACAAATATTTCATGTTTCTTAGCCCACACTGCCTCTATAGTGAAGACCACAGAAGACTGGTATGTTGACAGTGGATGCTCAAGGAATATGACAGGAAACCAAAACTTATTGGTTAATCTTCAAAAGCATCCAACTAGTTATCTCAACTTTTGAGATGGATTGAAGGGTGAGATCAACGAAATAGGAAAGATACACAGTGCTAAGTTTCCTAACATTGAATATGTATTACTTATCAAAGGGCTAACTTCCAACCTGATCAGCATAAGTCAACTATGTGATCAAGGATTTATGTGAACTTCGCAAAAGCTGAATGTATCATTACAAACAAGAATGGTTAAGTTACTATGAAATGTATAAGGAACAAAGACAACTACTATTTATGGGTCCCTCTAGAGACAAATCTGAAAGACAAACAATCTGTAGACAAGAATTCCCTAAAGAACAATACAAGTTTGACGTCATGTGATCATAATGTCCCAATGAATGTTTTGACATCATTCAAATTTTCCAAAGTTAATGATCAGTCTACACAAAAAAGAACCATGAATCTAGTTCAAAAATTCACTTAACTAAACTAGTCAATGGTTATTCAAGAGGATGGAATGTATATGAATGCTCAAGAAGAGAGCAAGGGGTTTGTTTATAAAAACAATTATAGCAATTAAACGAGTGTGTGAACATCATTAAGTGGCCTAACGTTTCAAAATATCACTCAACGATATCACAACATAAGGCGCAACATATGAAAGGGCCAACACAAGTTCAAATATCTCACTGTTTCACCATACGCTATACTACTCATGCATACTCCAAAATCTCCACCTTCAATCCTCAGAAAATCAATCCTTCACATTTGATCATCAAGATGTATCAACACACTACACCAGGATCAAGCAACAAAGACGAAAGTATTTCAACTAAAGAAGCCCTAAACATCGTTCCACTTTCCATGATTCCTTGTTCGAATGCAAGACCTAAAAAGCTTCGCACCCGCCATGCAAGACTTCCAAGGGAAACCTTTGCTCCAGTTCAAGGTAATGTATTTGAACCACATATTGAGGGTGCAGATGATCAAGATAGAGGATACGTAGACAGAGAAATAAGGAGAATGGTTGTTGGTACCCTAAAAGTGGGCTTACTTGTTGAAGGGATCACAATCCCTCTTGCCCAAATGACTGGTGAAGGTGTTCCAAAAGAACACAATGAGTCATCCATGAGGGACGAAGAGAATCCTCAAGAGAATCTTGAAAAAGAAACTCTCCTTGATGAAGTCACTACTGATGTTGGAACATTATCCCTAAAGAAAACTCCTCAAGAAAAGCATGTTGATTTAACTGATAAGAGGACTGAGAAAGATGTGGTTGATGTTGTTATTAATGTGGATACCTTGTATGATAATGAGATGATCATTAATGTTAACCCTGGGATTTCCAAAAAGCTGAAAACAAGAAAGGGAAAGGTTGTTGCTTCCGGCACTCCATCTAAACCTGTCAAGAAGAAGGTTATGTATGGACCTTCAAAACCATGGAGCAAGGCCACTCCATCATCAAGTAAGAGGAAAATTACACCAGAGTATGATTCTGACTATGATATCGAGACTGATGTCCCAGACATCTCACCATTAAAGAAGTCCATTATTCAAAGGACCCCTGACAATGTCTCTGATGCTCCTACTGACAACATCTTATTCCACTCCATCAAATTTGCTGCAAGATGAAAATATATATATATATATATATATATGTATATATCAGAGGAGACTGGCTTTGGAGAGAGAGTTAGGAAAAGATGCCTTGGCTTGCAAGGGAGTTACGAAACTGATCTATGAAGCAGGACTGATGAAGACAGTGACCAAGTTGTCAAAGTGCTATGAAACCTTAGTCAAGGAATTCATAATCAACATTCATGAAGACTATGATGACAAGAAGATCCAGGAATTTCAGAAAGTGTTTGTCAGAGGAAAGTGTGTAAATTTCGCATCTGCCATCATCAACCAATATCTAGGGAGGAGTGAGAAGGAAGAAAATGACATTGAAGCCACTAATGACCAGATATGCAGAGTCATAACTGCTAATCAAGTCATGTCTTGGCCTATGAAGGAGAAGCTATCTGTTGAAAAATTAAGTGTGAAATATGCAATTTTACATAGAATTGGTGCAGCAAACTGGGTGCTAACAAACCACACATCAAGTATCTTAGTAGGACTGGGAAAATTCATCTATGCAGTTGGCATGAAGATTCCATTTGATTGTGGAACTTATATTTATGATCAGACCCTCAAACAAGCTGACACTTGAGCAACAAAGCTTCCAATAGCTTTCCCCACTCTCCTAAGTGGAATTATTCTGCATCAACATCCTGGAATTCTATCTACAACTTTAGATGCTGAATATAAAAGAGCTACCCCTCTGTCCCTACATCAGAAGTTGTTTGCTGGAGCACATGTCCCAAACATTGTCTCAGCATCTGCTGGTGCTGCACTAAAAACATAAACTAAAAGGGATGTGATTACTGAACTTACTGCAATGTGCAGAGAATTGGATGAGGTCATAAGAATTAGCACAACAAGGAAGCTAAAACTTGAAGAGACCATCTTAGCTCTGAAGAAGAATGCTGCTGCAAGTGCTACTGAAGAGGCACTAGAAGAAGAAGCAAGCAACTCATCAACTCAAAGCTCTTCTGAAGTTGGCTCAGGAGAAGAAGGAAGTGTAGAAATTTTCTGCATATTATGCAGATCACTGATTGGGATGAAGATGTTGATTGTGTTTCCATCTGGTTTTTGTCTATCTTTTTATCTATGTATTTTTGGCACTTAAGTGCATGAGACATGTTTTATTCTGGGTTGTACTTAACATTAGATATTGAGTAACTTAGTTGAACCTAGTATTTATTTCTGTTATCCTCCATGAATTCTTTTTGGTTTTTCCAAATTGTGGCTAAAAAAGGGAGAGTATGAGTGATTAGACATTAAGTGATTATACATCAAGTTGAGGGGGAGCAGCTGTGAACTGTTGCAGATGTAAGCGTTTATGGGTGTCTATGAGTGTTTTGTGTAGTGTTTTGTGTTTGTTTTTGTGTGTGTTACCATCTGTGAGCAGCTGATGTGAAGAGAATGCTAAGAAGGAGTTACTGTTGTGTTCATTATGATTACTGAGAAGCTGAAGTGTTGATTGTGCTTCTTGTGCTGAAAGGAAAAGTTGAAGTGTTTATTGTTGATTGTGTATCTATGAAGATACTATGTGTTTCCACAAGAAGAGAAGTTGTTGTGTAGGGGGGAAAGTTTTAATTGTCAATTGTGCATCTATGTGTGTTGTGTGCAGAGGGAGTAAAATGTTGCATCTTTGAATGTTCTAACTGATGTTTGAACAGTTGTGTTAATTGTCCGCTGCTATCTCTATTTTGATTGTGATGCTGCTTTTACTGTTCTGCTCCGATGTATGTGCTTGAATTCCTATGCTTATTATGATGATGTTTTAATTGTATGGCCTGCACCCCAAATAATTTTTTAGCCAAAATTTGCCAAAAGAGGAGTTTGTTGGTTCTATTGATTGGAAGAAATTTTGGTAAAACATTCTGCTCAAAAATACCTTGAAGTTTACTGAAGTAGCAGATGTCACAGCAGATGTCCTGACATGTGAAATTGACAAAAGTGCATATTTTTTAGGAATTCAGTTTATTTGTTATTGGTATGCTTCGATTAAGGAAGCTTGAGAAACGCCTTCAACAAGATACTTGGAGATTTATTGTCCTGCTTTCATGGAGAAAAGACATGAGACGCTGAAGACTTGTGAGTAAAGCAACCCTAGTTGTTGTTACTCTATTTAAAGGCTGCAAACCCTATTTTGCAGATTGGCCGTTCCAGTTTAGAAAGTTTAGTTGTTCTTTGTATTGGTTGTTAATTGTTAATTGTGAGCCTCTTGAGTATTTCTACTTGAGAAGGACAGTTTTTTGAGTTGTAAGTTTTCAATCACCATAAGCTTTGAAGCAAGTGTGGTTGTGTGTCTTTGAAGAGTGTCTTCAGTTTTAGTTGTTTTTAGTATCACGAGTTATGGTACTGAGGGAGTGAGCGGAGGTTCTCATATCTAAGTGCGATATCTTAGGTAGAAGGGTCATTGGGTAGTTTGATTAAGTGAGGAGGTGTAAACGGTGAAGGTTTAGCTCCAAATTAATACTACCAATAGTGAACTTCATCCCTGACTTGGAAGCCCCTGGGCGTAGGTTAGTTAGAATTGAACTGGGTTAACAACTCTCTGTGTATTTACTACTTCCTGCTCTGTTATATTTTGTTTTGTTTAGTTGTGTCCAAAGCAGATATACGTGTTGTGACATTACCTTCGACATCTCATATCTGATACCAATATTTCAGATTCTATAGGAAGGACTTGAAATTTACATTCTCATTCTTACATGTAGTTGTGGTGTTAAGTGTGCATGTGAAGTTATGCGCAATTCTAGACAACACCATAATATCATGTGTGCAATTTCATTTTTTATTGGTTTAAATACAACAACAAAAATGTTGCGAAATCTCAAATTTTGTTTATGGATCATCTTCGTCCTATGAAAAATATCTTCTCCACGGTGTTTCAACATGAGATACAAGGGAAATTTCTCCATTATGATGATTTCAATGCTCTCGTTAATGAAATAGATACACAAAGATCCAAAAGTAAATGTGCTATGGGTCATAATCTTTGGTAAAGGAGAAAATTGTGTGTGAATAAATTGTGCCAAAAGTAATTATATTGTTGAAAACGGTTATGTCAGACATGGATTCCCTCCTCATATGCAAAGAAAAAATTTCAATCATACTTCCCCAAATTCTAATGATCAAGATGTGGAAGAAACCTTCAAGTAAATGATTTGAAGCCAAGTCCAACTTCAATCACTCTTGAGCAATATGAATAGCTCATGCATTTAATTCATCATTATACTATCAATCAACAATCACTTTCTTCTTTCAGTAAGGTCTACTCTTACACACTAGTTAGTCATTCATCAAGTAAGCAAGATACTAGTTTCACTACAAGAAAAAGCAAAATTTGCCAGGGGATTATCCCCTCACAAATGTCAAAACCCCCTCACAAATAGGTAATTTGCGAGGGGACAGCTCCCCTAGCAAAACAGGGGGTCGCAAAACAATTTGCGAGGAGCTTTTATCCATGCCATTTACCCAGGGGATAATCCCCTCGCCATTTGTCATTTATAAAATAATGTCTTTCTGCGCAGAGTCAGATGGTGCAGGCTAGTGTGCAGGGTGGTCTAAAATACGTCATCATTTTCCCATGGGAAAAGCCCCTCGCAAATTGCAAGGATGGGACAATTACCCAGGAGTTTATCCCCTGGAAAATTGCTATGATGTTGACATGTTCACAGGAGATAATCCCCTGGCAAATTGCAGAAAAATTTTCAAAAAAAAAATAAATATTAAAATTATATATTAATTTGAAAAGTATAATAATAGAATAATTATATATAATTAATATAAATTTATATAATAATTAAAATTTATAATATAATAAAAATTCATTAAAATTAAAATAAAACATTTAAGTTCAAAATACTTAAAATAAAATATCATACAAATTTAAAAAAAAACTCCAAATATTCAACATAATTATATAATTACTCTTCATTTTCATCTTCTTGATCTTCTTCTTCAACAACCCCTTCATTAACATTACTTCCCCCAAATCCACCACCAGAATTTTGTGAAGCAAAAAATTGATCAAATCTCAGAGCCCGCTCATTTGCAATCCGCATTGCTTCTTGATACTCTTGTGCTTGCCTCCTCATTTCTTCCCGCAACTCAATTTCCCTTCTTTGCATTTCTCGTTCCATCTCTAATTGTTTTTTCTTCATCTCTTCAATTTACATTTCTTTTGCAACTTGTTGTCTTTGCCTCGATGTTAGCCAAATTTCTCACAGTTTCAAGCATTTCGGCGGTTAAGATAGGTTGGGCTGATGTTCCTTCACCATCAGCAAGTCTCATTCTGAAACACCTATCACGCCTCTTTATAGTTTTGGCGTAACCTCCAGCACCATACACTCTCCCATTTTTCTTCTTTCCACTTGCAGTATCATACCATGTAGTAAAAGCCAAACTAGGATCAACTGGATATCCTGATTGTGGTTCAGCTAATTCAGGGTTGTGAGATATTGGGTCGAACTCTATTGTGTCGAAGATGCTAGGTTTGTTAGCATCGAATTGGGCCTGTTTGTTATGTCCAATTGGTTAAGTTAGCTTGTACCCTAAGTTAGCTTGTAATGGGTATTTGTGATAAAAGCCCATTAGTTTAGTATGTTAGGTTTATTATAAATAGCATACTAGTCTCTCATCATTGCATATTGCAAATCCTAATTTAGGGTGAGAGGGTTATTTGTTATTCTTGTATACTTGTAATCTTGGTTTTAAGATAAAGGAAAGAATAACAGTTAATAACCAATCCTTGTGTTCATCGTGTTCTTCATTCTTTTTCCCTACAAGCTTATATATATTTGTTTTAAGGCATCCGATTCACAACAAATTGGTGCGGTGAGCGTGGAGAAGATGCCTTCGACAAAGTATGATATTGAAAAGTTCACCGGAGTGAACGATTTCGGTCTGTGGCGCTTGAAGATGAAAGCCCTCTTGGTTCGGTTGTTTGGAAGCGTTGAAGGAGAGTCGACCATGAGCGAAGAGTTGGCGGTGAGAAGAAGGCAATGATAGAAGGCCCATAGCACAATTTTGTTGAGCCTTGGTGATAAGGTTCTTCGACAGGTATCAAAGGAGATGACGGCGGTAGGGTTATGGGTGAAACTTGAAAGTTTGTACATGACTAAATCGTTGGTGAATCGACTCTACAAGCAAGCTTTGTATTCATTCAAGATGATTGAAGACAAAGTGTTGGTGAGCGATTGGATATGTTCAACAAGTCGATTCTTGATCTTGAAAATATTGATGTGAAGATTGATGATGAAGATCAAGCGTTGTTATGCGCGTTGCCCGGATCACATGCCCACTTCAAAGAAACTCTCTTGTATGGAAGAGTCACGACCTTTGAAGAGGTTCAATCACCTTGTATTGAAGGACTTGAATGAGCGAAGGAGCATAAACCTTCGACGGTTGGTGAAGGTTTGGCCGTTAAAGGAAAATTCTTGCGAAAGGATAATAAGTTCGACAAGAAGAAGGTAAAACTCGTGAAGTTTTACAGTGGTGAAGCATCCGTATTCGATGCTATCATTGTAAGAAGGAGGGTCACACAAGAAAAGTGTGCCCGAGCGCTGAAAGATCATGGAGGAAAGGATAATGGCAATGCCTATTGTTCAAGATGATTTCGACTCACCGATGTTCTTGTGGTTTCAAAACTCGTCGAAGGAATGGATTATGGATTACGGTGCACTTGGCACATGACTCCAAACAAAGACTTGTTCGAGGAATTATGTGATCAAGATGGTGGATCGTATTGGGAAACAACAAAGCTTGCAAGATTGCGGTATTGGATCCGTGAGATTCAAACTCCATGATGAGTCAATAAGGTTATTGGTGAAGTCGTATGTACTGATTTGAAGAGAAATTTGATTTCTCTTGGTGAATTCGACAAGAAAGGATATGTTTTCAAGGAGAGAAAAGTATCCTAAGAGTCATGAAGGGGTCGAAGGAAGTCTTGAGAGGCGTGAAGAAACAAGGCTTGTATACCCTTGTGGTGAAGTTGTAAGTGGTTCGACAAATGTTGCATCCACGAAACCGTTGTCGAAGGCAATCGCACATGAGATTAGGCCATGTCGTTGAAAGTGCGGTCGAATTGGAAACAAAATTTGCTTGGTGGAGACAAAGTCGAAAAGCTAAAGTTTTGTGAACCATGTACTTGGAAAATCTTGTAGAGTGAAGTTCAACAAAGGCAAACAAAGAACACATGGATCCCTTGATTACATCCATGCGATCTTTGGGGCTGCAAGTGTCCATCACATTCGGGAGCAAGGTATTTTCTATCTATAGTAGATGACTATTCGAGAAAGTTATGGGTATTCATTCGAAGACTAAGGATGAAACTTTTGAGAATTTCAAAGGTTGGAAGACTGGTGAAAACAAACTGGCGAAAGGTCAAGAGGTTGAGAAGACAATGGTCTTGAATTTTGCAATGAGGCATTCGACAACTTTTGTGCTGCCTCGGTATTGCAAGGCACGAACTCTGCGGGCACTCCACAACAAAATGGTTTGGTGAAAGGTTTAATCGAACCATCTTGGAGAGAGTTAGATGCATGTTGACTAGTCTTGGCTTAAAGAAGGTGTTTTTTTGAGGGTTTCGAACAACATATCGATAAGCGGATGTCCTTCATTGCGTTAGATATGAAGACACGAAGAAGTTTGGTGGGACATCCACCAAATCTCGACAAACGAGAGTATTTGGGCTGCGTAGCCTATGCTCACATTAGGCAAGACAAGGTCGAACCTAGAGCTCTTAAATGCATGTTCTGGGATATCCCGAGGAGTCAAAGCTTATAGGCTATGGTGCCTAGAGTCAGTCACGGAAGGATTATCACCGGTCGAGATGTTGTTTTCAATGAAGTGAAATGGCTTTCAAGAAAGCGGATGATGTTGGTCGAAGTGCGATATCGACGAAGAGTGGAGCAGTAGATATTCTGTTGAGGTGGAGCATGTTGATCTTGAATTGCATATCCCGATAAAGTCGAAGAAGCGGATGATCTTGATGAAGTTGAGGAAGCTGTTGATGACTATCTATTGGCAAGAGATAGGACACGAAGAGTCATCAAACCACCTCAAGGTTTGGGTATGCAGATCTTATAGCTTATGCCTTAATCTCGCAAGTGAGGTTCGGATGAAGAACCAAGAGACTATAAGGAAGTTATGAGGAGTCGAAATAAGACCGAATGGTGAAGGCCATGGATGATGAGATGAAGTCTCTTCATGATAACAACACTTGGGAATTGATCAAGAAACTGCTAGAGCCGAGTTAGTCACCGTAAATGGATTTTCAAAGTTAAGGAAGGAATCGAAGGGTGGCGTCGAAAGATACAAGGCAAGGTTGGTTGCAAGGGTTTCACTCGAAAGAAGGTATAGATTTCAATGATGTGTTTTCTCCTGTTGTGAAGCATAGGTCCATTCGAATGTTGCTTGCCATGGTGGCGATTCGATCTTGAGCTGGAGCAGATGGATGTGACTGCGTTCTTGTATGGTGATCTAGATGAAACAATCCGATGAGGCAACTGAAGGGTATGTCGAAAAGGGAAAGGAAGATTATGTGTGCAAGTTGAATAGATCCTTATATGGGCTGAAACAATCTCCTCGGCGGTGGAATAGGAGATTCGACAAATTCATGACACGCATAAGTTTCGTTAGAAGTCGGTTCGACCCGTGTTTACTTGATTTCGTCACGGTAATTCATTTGTTATTTTGTTGCTTTATGTTGATGATATTCTCATAGCAAGTAACAATGTCGAAGAGGTATTGAGGGTGAAGGTGAACTCAATAAGGAGTTCGAAATGAAGGATCTAGGAGCGACTTCGAGATTCTTGGAATTGACATTCAAGAGATAGAAAGCGATCAGTTATGCTTATCTCAAGAGGCATATTCTGAAAGATTCTCGAAAAGTTTGGTATGTCGAATTGAGCTGTTGTGACTCCAACAAACCCTCAATTCAAGTTGAGTGTTGATCAATGTCCGATCTCGAGGTCGAAAGAACTTATATGAATAGCATCCCATATGCTAATGTAGTTGGTTCTTTGATGTATGCTATGGTTTGTACTAGACCCGACATAGCATATGCGATGAAGTCTTATGGCGGTACATGGCGAATCTGGAAGGCTCATTGGCAAGCATTGAAGTGGATTCTAAGGTACATAAATGGGTCTCTGAGCAGTCTTAATTTATGGTGGAGCTTTTGGTGAAGATGGTAAAGCGGAATCGAAGGATATGTCGACTCGATTATGCGGGTTGTATGGATTCGGAAAATCTATTTACGGATATGTCTTCACTATGTTTGGTACACTATTAGTTGGAAAGCAACACTTGAAGGTTGTTGCATTATCAACCAAGCGGAATATATTGCTTTAGCAAGCGTGAAAGAAGCATTGTGGCTTGAAGGCTTTGCTAAGGAGCTGAAAATTCTAGGGAAGTTATCAACGTTAAATGTGATAGTCAAAGTGCAATACACATCGAAGAATTGACCTATCATGGCGAACCAAGCACATTGATGTGAGGTTGCATTTCGTCGGAGGGTAATCAGCGTGGAGAAGTCCAAGTCTTTGAAGGTTTCGACGGATCATAATCTTGATATGATCACCAAGACATTGCCTAGTTGCAAGTTTTTCCATGTACGATTGATAAAGCTGCATGAAGAAAACTAATTCGTTAGTTGATAATAGAGTTTGTTCCAAGGTGGAGATTTGTGAGATATTGGGTCGAACTCTATTGTGTCGAAGATGCTAGGTTTGTTAGCATCGAATTGGGCCTGTTTGTTATGTCCAATTGGTTAAGTTAGCTTGTACCCTAAGTTAGCTTGTAATGGGTATTTGTGATAAAAGCCCATTAGTTTAGTATGTTAGGTTTATTATAAATAGCATACTAGTCTCTCATCATTGCATATTGCAAATTCTAATTTAGGGTGAGAGGGTTATTTGTTATTCTTGTATACTTGTAATCTTGGTTTTAAGATAAAGGAAAGAATAACAGTTAATAACCAATCCTTGTGTTCATCGTGTTCTTCATTCTTTTTTTCCCTACAAGCTTATATATATTTGTTTTAAGGCATCCGATTCACAACAAGGGTGATTTGATAACTTTATGGCAAGTTGTCTATCAAACTCCTCCTATAAAAATAAATAAATTTTATAATTATTAGAATAAGTTAGATACATATAAAAGAAAAAAATAAAATATTTTTAATATAAGAAAAACTTACTTGAGTGTTTCTTGAGCGGTTGTCAATAAACTCTCCATTTCTCTTGAGATGAGTCTCCAAATGGAGCTCATTAAGAAGTGGATTTCTACCCAACTCCTCACGCTTATTAAAAATGTGAAAAATAATTAATTATTTATAGAATAAAAATGATAAATTAATTAAAAATAAATAAACTTACGTACCATCCTTCGTGCAACTTGAACACTTATACTTCCGCCTACGTAATTGCCACCAACCGGATGCTCTATTTTTCTTTGCCTTTTCGATATTTCCTTAAATTTTCGAATTCCAATGGGCAATAAGCTGCTCAAATATATCTTGACTTATCCAACGTGGGCGTTCTGTTTTTCTCCCATTTCGATCGACATTTCTCATGGTGTCGAACCGCACCACATTTTGAGTTAAAATTTTCTTTAATTGCGATCTCATCTCTAACATCCCAAATACATTGCTCCTACATTGTTGTATGAATTAAAAAACATGCAATAAAATATATTGATTATTAATATCTCAAAAAAATATAAAGAAAATGTCACAATAAGTCAATACCCCAAATGCCTTAAACCATTCTTGTCTTTCATCATCATCTACAGCTTTATAATTCGGCCAAAATTTTGTATACTTCTCTTTAATAATCCAAGTCTTACATTCCTGGGTTCTGCTGCAAAATCAGGATGGACTCTATCAAAGTGTTTCCATGCCTCGCCATCAGATGGATGTCGCATCATGCCAGAACTAGTTTTGTTTGTATAGTGCCATGTCATTTGGCTTGCGCTGTGCATTGATGCAAACATTCGCTGCAACCTAGGTATTATTGGCAAATAGAACATGGACTTCACTGCAACTCGTTTTTTCTTTCGATCAACTCCTCTACTGGGAACTAAATACCTCGGACTATTGCAAAACTTACATTGCTCTAATTCCCCATCATTAGTTCCGAACTCATTGTCATAAAATAACATGCAACCTCCAATGCAACAATCAATCCTTTTTACTTCTAGTCCCAACTTCGACACCATCCTCTTCGCATCGTAATAACTTGTAGGCATGTTTTCCTTAACAGGAGTCGCGTCTAGCATCATTCTGGCAAAGAAATCCAAACATTGATCTGGAACATTCCAATTTGACTTTGCTGCCAACAGCCTCACACACATTGATAGCCTGGAGTCAGAAGATCCCTCAAACAACGGTATATTTATTTCTTTCAGCAATTGGTAAAACCTTTGCGCTTTCTCATTCGGGAGCTCTTCTGCGTCAAAGTCTTCAGGTTCATCATAACCCACATTCACCCCTAATGTGTCGCTGACCATATCCTCGACTAAATTAAATTGTTCCTGATATTGCACGTGTGGTGGACTACTTGGAGCATCTCTATTTGTATCTGATCCAACACATGTTTGACTGCAAGAAGCCTCTTTATTTATCTCCTGCATTTTCTCCCCATTAGATGTCCAAATCCAATAATTTGGTCTAAAACCCACTCTCTCCAAGTGACGTTTCACTTCACTAGGGTCACTAATTATATTTTTGCAGCCACACTTTAAACACGGACATCTGATCCCTCCTTCGCTACGACAACAGTCTTGAGCAAACGCATACGCGAGAAACGCATCAACTCCTTCCTTAAAATGCGGTTTAAGCCCACGCCTTCCAGGAAATGTTCTATCGTACATCCAACTACGATAGAATTGATAATATTCCATACTGCACATGTTCATATTTAATTTTATTAAAATAAAATGAGGAGTGTTCTATCGACAAATTTATAAAAATTTGTCAATACTATCATGTTTACTCTAAAAATAAATCAGATTTACTATACAATTATCCTAAATATTCATACCTTATAAACATATATTTATATAATGTCATACCTTATAAACATAATCTTTATATAATGTCATACCTTATATTTTTACAATGTATCTACGTTATATTTCTACATATATTTTTACAAGATATTGTACAATTTATTTTTTTAAATAAACATATTTTTACTTGATTGTTTCCAAAAATACTATGATGTTTTTATATATACATCTATGTTTTAGTCATAAACATACATTTTTAATCCTAAACATAAATTGTCTTCTTTCAACATTACAAAAAATTATCCATCATATATTAATGTCCAAGTAAAAAAAATTATGTATACACTATATATAATGTATATTTATCTCCTTATTAAAAGCAAATTAGTCCCATAATTTTTAAAGCATATACATATTTCAAAAAAAATTATTTACCCAATTATTCATAAACATTAACAAATTTCAAATATATATACTATTTATCATAAAAATTTAAATTTTTTATATATGATTTATATATTATACATATTGTTTTTAAAAATTAATTATAAATACTTTAATTATAAACTGTTTTTTACTATAAATATTAATTTTTACTGTTTTAAATATAAACTGTTTTAATATATATATTGTTTTAAATATAAATACTGTTTAAATATATACTATTTTACATATTGTTTTTTTTAAAAAAAATATATATATAATTACACTAAAATTAAAAACAAATAAATATAAACAGTTTCTATACATATATATATATATATATATATATATATATATATAATCATTTCAAATTATCTTTTGTATATATTAATATTTTCTAAAATATATATATATTTTCATTTTTATTATTTTTTTCTGTTTTACTGTTTTTATAAAATATACACTATAAATTAATATACTGTTTATTTAATATAATTAATATAATTACATACTATTTTTAAAAGTTATATATTGTTTTTAAAATATTTATAACATAATATTTACAGTAACTATATATATATATATATATATATATATATATATATATATATATATATATATATATATATATATATATATATATATATATATATATATATATATATATATATATATATATATATATATATATATATATATATACACATAATTTCGATTTTTTTTTTATAATCTAAAATCTAATATTTACAGTATATATATATATATATATATATATATATATATATATATATATATATATATATATATATATATATATATATATATATATATATATATATATATATATATATATATATATATATATATATATATATACACATAATTTCGATTTTTTTTTTTATAATCTAAAATCTAATATTACAAAATAAATATATATTCAACTTAAACATTTATATCCAAAATATCAGAAAAAAATGAAATTGTGTACCTTTGGTTAGAGCTTTTCTTTAAGATTTATCACAAATACCTTCAAAACAAAACAATATTATAACATATATAATTAGATATATAATAACCAGAAAATTAATTAACAAAAAACAGAAAAACAAATACCTTGATAAACTTTTATTAATTGGAGGAATGAGAAGATAACTCAAATTGCATGAAAATGGAGGAATGGAGGAATTGGAAAAGAGGAAAAGCTGTGGGTGTGGGTGGCTAGCTGAGGAAGATGAAGATTGAAATAATGAAAAAACCTTTTTTAATATAAAGAAGAATTGAAGTCTCTGATGCTTGAAACGGTGGGGAATTAATGCCTTCCAGCTGGCGAGGGGCTCCCCCTCGGAAAACAAACGGGCAACAATAGCGAGGGGAGCCCCGTCGGTATTTGACCAAACGTAATAATTACCTGCACGCGCAGCAGGTGGGAAAAAGTTTTTCCTTTTTGCTTGGGGTATCCCCTCGCAAAATACCCACTAATTTTTGCTTGGGGTGTCCCCTCGCAAAAAGCCTTACTTTTTGGCGCAATTTCAATTTTTAAATTTCAAATATTTCCTGTTGCCAATTTGCGAGGGGTTGCCCCACACGACTGAATTTTTTTTTTTTTACACATATTTACACATTGCGAGGGGAATTACCCCAAACAATGTTGTTTTCTTTGTTTGGGGTTTTACCCCTGGCTAAATCCCCTAGCAAACTAAAGCTTTTCTTGTAGTGTTTCTCCTATTCAATTTCCTAACAAAATTTTTACTCTTGGCTCTTGAATTATTGATTCAAGAGCAAGTGATCACATGTGTGGAATACTTCAATGGTTTCATTCATAAAATGAAATTACCCCATTCATATTAAGATACCTACTGCCCATTATACAATAATTATACATGTTGGAACCATTAAATTTTCTTCCAATCTTATTTTGACAAATGTGATAGATGTGCCTTCTTTTTCTTAAAATCTAATATTTATTATGTCAAAACTGTGTCAAACATTTGGTTTCACAATTCTTTTTAATGATTTGATATATACTAAATCACATATCTGTAAATAGAATGAATATATACATTCTCAATTTCCCTTCATCAATGTTGATGATAAAGCAGTTTGTGATGTTTTCAAGCTGGAGGAGGTTGCTGTTTGGGATTGTTCGGATATTATTAAGAGGTTTAGTTGGGAGTGGTTTCAAAAATCTTCTTTAGAAAATATCTCTTTTAAGATGGAATGATTGATTGGTGGTTGATCCAAGTAGATGTATTTATCTTTGAATCCTCCCCTTAAGGATTGAGTACCCCTTATAATACATTGTTGCTTATAAAAAAAAAAAAATCTTACTCTAAGCACACACTACTTAGTTATTTCTAACATCAACTTAAGCATTCTATTCTATCCAGTCCAACTACATTCTAAACTAACATTAGTACCTCAAATACTAACTCAAACCACAAGGAAGAAAACCATTAAAAAAAAACCAAATATAAATATCATACCCTAAATTGTTTCAAAATTTAGTTACTTGTTTCCCCGAGATAGGGAGAACAAGACCAAAAAGAAAATCCATAAAACATACTAAAACAAAAGAATCAAAATGTAGTTGCAAGTTACAACATCATGTGTGTGACTAAGTAGTCTATCATATAACAAGGTCAAGAACAATCTCATTAACCAAACTAGTTAAGACACCATTTTCCAACTCTAGAACAAGTTGTTCTATTTCTTGATCATAGTTTTTCCACTCTTCAGATCTCTCCATCTCGCTAATGTAGACATGTCTTCCTTCTTTCACTTCCCAACTCAAATACGGCTCTTGCGGTTCCCCTCGCATCCAATCATCAACTATATTGAAAAGGTTAAGATTCTTTGGTAAATCATCATTATTGTTTTCTTCAATGGTCTGTTCTAAGTAATCAAACAATAGTTTCTCTGTGTTAATCACCAAACTGTTTAGGTCATCCTTGTTTTTGTCGTCTCCAATAATAGAGTCTATTACCGACAATGAACATTGTTTTGAAAAATAGTTGTGTGGTTCGTCTTCTAGTTCTAAGCATTTGATCCTTTTCTCTAAAACCAATGGCTCTATTGGAGAGATGTTCTCAAAATGTCGTGTCTTCTGTATATGCTTGTTTTCTGCTCCTGTAATTGTAAATATTGTTTTTATTTGTCAGATAAAATTATGTATTTGTATGTAAAAATTCAAAAAAAAAATTAAAATTTTTGTGATGTTTTGTGGTTGACAGGGATGTGGGAATTACCTTGGAAGAAAGAGTTGATCATGAAATTAGATTTCATCTCTTCTTCATCTTCAAATGGACAATCTAGTATTGATACAGGGCTGAATTGTTCCTTCTCGTTTGACCAATCCTGTTTCATAAGAGTCTTTTAATAAGTATAAATTTTTTTTTTAATGTAGATGAATGGTTAAATCTTAAAAACTCATACACACAATTGTATACATCAAAATTTAAATTTTAGTAATAACGTGCAAGCAAACAATATAAACGAAGGAAAAAATTTATTTGAGAAAGTATAATTGGTATAACTAGTTAGAAAATATAAGTTTTAAGTTATTTGCTAATACATTATTGTAAACAATATGTTATAAAAAGAGAGTAATTGATAGCATTTGGTAAGACAAAAAAATAATAAAGATTTATGTAAAATTCAAATTTTAGTCAGGTAAAGATATTTACCAAACTAACTATGTTTCTGAATTGGAGAACAACTAGTATTGTGCAGTGATGGTGTGTCAGCAAGAGCAGTGAGTTTCAGCGCCGTGGATGGCGCTTTGGTGTACAACACTCTCATGGGATGACTCGTCCCAAATTAATTGCATGGTGTGGTGTACTCTATCAAGTTCGCACGCTCCACACGTGCAAAGCATAAAATTAAATAGAAATTCAGCAATTCTCAATTCAAATTGCAAAAGACAATATTGTTAGATACATGTGTGGGTTGCAAAGGGACATGTTAGACCTATTTACCAACGAGTATAACTGAAAGTGCAAGACTAAAACCCTGGCCTATTAATTATGTTATAGAATGAAAAGACTGAATTACCCCATGTGTTACTGATTCTATCTTGTGCCGATGGGGAGTGCCGTTTGTGACGCCGTCAACTAGGTTATCTATGGAGCTATCAGAGGAAGTAGTTTTTGATGAAAACGTGAATTCACTTTCTCCCCAGCTGTTACTGCAACAACCTGAAGAGACAGTGGCGACGCTTTTGGGAGTGAAAACGGTATCCTCATTGAACGACGTTGGTTTATAATCTCGTTCCTGCATAAGAAGTTCTCGGAAAGATCTCCTACGCCTCATTACATCTTCTCTTCCCTCTCCCTTCACAGCTTTTCTCCAGAACCTTCTGCTTAACAGCTTCCTCGAGAAGCTTCTAGAAAGAACACCGGTAAAAGCTTTCTTTGGTTTACCACTTTTTTGGGAGGACAATGACTTGATAGCAGTTATTACTGCTCCGGAAGCTCTCTGCAGAGCGTTTACGGTTGGCCTTCGCCGAGGAAGTGTACTTGTAGTGCTTCTCTTCTTGTGTTGGAGTCCAACTGTGGTGCAGCATTGTCTGCGTGGGAATGATTTGAAACCGCTCGATGAACATGAACTCATGTCGTCCCTGAGGTAGTCCTTGAGTAAAAGGGTAGGTTTTGAAGCACATTTGGTGGTTTTTATTAGAGAATGGTCGCGACGAGAAGGTTTGCAAATATTTGAAGCCATGTATGTGTGTTTGTTTTTAGAACAAAAGCTATGAAGAAGAAATAAGCTTTATGAATACTTCAAGAGAATACAAACTCATAAGAAAATGAACTATATGGTGTGAAGTGAAGTATAGATAGAGTGATATTTATATATAGTTGGAGAGGAGAAGGAGAAGAAGTGAGGAAAGAAAGAAGAAGGTTCGGAAGTGAAGATCTGGAGAGTATTGAGTAGGAAGAAGACAAAGGTAAGTGAAAGACTTGTTAGGAGAGTATCAAAAATATTATAAATGCAAGGGGTTGGCTGCAGAAGAAGTAGCTAGGATGCTTCTTAATTCATATTCATATATAATGCACATGAGAGTGTGTGATCAAATTTGAATCTCAGGTAGAGAGATTACTTTATTACTATACTATTTGGCTCAATATTTAAACTTTTGTTGAGTATCTAGTTGTATGAGTAAACAAGTAGGTATATTTTGCTTGCTTTGGACTTCCACTAGACTTGTTTTTGACTCTTTCGGAATTTCACACTCGTGATAGTTATGCATGTGTGCACGTGTATGTGATCTCTCCTGGTTGACTTCTGTGAGACAGCAATCTCTTTGTTGTTTTTTTTGTCTAGATCCTAACTAAAAAATAGAAGAAAAAAAAATGAGAGAATAGCATTTTTTTATTATAGTACTCTTGATTATTTATTAAAAATTATGAAAGATTAATTAATTAGATGGTGGAATTGAAAAAGTGTAGTAGAAATTGAAATGAGTCATTTATTTTAGAACACCATTTTATTTTAAATGGGACACTCATTATTGGACGGAGAGAGTAGATCATTTAAGTTTTTTTATTATTGTAATAAGGTGATTTTTTTAAGTTTTTTATTTTTTTACTATAAGTGAATCTTTAAAGTTAACTAATGTGGGCTTAGTTGACATTTTTTACTATTTTTCTCAATTTTTTATTAAACCAATCATTTAAAGTAAATAAAGTTACAACAAAATACATATATTAACATTCTAAATATATAAAGTAGCATCTAAAAAATAAAATTATATTCTAATTCAGAAAAAAAACTTAAAGGACCAAGTTATTAAAAATAATTAAAAGACAAACTTGTTATAATAAAATAACTTAAAAGACCCGTAGAGTAATTATGTCTGAAATAACATTAAAGTAGTATTCAAATATACTTGCTCTCTTGAGTAACTCAACACATTATTTTACACATATTGAAATAATGAAAGTTTAATTAATTAGTTGAAAGAATTGGAAAAATTATATTGAAAATTGAAATGGACCATTCATTTTGAAACACCATTTTATTTCAAATGTGACACTCATTGTAGAACGGAAGAAATAACTAACATAATAGCTTTTGATTTATGAGACACGAGGATTTATTGGATTCATGATGTGTTCACCATTCCTTCGTCTCATATGTTATTTCTGTTAAAAAAATTGGATGGAAAAATAAAATGATTATCACAATATTAATATAGGGTATAACGTGAAATATTAATATAATGTATAACATCAAAATTTTAAAATCGTAGAGAACTTTACGGTTGTTGTCAAATGACAACTAAAGAATAAGATTATGGTCTTAGATTTGAGTACGCCCACATCCTCCTGAGTAAATAGTTAAGTACATCTTGCAATACTCTAATACAAGATTATAAGAGAATAAAAAAAGGTTAAATATAAGTTTAAATTATTTTTTACTGTTGTCTCTTCTAATGAAGAACTTGTATCTATTTATATCTATTAAATCTAATACTTTGAATATTACAGTTGTTACTTTGAAATTTCTTAAGGTATTCAAAAGTACATATTAAATGCAAACGTCTTTGTAAATTAAGGGTCGATCCTTAGAGAATAAGGGTTCTTCAGAAGATTGAAATATATGACCAAGAAAAATACTAAGTCAAGGATGTCGAAAAAGAGGCATGTCGACCAAAGGGACAAAACGTGGAAATTGGTCGATTCGACCAAAATATTAAATAGCGAGGGAAATAGAGAAGTTGAGCCCAGTCGGTTATGGAGGATTTTGGACTTAGAGGAATTTCATTGTTTTTGCTTTCGATGAAGGAAAGCGTCGAGGTTAGGAGCAGTTTACTTTTAGAAGCCAGAAGCGGGAAAATCTAAAGTCCAAGATCGTGGGCAGTTATCAGAGCTTTGTGTTGTTTAAGCGCCAAAAAGGTGGAGAAATCTTATGAAGCGGTTTCTTCAAGTTTCGAATGCCAACCGTAGATTGTTTTTAGGCATTTATTTTGTAAACGTTATAAATAAATCATTTCAATGTAAAATTTGGGTGTTCACTTGTATACTCAAAGTACTTGCAAAAACTCTGCCCAATTCCGAGCGTCAGGAAGAAAGAGTTGCGAAAGCATTTGATGTACGTGAATCACCACCTTTATTTCAATGCAAAACCTTTACTTTTCAGTTGTTTTCTTTGAAACATTTACTTGCACTACAAGAAAAATGGTCTACGGCCACGCTAAATTTTTTCACAACTCAAAAACTATGGCTACACATAAGCTTTGGTCGGGGTTTTCAAATCGTAGACATATGTTTTGAAATATTAAATCTGGAGTGTGAAATTGTGGTCTTTTCTTCAATTGTCACGGTTACAAAATGGCGGCATTATAATTTTCACTTAAAACTGTGGCCCAAGCCCAAAAAAATATATCCCACCAGAATTTCACTCTTTTTTTTTAGTTTCCCTCTCTTTTAATTATTTTCTTTTCTAATTTTTTTATAGATTTAGAATATCTAACCTAATTTTGTACATCGCGTCTCCTCATCTCCGCTTCTCCTGTTCCCGGCCTCATGTTCCTCGCGTCACCTCATCTCCGCTTCTCCTGTTCCTGGCCTCATGTTCCTCGCATCTCCTCATATCCGCTTCTCCTTATTCACATGTACGATCTAATTTCCTTCTTTGTCAGAATCTCCTACTGGGTCCGTTTCGTTCCTTCCTTTTCTTAACCTAATTTTTTAATTTTTTGTTCTAATTACTGAATCAATTTGGTTTATAATGTTGATAATAGTGATTCCTCCATAGGAGTGGCTCTTGATGTATTCAACACTTTCTTTAACGAAATCGGTTTCGACAAGCATGCTCCTCGTTCCATTTTTGTAGATCTCGAACCTACCGTCATCAACGAAGTCAGGTCTTGTACCTACCGCCATACTCTTCCATCCTGAGTAACTCATCTTTGGCAAGGAAGATGCTGCTAACAATTTTGGCAGAGGACATTACACTGGTGAGTTACAATTTTGGTATATTTCTTGAATCTGTATTTTGCTCTAAGCACACTAATGTGGTTGTGCTCTTGTGATTAACTACTAGGTGTATTTTGTTTCTTGTTTTTATGTTTGATTGGAGAAAATTTGATAAAATAGAAACCCACATGTCCTCGTTATACTTATATGTATCTACTAGTGTGAGTTTTATTGATAAATTCACATCCATTTTAGAGTTTTGTTGAACTAAAAGGAAAACCTTTTTATACTATTGATCCTAGAACAGAGGAAGTGATGATCAAAGAAATAGCTAAAGCTTCCAAAAAAGATGTTGATATTGAAGTCAAGTTTCACGCAAAGCATTTGATAATGGGACATGGTCACACATGCCTGGTGCTATAAGTTCAAATAATTTAAAGAATAATGTCCAAAACGGAGATTAAAACGGACTTACGGTTTGAAAGATATGATTTTTTCAAGTTTACTAATTTTCCAAAAAGTTACAGTGGTAACCGGTTCCTTCTGGGGAGAACCCAGTTCCCACACTCATTAGTGAAACACACCTTTGGAAAATATACTAGGAACTCGGTTCCTCCCACCAGGGAATCGGTTCCTAAGACTCATGGAAAATCATCCCCTTGGAAATTATACTGGGAACTCGGTTCCTCCCACCAAGGAACCAGTTCCTAAGACACAAACATACCACGCTGCTGGAAAATATACCGGGAACTCGGTTCCTCCCACCAGGAAACCGGTTCCTGCGACCTCTTGTAGCAAAAAACTATAGTTTGACAGCATGCTTGTTTTCCCAATTCAATTCAATCATTCCAAACACGAATACAACCATAGATTGTCACCAAAATCACTCAACAAACAGCATTATGATGCACAACAACACAATTCTTTCATATCCAACAATCCTATAACAAGTGGTTGATTCAATTTCATGCACATAGATAATTTAGGGTCATATTCCATAAACCTAGAAATTCCTAAATTGAGCTTCCTAACTACTCAATCAATCCTATCATTCCCAAAATCTATAAGGCATAATAACTAAGAGAAAATCACCCCTTACCTTAGTCAATTGCTTGAATTCTTGAACTCTTAGTTCTTCTCTTCCTTCTGCCTCTTCTCACTTTCACGTATGATCAATTTTCTCCAAATGACTCCCAATTCTCTTTTTCCTCTTTTTCTTTTCATTTATTATTATTCTACAATAATAATAACCAAAATAGTAAGTCAGAGGCTTTTACTCCTCACACCTCCTCCTTCTACTCCTTACACCAACAACCCAATTTCCTTTTTATTTAATTAATTAATTCTAATAATTCCAAAAATACTAATAATTTAATTTATAATTAAAGAAATAATTAAAAATTCAAATTATCTAATAATTGAAAATATTGGGGCATTACAGACAGTCCTGAATCTAATCGTCTAAACTTTATGTATTAGAAAGATCGGATATGCGAACCAATTTGATAAAAATGATGAGAATCACAACTAAAATTGAATATGATGAATCGCTTTAGCAAGTTTAACACGGTGTAAGTTATTATCAATTAGTTGCGGAGAAGATAAAGCAAATTTGTGAGTTCTAAATTCGCCAAACACTTGGTGTACGTACTACACAAGGTTTGGTTATACTCAACCTGTAGTGATTATATCGATTCAAATGAATGTTATATGTGTTGTAAAATTCAGTTTGTCACTACAATTATTTTGTATGAATGAGAAAAATTGATAACTCACAAATTCAAGCAAATAGAAATAAAATGCGGAAAACTAAAATGGACACAGTATTTGTTAAGGCAGTTCACCCTGTCGTCCTCGCGTGGGCTACTCTGCCCCCAATTCTAGAATCTAGAATTAGGATTATGAAATTAATTTTGCAAAGTTTGTAAGAGAAGATACAATCACCACAATTCAAAGTCACTTGATGAATCTTATATGTTGCACTCCTCTTCCCTTGATTCTAGATGAATCAAGTATGCCAAATCTTGAACAAAATCTCCTTCTACCTTGAATGATTTTGAACCCTAGAAATTGGCCCCAAATCCTTCTTCACAATCCTCCAGTTACCGCTACCCGATTGAACACCTCACGGTCTTCCAATCCCTTAGCTCGACTGAGTTCAATGAAGCAAAGACTTGTGATAAAACCCCCAATATTGGAGGACAAAACCCCAATGGTTTTATTCAAGAAAAAACTCATAAAGATCTCTACCCAAATCTGAAATTGCACTTTCAAATCGGACGTTATCAACACAATCCCAAAAAACTTGATCAACAAAAATGATTGTGTGTAATTGTTGATGATTGACGGGAGGTTGAAGATGAAGAGAGCTCTTGTGTCTATCTTTCACTTTTTCTTGTTTTTTTTCAAAAATAGAAGCCAAAACTATATATAAGTGATTCCCATGATGTAACAACATAGCAGAAAAAATGAGAAATATCAGCGATGAGCCGACTCATGCAGGATGAGCAGAAGGCGTGCGCCTTCCCGAGCGTGTGAGGGGAAAGTTTCTTCAGGCATGAGCCAACACATTGCCTTATGAGCTGACTCATGTCTTGTGAAAAACAGGATATGAGTCGACGCATTGCTTTATGAGCTGACTCATGTTTTCCCAGAACGATGAGCTGACTCATAGAGAAGGCGTGCGCCTTCCTAGAGGTTTTCAGACCAAATTCTTCTTTTCATGAGCCGATGCATTGCTTTATGAGCTGACTCATATTTTTCCAGAATGATGAGTCGACGCATAGAGAAGGCATGGACTTCCTGGACATTGTCAGGCCAAAATCTTCTATTCATGAGCCGACCTAAGGATCCATGAGCCAGCTCATGCAGGTTGTTTTGAGAAACTTGCTTATTTTTTATGTTCCTCACTTGCACCAGTTTGAAGCATGATATATTTGCACAAATAGGTTTTTGACAAGCATTAAAACATTATTCTTTCTCCTTCTCCCTCACAAAAACTAGTTAATAGAGTGAGACCAAACAAACCACCAGAAACACCTTTACTACAATTGAGTGTTTGGAACAGCCAATGTCAAAATACAAATTATCTTAGTTTAAGTTCTAAGAAATGTATGAAAAAATAAGGCAATTATCACTTTTCTTGAGTTTTAACCATAGTTTGTTTAACTAAAGTTGAGTTTGACATTTTAGGAAGTAAAAAAAAAAAATGCTATGACCACTTTTCAAATAAGAGACATTTTCTTACAGACTTGATCAAGATATCAAGTTTGAGGACCAATAGAGTCACCATAACCTGTAAGTTACAAATGATAGATAAAACTTCCTTATCTTAAGGCATAAGATAAGAAATAGTCACCTCCTATTTTCGTCATGGTTGACAATCCTTTTTATTCTAGATACACAAATCTTTGAATAAAATAGTCAGCCCATCATGAGAAAAAACTTCAATACATGAATCTACATCAGAAACCCATCTTTCAGTCAAACTAGTAACATTCTTGGAAAACTCATAAACATGATCACTTCCCACATTAAACCAAGAAATATAAAACCCATACAGTTGTTCTTTAATATAGATAGAGTATTTTGCTTCTCAAAGATCCAAAGCCTTCACACTTGTCACACCGTAAATTTCACCCTGAGTTTTTAGCCGCATTAGCACATCATACTTTTTCATCTACATACGATTCCATTAGACCATTGTCATTAAACAATCATTTATTCATCGCATCTACATCATTAGTCATATTTACGTTGATCAAAAGTCATTTTAAATCGACATTTGCATCGTTTTGTAATTGTAAAATACCCATTATTTTACTTCATTTATTTTTACCTCTCTACCTGTTTATTGCATCGTTTTAAATTATTTATATGTCGATGATATCGATATTTCAGTTTTAGAAACAGACTGTTAAAAGCAATTCGATACTGTGCAAAAATTAGCAGGGAAAATATTTCAAATTTTCATCTTTTACTCATGCTTTATGAATCTACGTGTCGCGTAGATCATAAAAGTGTGTCCTCTCTAATTTTTCGATACATTTTTGAGTCTCGTTTTTAACCGTAAGTGTTTTAAAACCGGGTATTCTTTATTATCATTTTATTTCAATTTTAAATATTTTGATAATTGTTTTTTAATCTATGAAATCTGTAGTTTATTTTAATGTGCTCATTTTATTTTTTTAGATAATTTATTATCCAAATTTATATCATTTTTGACAATTTTACATGTCTAATATTTATTTTAAAAAATTCAAACAAAAATACTTTTGGGTTTGTAATTTTTTATATTTTCTATTTTTATGGCACATTTAACAATTAGGGGTAGTTTTGGTATTATTACATTTTACTAAACCTAATTTTTTTGGCTATATATTTGAGACATGAAACTGTTCACGGAGGGAGCACAGCAGAGAACAAAGCTATGCAATAGAGAAAAATTTCCTTTTCATTTTTCATACTCCACTCCCTCTCTCAAACCATAATAACCCTTTCTCCCTAGCCACTACCACAAAACATCAACCACCAAACTCATTAGTCTCACATCTCACCTTCGCGTTTCCGACCACCATTAACACTCCACTCTCTCGTCATCAGTTCCGGCGACCTCTTCCCATTTTCAATATCAAGTCCTATACGTGGTGAGAGGTGATTGGTCATGCATTTCCCTTTATTCTATTTTTGTTTATTTAATTTAATTTATATGAATTAATTTCATTGACTAGTTGATTGTATGTTAATACATGCCAAAAATAAAAACGTGACAAGAGTATTTCTGACTATAATTTTTTATTTTTTATTTTTTTAGTAAAAGGAAAAGAAATTTTTGTTGTTTTTTTGTTGGAAATTATGGATCAATAGACAAACTGGACTTAGATGAAAAATGAAATGGACTTAATGCAGTTTGGACTTTGGGCCTAACGAATTTCTGCAACATACCCATGTTAAGCCTAAGTCTGACATTATAACCCTGTTTAGTTCATTAGATATTTCAGAAAATAAAAAAAAAATAGATTAGAATTAAATTTCTTTTACCAAGTAGTTTTTAGATTTAATCTTGCCTTATTTAATCATTGAATTATTATTAATCTTCATTTGTACATTTATTTAGATTTGTAATTATTCCATTTGTAAATTGTATCTCCAACCCCAATTCATTTTTATTTACTACTATTTCTATTTTCTTTTAATTAGATTTAGAAAATAATACTTAGTGATCGTACCTGACCAGAAGGTGTCTTGGTCCAATCTGCAACGGCGGTCCAAAGTGAAAGAGAAGGGGGTACCTGCAAGGCACTCCGATGCCAAAGTAAGAATAGGCAGAGAGAGAGAGCAAGCAAGTGAGAAAGAGTAAAGAATGAGATACCTGACCCTCTCAAGTGAGAGGGTATTTATAATTTGGGCCAAGATCCGATTAGTGGGCGAAGTCCAAGCCGCTAATGGATTCTAGGGTTTTGTGTGAGAGAGGCCGACGTGGCCTCCTCCCTAGATGTCGCCGGGATATCCGGGTTTGTTCGCAGTTCTGGGAGACTTGGCGGTTAAGAAACCTAGTCAACAAGGCCGAAATTATCGGAGGCACGTGGCGGCGAGACCGTCGGCCCGTGGCCCGAGGGCCTCGACCCATTTTCCCAAGGCGATTGGGCTTAGAACCTTATTGGGCCTGGGCGTGGGCGATCGAGCGAGAGCCCCCAGTCTTTGCTTTAGTAGGTAATGACTTTGAACCGGGCATGTCCTCGGCGAATCAATGACCTCGCTACACGGCTAAGCGATGGGCGGTCATGAGACAGTGAGCGTCCGTGGGCATCCTCTTTCCGTTATCTGGGGGACGTCCGCGTGGGAGCATCGGGAGTGAGGTTAATGAATCGAGTTGCCCGACCCACGGTAGCCCCGAGCTAGCGTCGTGTCAGTTTGATGCCACTTGTCATCGTGAAATGAGGCTTTTGGCGCCTAAAAGGCGTGACCTTTCGTATGCCCATGAGGTTTGGCTATAAAAAGGACTTTTTAGGGTTTCATTTGTTTATTCTCCTCTGATTCTCCAACTCAAAAGCTCTTAGGCGGAATCTTCCACAACTTCCTACTTCAAATTCTCAATATGTCTTCGACTCCAAAAGCAGGTAAACATCCCTAATTCTTTGATAACCTCCTTTTAATTCATGTTCTAGGATGAATTTAGGGTTTATTTTGTATGAATGTCGCGGGGAGGAGATTGAATATCGCGAGAGATCCTTGCTCTTAGCGGGGAGAGTTGAATCTGCGGGAGATTCTTGCATCTAGCGGGGAGAGTTGGGTATTACGGGAGATTTTAGGATGGCAGGCGGGAGTTGGAGTAGCATGGGCGAAACTTGAATCTGCGACCAAAACGTGAATCTCGCGGGAGATTTGCACCTCCAAATTTTAAGGGCCAGCGAGTGTGGGGGAGTGACTGCGTGAGGTTCTCGAGAGAAGACATAAGCGCCCGTTGCTCGCGTATGTCCGGGCCCCTCGCCGTGTCACTTGAGCCGTGGTACTATGGCCCTAGCGGCTGGGTCTATGGCGGTGATGGCGGCGACCTCGGGGTCGAGTCGAGCATTCCGTTGCGCTCACGCAAAGAGATCTGCGTTCTCCGAGCAAGCTACGAGTTGCTTCTTCGCCGGTCGGGAGGTCGGTGCCGATCTTGGCGCATTCTTGGGGTCCTCTCAGGGGACGAGTTCGAACTTCGCCGTCTGGTATCGGGCGTAGTGGGTCTACATCCCGGTTTGTCCGTCGACTTAGTCCTCCATGAATCTGCGTCGAGGTCCAGGCGATGTTGGGGCTTTGATCTCCTGTGGTCTGGGAGCTCCACAGGCGCGTCCGCCCTTCCTTCTTGCCGTCGGCGGGCCCCTGGGTCGACCGGTATGTCCCCAGCGCGGCGTTGTGGCACCTCTCGCGGCTTTGATGTCGCGAGATGGTGGCGGCGCGTCCCGCTGGTGTAGAACTTGAGCTTGGTGGGCGGTCGAGGCTGCATGAGTTACGCGGTGTTGTCCTTCCTAGAATGGCGTTGTAGAGGAGTGACGATCGATCACGAGCGGACCTTGACACTGTCGCGCAACGTCCCGCCGAAGGTGACGAGGAGCTCGGCGTACCCCAAGGTCGGGATGTGGAGCCGTTGAATCCTTGAAGATCGGACCCCGTATGGTGATAGGTGGGATTCGTCGGTGAGTGTTTTGAACAGGTGGGTGTACATGATGTCGACCGAACTACCCTCGTCGACCAAGATTCTGTGGACTTCGGAATTGGCCATTCTTGCTTTGATGAGGAGGGATATGGGCATTTGGTGCGCCTCCGGGGAGTTCCTCCAGATAGAAGGTGATCGGCTGCGACCTGCCGCGGAACTGTTCGAGTGAGACCTCGTTGACTGGGGCCTTGTCGATCAGCTCGTCGAACTTCCTTTTAGCCGAGTTGATGGACAATTGGGCGTCGCCACCGCCGGAGATGACCATGGTAGGAATTCCTCCCACGGGCTGTGGGTGAATATAGGGCTCCCAAAATCTTCGGGCCTAGTCACCGAGTAGGCTATCTGGTAGGGGCCAGAGTCCCCTTGTGGTCGGCCTCCGTCCTCGGTCTCCTTGGCCTCTCGGGCATTTCTTGATCCTTCAGGCTTCTTGTATTGCCCTAGTCTTCCGCCCTTGATTAGTGTCTCGATCGCGTCCTTGAGGTGGACGCAATCTTCAGTCAAGTGGCCGTGACTTCGGTGATACTGGCAGTATTTTGTTTTGTCAGTGCCTGGCTTCGCAGGAGTGGGTTTCGGGCGTCTGACCCCTCCATCTCGGAACTCGGTAGCCGAGCATTCGGCTAGGATCCGCTTGCGGGAAGCGGTCGTGGTGTAGTCGATGAAGCGTCCGGTGAGCCTCATTGCTCGCAGGATTCCGGGGCTGTCGTCGCGTCGCTTCTCCTCGGTAGGGAGGACCCGCCTCGGGCGTCGGTTATCTTGGTGTCTGGTGGAGTTGCCCCGAGCTCCTCGAGTCCCTAGCTTGGTTGGCTTCCTTCTCCTCATCGTGATATAGCGCGAGCTTTATCGAGAGAGCATCGAAAGTGGCCGGGGCTCGATGCGGCGGCTCTGAAATCGGTGTCGGGAGGGCCCCTCTCCGGTAGTTGCTTCATCGGTCCTCGCGGGGACTTGGATGGCTTCTCTGTTGAAGCGGTCGATGTACTCGCGGAGAGTTTCATCACTTTTCTGAATGATGGCCTCGAGGGCCTCATCTTCGGTGCTGCGGGAGGCGTGAGCGTGCTCGTGAGCGGGCTTTGAGCTCTCTCCACAGTGTATGGACCCGGGGACAAGCTCTTGTACCAATCCATATTGTCTTCACGAGGGTTGTGGGAACAGACTGCGCTTGATTGGTCCTCCGACATTGAGGTATTGGAGCATAGCTTCGAAACCGTCGATGTGGTCGATGGGGTCGTCGACCCCATGGCAACTAGCGAGGTGGTTTCTCCATTCCCAGGGATCGGGCATTCATGATGCTCGCGGATAGGGGCCGGGGTCGTCTCGTCGCTCCGATGGGGAGGCGGCGGCCCGAGTTGGCAGCAGCGGCCGCCCCAGTTCTTCTTGACCCATCGGCTCTTCGCTCATGGCGGGAGGCGATTCAGCTACTCCTTGGGTTGTTCTTGGTCTCGTCGCTCGCCGCGGGTCCCTTCCTCGGGAGGCGGCGAGTCGGACTCTGAGTCTTCTCTCCTGTTCCTCCGCGGGAGTTTGAGGCGATGTCGTCGTGGTGATGGTGACCACGAGTGCAGGCGGCGTCTCGCGGTGATCGGCGGGACGCCGAGCGTGGAGCGTTCGCTGGGTGAAGAGCATGAGGTTGGTGTTGTTGATGGCGCGAAGAGGGCCGTGGCCGTGGGATCGGCGTGGGATGCACCTCTTGGAACACGGTAGCTCGGTTGTCCGGCGATCGATTGACCACAGGTCCTCTCCTCGGTAGGATCCGTGGAGGAGGCGGTTTGCCCATCTCGGCGCTCGGGAAAAGCGGTGTCGTTATGCTCGGCGGATCGTCGCGAGGGCATTTTGCGTTGGTTGCGGCGTCGGCCATGACAAAGCGAGTTGTTGGTTTGCTTTGGTCAATGAATGAAAGGAGACGGGAAGCAAGTTTCCCAGGCGGCGCCGATCGTGCGACGGAAGGTGTCTTGGCCCATCTGCAGCGGTCCAAAGTGAAGAGAAGGGGTACTGCAAGGCACTCCGTGCCAAAGTAAGAATAGGAGAGAGAGCAAGCAAGTGAGAAAGAGTAAAGAATGAGATACGACCTCTCAGTGAGAGGTATTTATAACCCATTGGGCCAAGATCCGATTAGTGGGCGAAGTCAAGCCCGCTAATGGATTGCTAGGGTTTGCGTGTGCAGAGAGGCCAGCACGTGGCCTCCTCCCTAGATTGTCGCCCGGGATATCCGGGTTTGTTGCGAAGTTCCTGGGAGACTTGACGGTTAAGGAAACCTAGTCAACAAGGCCCGAAATTATCGGAGGGCACGTGGCAGGCAGAGACCGTCGGCCACGTGGCCCTCGACCCATTTTCCCAAGGGCAATTGGGCTTAGAACCTTATTGGGCCTAGAGCGTGGGCCAGTCCAGAACACTTAGTAACTTTTTACTTTTATTTTTATTCTTTTATAGTTTAGAACATAAAAGAAAAATATAGTTAATCTTCTTTAATAGTCAGAAATAATTTCTATTACTAACTAGTTTTTTTTGAATTAATTTCCTTTTTTTTAATTGTTGATTTATTATTTATTTCATTCGAACACTCATGAATTTGTAAACTCATTCCCATTTGTACACATGTATCTCCATTCCCATGAGATGTAATAATTAGTAAATATTTTATTGCTTTACTTTATTTAATTATCCATCACAAGCACAAAATCAAACATTTCAAACTAATACTCGTGCGAGCCATTTTCATACCTTGAGTTGACAAAGCTTTGAAGCGTCACAACGACCACACATTTGTGCACACACCACGCTTGCTCTTGGGCTTACAATGAGACTTTGATTGAATATTTAAACATTATTTAATTATCTAATTAGCTTATTTAAAATTGATTAGTCCATCTAATTAATTTCATTAAACTAATTCTTGATTAAATTTTGTTTAATTAGTCGATTAAATTTATTTCGTGCATACACCTACACAATATTCAATTGTCTTATCATTTGTGCAAGCTGCCTTGTATGGGCTTTTAATTCATTTACTCGTTTTATTTCATGCTTGTATACAATTATTCATAATCACTCATTTCCATTATCGCGTCTTGGTCCACATACCAAGTTTTCATTCAATAAGGGCCTCATGGTAGGGAGTAGACACTTGTCTATTCTCTCGAGATTAATCAAGCTTTCTTGGTTAACCATAGCCCAAATCAATTCTCTTCTCATCTTTAAGACCTTTCATAATAAATTTTTAAACCTCGACCCAACGTCGACTGCATTTTCAAAAACTTTTTCATAATAAAACCCAAGTATTTAAATCGTTGGTTGCTAGACCAATTGTTAAATATTTGTGCAAAATTAACTCCTAGTCTTAAAATCGTTGGATGCTAGTCCAATTGTTTAGAGACTCTTAATAACGTGAACCTCGTTTCACTTCATTTTTTTATAAGAAAACTTTTTGGGTTGATAGACGACTCGTTGAGCATTGAGCTCCTCTGGTTTCTAGTATTTGAATCGTAGGATGCTAGTCCTATTGTTCGATACTTTTCACCCACAATTAAAATCAATTCAACTCATCAAACCTTGCCCACGTGCAAGTTTTTTTTCAAACATCGCTCACATGCGACATTCATCGCTCACACGCAATCTTCTTTCGCTCACATGCGAATTGCACTAGTGATGTCTTATCGTCCATGCACGATTAAGCTCCTATTTTCATAAATAAAATCAACCAACCAACACATGTTCTCGCAACCGAGAACTACATAAGCTCTGACTTTTCCATCGCACTTGGGAAATACGTAGGCACGATATTCTAACATCTTGGCGAGCACACTTTCAAAAAATTAAAACATGTTTCTCTTTTAATCGCTCTTTTTTTGCATAATAATTAAAAGATTGCAAATATACTTTTTAAACACACAAACATGCTTAGAACTAAATGGGTCCCATCGAGTACGATGGATGTGAGGGGTGCTAATACCTTTCCCTTGCATAACCGACTCCCGAACCCACATCTCTTGGTTTCGAAGACCATTTCATTTTCATTTCATGGGTTTTATCTATATTTTCTCTTTCCTCATTAGGAATAAATAAAATTAGGTGGCGACTTCATTGTTTTGTTCGTAATCGAATATTTTTCGATTAGCGTCAACAACACTCATTCTACTGAATGCTTTGACATTGATTTGTCTTTACTCTAGTTCTTTTCTAACAGATCTTTGGCCAAAAGTATCTTTGGCCCAATACAAGTGATATTCTTAACAAAAGAATGATATTCCATTCATACTCCTTCCAACAAAAAGACTATAATTTGCCAAGATATAATTGAAGCCTTCCAACAAAAGAACTATAGTACAAACCCATGGTGCCTGCTATGATGCCAATTGAAATTCTGGCATATGCAACACATGTTAATATTGATGAGTCAACATCAGAACACGATGTCAAGATAGATGATGAGACATATGTTCCTGATACAAAAAAATATCAAACTATAAAATAAATTGCAGATTGATAAATAACACATCAGATTGTTAACTCAGTTTGGTGCAACATCACATACTCTAAGGGCTATTATGCCAAGAAGGAAATTCGCTATGATAGTATTAGTTTAAAGCCTAAACAATCCTAGTTTCAAATTCTCACGTAATCACTACCTTGTGCAACTTCTACCTAGAAATCACCATCTAGATATGAGATCTCCCTCCCACTTCCAATCACCGTAGTGATATGCCTACAGCCACAAACCATGTAACTAGAATAGAAACGCAATAAAAGATTACACTTCAAAATAATAATACTCAACTCTTTGTTTAAAATCTCATGAGTGAGAACAATACTTAGTCTTGTTAAAAATCTTCTACCAAGAACAATAATTTGATAAACAATCAAGTAACAATAACTTGATAAAATATCAAGTAACAAACTGTTTACCACACTGTATCAAGAGATACATGGTGACTTACACAAAACACAAGAGACTCTCAGAATCTAAGACTTAGACTTTCCCTAATTTTATAATTGTGAAAGTTGAATTATATTAGGTTAGGTCTTCTCTTTAAATACACCTTAGTAGTCCATGGGCTTCGAGATTTTCACCCAAAAATTTCTTGATCCACAAGTTAAGGGTTGTACCAATTATGCAGAAAAAATCTCCTTAAATCTTGGAACAAATCTTTAAGATTTCTAAATTTTCTCAACATCCAATTTTAGAAACTTTAATGCTGATGGAGATTTGATTCACTTGTTCCAAATTAAATCCTCTTGACCTGCGCAAATCATTGAGATATATCCAAAAGAAATATCACAAAATCAAATCAAATTTGTAAAGATTTAAAACAGTCTGTACTGCTGTTCTGGTACAACATCGCACAAAATCTGGCATAATATATCTTTAATGTAACCTTTAAACTCTGATGTATCAATTAATTCAAGATGTTATGACATCTTACTCAACATCTGTCATGAACCATGTTTTAGAAAAATTGTTGTCAATCCTAAAACCATGGATACAACATATATATTTCTTCTCATGTGATGTAGTGGCTCTAAGTCCAATATTTGCAAAATATATATGTGCACGAGGATGGAGGACCAAACTCTAAGTGGCATGTCTTCTAACGTGCTTCCTGACTAAGAAGAAGTACTAGGAAGATACAATCCTTTAAAAATTTCACACTATCAGAATAAGCCTTAGAATATCATATACTTTGCCTCAAAGAAATTAAATTGAAATCGTTCGTACGGATTGAGTTTTGGAAAGGTGGAAGAACATCGTCCATAATGGCCCTCCCATTATATCGCACCAATGTTGAAAAACTTTGACAAATGCCCTACCTTTTTTTTCTTCCAAACATGTGATCTCTCTCTCTAGCGTTATCTCAACTTTCCATATTGATCTGAAAGACTGGTTGCATCGCACACCTCATCACACACATTCAACTGCGAAAAAATTCTCACTTTTTAAAGAGGAGAATGTGTCGTTTCTCAAGTATTCAATAATTTATATTTAAACTTTATATTTTACTCTTTTAATTGACTTGAATGTTGGAGTACTAACCTTACAGATCAACCTCCTTTCCACCACTCAGAAGCTAAGAACTACTAGACCGTAAATCCGCTCTTTCCGATTAATTCTAGGTCTAGCACTATAGCAAAATAATTGTCTAAACAGCTTGATAATATTCATTTACCATTGTTGAAAACTACTTTTCATAATCATGTATGTATACTATTATGTGATACAATATGTATACTATTATGTGATACAATAATTACAAATGGAAATTTGTAAAGCCGATTTATGGTTCTATATAATCCAAAATTAAGTACTCAAAGGCACATACATTTTATATACTCACGAACTAATGAGAGTATCTAAAGCCTAAATTGGGTGCGCATTTAGATTAGATGGTAAAATTCCACAAAGACACCTCAGCTTCAAGTTGATCAATATTATGCCAATGATCCCTACCATATATCATAAATGGACTCGTCGGAGATCGTAAAGGCTCATCTGCCATACTCTGGAACCAATCATGCAACACTTCCTGCTCCTTAAATATGGAAACACCTGGAACTTCCACACACAATCCCTTCAAACTTTTATCACCATCTTCCATAACATCGACGCTATTAATATCGCTGTTGCAAACGTCAGAATCACTAGTTAAAAGTTGTTCATTACTGTCCTCAACCGCAAATGCAAAAGCAGCCTCAGCCGCCATTTTCCTAATCTCCTTAGCATTATTCGACACCGGCAATGGCAACCGCCAAATCGAGTCAGCAAAGTTGAGACAAGCTGATTTTCCACGAAGTGCGAGAGCAGCAACATCGTGTGCACGTGCCGCCATCTCAGGCGTTGGATATGTTCCTAACCAGATCCTCGTGCACTTGTCGTTTGGAACACGCACCTCGCAAACCCACTTGTTGTTGTTCCTCCTTCGTACTCCTCTGTATACCGGATGCCTTGTCTCCTTGAATTTTCGTCTCCCCGCACGCCTCTTTGGTTGCTCCGACGCCAACAAGAATTCTTCATGGCAACTTGTTTCCGATAATGATGAGGTTGACTTGTAAGGGTACTCTGATATGTGTCCGTAACTAGAGTCATCAAGTGATGATTTCATTCGTATTGTTTTGCTTTGTCTATTAGTAATTACGTGAATGAAGACAAATGCTGAATTTAACTGAAGAATGAGTGAAGTATATATAGTACCTAGTTTTTTTTAGGTTGATTAGTTCCAAATTGGAATTAGTGCACGTGGCTACGATGTGGACACGTACACGGGAACAGTTGGATTTTGTTTTTCTTGCGGGCCAGTGATATGACAGCAAATCAACGGTTAACACCTTCTTTTTGAGACACATGTTATCACTTATCAGAGAAAAAAAAAATACATTTCTTTGGAGGGCAGGCTCACAAGATTCAGTGAACTAGAGTCTAAAACGTGTTTGTATATTTAACGAAGTCTTCATCATGTTACTAAATAAATTAAAAGTACAAAAGTTTAATGACAGGTGTGTTTGGATTGGCATTGATTAAAACTAAGTTGTACATTTAACTAAATACACTGTCACAAATCCAAATCTATTATCTACTATTAAGATAAACGAATTATATCGGAACATATATTATATAATATATAATTTTATTTTTCATATAATTAAAATTTTATATTTTTTGTCACATTAATTAAAATCATTTTAAGAATTGAATTTAACAACATATTTTTTTGTTACTCACACTTGAGGAGAGCGTTGAAAATCAAGTGTGAGGAAAAAGTAGCACATTGGTTAAAAAAAAGAAGAATAAGTATTTTATAAGTGGGGGAATCCACACACCTATCACCTTAATATTTTAGGTGAATATGTGGTGTGTCTCTCACAAAGGTGTGGACAAGCAAAAAATACTACCTTCTCGAAATTTCCCCATAACAATTTTATCATAGTAGTATATTAAATATATTAAATATAAAACAACAAATTATATCACAACATGTTATATGTCATATAACTCTATTTTTGCTACATCAATTATATTTTTTTGCCACATTAATTAAAATCATACGTGTCACTCTAAGAATTGAATCTAACCACACATAATTGTTCTTCACCGCTTCAACTTTTATTCCATATACAATTCTTCTTTTATCACTCCAACTTCTATTCCAAAAAACATAACTTATATTCTAAAAAACATATGTTATAATAACTTTATTATTTTTCATCCTCACAAAAATTACTCATAATTAAATACAATTACCATCCTTTAAATTCTTAATTTAATTTTATCAATTTTTCATTGTCTTTCAATTATATCATTAAAGACTCATACTTATATATACTGTGATGCATATATTTTATTATTTATAGTCTAATATCTTAAAAAATATTAATAATATTATTTTGTTAAATCATAAGACTAGTACAAATATAAATAGATGACACCATTAAAAATAAAATAAAATAAAATATATGATGGCTAATAAAAAATTATAGTGAAAAATTTATCTATATGTATTATTAAATCTAAATTAAAAAATTATATCGCGACATGTTATATGCATATACCTCTATTTTGGTCACACCAATTAAAATTCTATGTTTCACTCTTAGAATTGAATCTATCAATAAATTTATACAATTGTTCTTATCACTTCGACTTCAATTCCAAAATACATATGTTATAATAACTTTATTATTATCTATCATCGCAAAAATTACCTTAAATACTCAATTTAATTTAAATAAGTTTTTGATTGTCTTTCAATTATATCATTCAATATTCTCATATTTATCTATACATTCATATCTTTTATTTTATATAGTCTAATCTCTTAAAAAATATTATAATACTATTTTGTTAAATCATAAGACTAGCACAAATATAAGTCGATGACATCATTAAAAAATAAAATAAAATATTTAAAGGTTAAATATGTTTTTGATCCCTCTAAATATAACGGTTTTCAATTTTAGTCCCTCTAAACATTTCCTTCAATGAATGGTTCCTACAAGATTTTCCATCCATAAGATTGGTCTTGACGTTAAATTGAACTAACGGTTGATGAAGTGGCAGACTAGGTGGAAAAAAAATTAATTTTTTTAATGGAGTATTATTGAGCTGGCTTTTTCTTTTCTGGTTTTCTTTTTTTTTTTTTAAATCCAAATGGCTATTGGTTTTAACATATTTTAAATTTGAATGATTACAAGGATGTTTCATAATGATTGAATGATGATCATGGATCAAAGTTAATGAAACTCATTAGAGAATTGATAAAATCAAAGTCTCCTAACGATAAATATCAAAGGCGATGGACCTATGATACTTAATCAACCATTCTTGGACAACAAGATATAAACTGGTGCCACTAAGAATCATCTCAAGTAAAGAAGAAGAAAGAAAAATAAAAATCCATAGTAAGTGATCAATGATGATTGAAGATTGAACTTAGGCCAAATTTGATGAAGACTTATTAGTGGATTGATAAAATCAAAGTCTCCTAAAATAAACTTCAAAGGTCTTGAACAATGGTTCAATAATCAATCATACTTGGACAATTTCAAACATAAAATTTGAGTCATTAATGATCACTTAAAAGGAAGGAAAAAAGAAGGAGATAAGATGAAGAGGAAAAAAGAATGTCACACTGAAATCCATGTCTTAGATGAACCACAATTAGGTCTAACTTCATCAAAATCAATCAACTATCTTGGCGAATTTGGTCTTGTGACCTATCAACACTCAAGTTTCATTGATGTTGATAAAATTTATGACTCAAAATGTGTCCATACATCGCCAAGTCATAACCAATCAAAATGAACATAAAAATCAATTAATATAAAATATAAAACAATTTTAAAATGGTTATTTAATTGAATTTTATTGATGAAATACACAAAGTGTATTAAAACACCAAATAAAAATCCAAGAAAATTACTAAATGTCAAATAAAGGTCAACAAGTACTGACAAATATTTTTTGAAATTTTTAAAAGTCAGAAGCTATTTTAAAAAATTACAAAATCAAGTGGAGTAAACCAAAAATCACAAAAAATAGATAAATTAAAAATTAAAATCAAACGATATCACCAATATTTTTAAGAATACCATTGGATCCTTTCATAGTTTTTTCAGAATGTAAAAGGTATCAAAAATATTTTTAAACCAATTAAAATTCAGCAAACAAAGAAAAATTTGTAAAAAATAGTAAATAATAAAATAAAAATATGAAAAAATATTCACTAAGGTTAGGAATAATTCAAAGTATTTTTGTATAAATTTTTTATAATTTTAAAATAAAAAATGAGAGAGTTATGAATTTTTAAAAATAAAAGGATTAAAACAAAAAATAGAACAAGATTTAAAAATCAGAAAATATGAGAGGAGTTGGATCTCTCTTCGTTAATTGTCATGGAAATCTGAGTAGTTCAGAGACACGGATGCATAGTAAATATCAGTCAATGCACGAACACTGTAGCCATAAAAGTCAAGCCAATCAAAATAAAATGATTGGCGTTGTTTCATTGGTTGAGGATGACATGTTGGTCATCTTCAACCTCCAGATGCCTGCAACTAGGGAAAACCCACATCCTTATGGAAAAATTAGGAGCTTATATTGTTATCATTATATGCATCTCTTTAAGACAATTTCAACCATATACTCGCGAAATATTAATTTACAGCATAGCATAATCGATTTGGAAAAAAACAAGCAACACAAACTCTGAAAATCTTTAAAACAGATGGTTCAAACGTATCCACGGTTAAAATTAAATGATGCTATGAGCATCATCAAGCCAAGAGCTACATTGTAGCAACAATTTCGAAGCGGTTTGGTGTACAATTCTACCCAAACGAAATTCAACTTGTGAGCTCTAAAATAGAACTTCTATAACTTGATTTGAGGCACGATTCTTCTTGTTAAAGGTCTGGTTAGCTGCAATAAAGTTCCATCAAGCTAACTACATGGATATTTTGAGTGATTAAGGTGAGGAAATAAGAAAACAAAGTTCTAGCTTAAGAGTTTGTATAAGATCTTGGCAGAGTAGATTTGTCTATTAAAGCTTGTGCAAATTATTTATAAATGAGCATGATGGAAGCCAAAAAAAGATAGAAATAATCAAGCATGAGTGGAATTTGCGTGCACCTGCATCATGAGCAAAGTGTGACCTTCACTCCATCGAAACTCAAGTGATTCTTGCGTTTTGTCACTCTAATCCCTTCAAGCAACTTTGTTAAACAAGTTTAAGTGATAATCAAGCCTTAATTAGTGATTAGAAGCCACATTGCTCAAAATCAAATCTGACTTCAAATGAAAAATCAATTTTAAATGACCATTTTCAAATCCATGGTGCTCATAATGTAGAAAGGTTTATGATCTCATTCTCTTTGCCTTGGAAAGATCTCCCCACACTCTTTACAATGTGCCAATAAAGGTGACATTTAGATTTTGAGTAGAGAGTTGTTTCAAATTAAATTTGGGAAAAACACACGTATTCTTATACTTAGAAAAATTTCTAAGTTAGGCTTCCAAAATGACCTATAATGTTCTTCAAAATTACATGGCCTTCTATTCAAAATTATCTATTGACCATTGAAGATGAAATGAAGTAGACCTATCAAATTGAATTGTGGAAATGATATAACTCAAAAATCATAAAAATTGAAAGAGTTATGGTCTTTGAAAGATAATGAAAATTTCTTGAGAAATCCACAAATGACCTATAATATTTCCATCAATTCCATAAATTTCCACACCCTTTTAGGTCTTTATCCTTGAATCAAAATTCTAGTAGAAATCCTCAAATTTATTGTGAAAAAAGAATGAGTTCAAGGAGATAAACATTGATCAAGTTATCATCTCTTGAAGTCAAGTTAGAGTATTTCATAGTTTTCTCAAAGGAATTGTAATACTTTCAAACTTAAATGACCTTATACTCAAAATTGGCTCTAGGTCCTTGAATAGAAGTTGTATATGAATCTTTGAAGAGAAATATAGAATTGACATCATCCAAAAAGCTTAAGAATTGAGCAAGCAATGAGTTTTGGAAGTTAAGTCAAATCATTCACTAGGTTCTTAAGGGACCTATAATCTTTTCAATCTTTTGATGATATTCCAAGCATAATTGGTTCTTGTCATGTAAATAGAAGATATTGGATATGATGATAAGAAACCATAGCAAAAAGAGACATCTCAAGATGTTAATAATTGAGAGAGTTACACCCTTGTGACCATGAAATCAAGTACTTGCTAAATTAGCTCAAACCACTTGAGTCAAGTTTGTATCTTTTGAACTTTCCTTGTAATTTAAGGCATGATGGAGTTCATAGGAATTTATAATGATGTTTTCTTAAAGCACACTTGATGAGGGATTCCATATTTAAATCAAACTTAATGAAGAATGCGTGAAAATAAACACATGAACCTATGAATCTTCTTAATGAATCAAACTACCAACTTTGAGACAAATTGACCAAATGGAATTTGAGAGGAGTCTTGAATCAATGAGTCTTGATGCCATAACCCAAGCTTCAAAACCCAAGATTTGAATCCCAATGAATAGTCAACTAGTTGAGAATCAATCTTCAAAACTCTAGCTTAGGAGATGAGAGAAGTGCATATGGTTCTAGCCGTACCTTGGACAAAACATAAAGGAAAAAATGCAAATATCTTTTTGATTTTGGGTTAATGGTTAGTAGACATTTAAATATTCACAAACAAAATACACAATTCAAGGTGCTTGATGATCACTCAAGGCAAACACAGAGATATGAGAGAGAGAGAGAGAGAGAGAGAGAGTAGAAGAGAAAATTAACCCCCCTGTGTGTGATCTTAATGCATTGGGATGATATGACATGATGAAAAATCTTTGGGGAAAAAAATAGGGTATAACATGAGGAAGAAGAGGTTTAGTGAACAAGCCACTTATTTGGACTTTGGAGGAAACCGAAAAAAGTTTGAATATGTCATTTTGAAGCTTCTCATGAACATGGTGTAGTTGATTTCAATATGTTTGGTACGTTCGTGAAACATGGGGTTGGAAACTATTTAAATGACACTGAGATTATCACAATACAATCACCACTAGAAAAATAGTTTTGGCGTCGGCTGTTTGCCGACGCTAAAGGTGAAAAAATGGACACTAATATGAGTTTAGTGTCGGATTAGCGTAGGGGTCGACACCTTGGATAAAACACTTGATGCTAATGGATAACGTCAGCTACAAAGAAGTCAAGGCTATATATAACAACAGAGAATATTCATCAGAAAAAAATATTCATCAGAAAAACATTTACAAAGATTTAGTTTTAACTTATAATTTTGATTTTTAATTATTTGATTTGATTTTATAAATTTAGTTTTGAGTTTGATTTATAATTTCATTTTATTAATTTATAGTTTTGAATTTATTTTATTATAAGAAAATAACTTAGTTTTATTATATTTTAGTTTATTAATTTACCATAAAAAAATACAAAACTAAAAATAAGTGAACGGATAAAAAGGAGGCAAACCAAAACTAGGTGGGAAAGAATTTTTTCCGCACCAATAGATTTACATTAGCACCCGCTATGACCGAAGCTGGTAAAGAAATACAAATAAATAAAATACATTAATGAATAAAATAAAATGTGTCAACCGAAAACGGTGGAGGGAAAGGTTCACGTTTCACTAGAATTTCAGTAGCGACGACCAGACAGATGCTACTATCTCAATAAATAAATATATAAACAAAAATATAAATAAATATATAAATAATTAAGAATATTAGCGTCAATTTAACCTACACTACCAGATTAATAAAATACATTAAAAATAAAATAAAATGTGTCAAACGAAAATAGTGGAAGGAAAGGTTCACGTTTAAATAGAATTTCAATAGCGGCAGTCAGACGAACGCTAGTATTTAAATAAATAAACATATAAATGAATATGAATCTAATTAAAAACATTAGCTAGGCCTAATTGGCGCTACAAGATAAATAAAATACATTAAAAAAATAAAATAGAATGTGTCAAACAAAAATAGTGGAGGAAAAGGTTCGCGCTTCAATAGAATTTCAGTAGCGGCTGCCGGACAGACACTAGTATTTCAGTAAATAAATATATAAACAAATAGATATAAATAAATGATTATGAAAATAATTAAGAACATTAGCGCCGACATAATCGACGCTACCATTAAATATTTATTTAAATATTTGTAAAAAGGATATAACCTTTTACCGTTCGCAAGAGAGACATAAAGTCGATGCTAATAGCATTGTTGTCGTGGTCAATGCTAAATTAGTGACACTAACACATAATTTTTTAGTAGTGAATGTTGGTGGTTTTGTTGGTGAGGTCTTCAATTCTACAAGCAAGTAGACAAGCCATTTTAGTTCATAAGCAGTAGCTAAAGTAGGAAGTTCCGTTTCTGAAGATGGTGATACATGTGTTGGTGGCTTGGGTGACTGATGTGTAAGGATTGGCTCTGTGTGTGTTGTAGAGAATCAATGGATATGGGCTATGGAGATGCCATTGTAGTTTCCCAATTATTATTCAGATTTGTATCTTTTTAAGGGAATGGGATAATGTGTTCATGAAAAGTTATATTTATGGAAAAGAACACTTCATTTGTATGTAAATCCAAGATAATAAATCCTTTATAACTTGCAATTGTATCCCAAGAAAGTATATTTTCTAACTCTTGCATCAATTTTGAATATGTGGGACTATAAGGTTGATGCAAAAGTAAGACAACCAAACATTTTAAAAGATTGTATGCCAGGTTCTTTGCCAAATAAAGTTAAGTAATGGGATTCATTAGATAGGATTGAAGTGGTAACCCTGTTAATCTAAAAGATATAGCATGATTTAAGGCATATGACCAATAAGATTTGGTAAGCTTGGAATGATGCAATAGGGCTTTCCCAATATTCAAAACACGGCGTTTTCTTTCTACTCTCCCATTTTATTGGTGAGTTTCAACACAAGGCTTTTAATGTTGTATACCTTTGGTATTGTAAAATGAAGAAAAGGAAAACTCATGACCATTATTTGTCTTAATAATTTGACGAGTGATCGCTACTACAAATAACACGTTTCACCTCAGATGCGAAATGCATTTAATCTCGACTACAAAAGTGAGGAAACAAATGACGTCATGAAAAGCTTACACGTTACCCCTCGGTTGATATAAAATTGAGGGCATAAGTTATATGCACATAGGTTCGAACACCAACGTCTTCATTTTAATTATTTTCAAAACTAGCGCATCATACCTCTCAGTTTTTCAATTAAATCGAGGGGTAAGATAATTTATTTTTAAATTCATTACATTGTTTGCACTAATATTAATAAACTGATTTTTTTTATAAACTACTTTGTTTACATAGCAGAAAATTAATTTCTTGAAGATTTAGATTTTAGATCTTCAAATCATATAATTTTTTGGTAGATCAAATACTAAGTGTAGAATATTCTTTATGGCTTTTACTTGCATTTTTTTATTATGAAATAACAGAAAAATGTTATATAAATAAATAATTTTCTGCTCAAATAAATAAATAAGAAACTATAAGATAAAAAAGATAAAATTGTTATGAATAAATATTAAAGTGGATTTACATCTATATTCTTATCTTTCCATCTTCCTATTCTCTATTAAGCATTATGATTTTCACCTTCCCAATATCTTATAAATATGGACCACATTGCAATGCAAAGATCATTTCTTGAAGAATATAAGAATATCACTTTCTCTCTTCCCTTTCTCTCCTTCATATATATGTTATTTTCATTAATTTTATAACATGCTATCAGCACGAGACTCTACGGTGCGAGTGATGATATAGCCAAATTCTACATTAATTTAACACTATCAATATATTTGAACCAATATAAATAAATCATGATCTTGATACTATTTTTTATATAAATATGTTTATTTTTTTAACATATATTTTGTAGATAAAAAATTTATTTACATTGTACAATCATATTACATTTTTTTAATCTTTCTTGTTAAATTCGAGATGCATTTAACATTAAAATATTTCAATATGTTTGTCCGAAATTGAATTTTAACTCATATAAAAGTGTTAATTTAATATTCTAACATCCCTAAAGAATTACAAGAAGAATCATTTTTCTTGACCATTGTTTATGGAAATAGTTTGTGATGTGATCTTTGTAGAACTAAAATTTAATATTAAACTATTTCTAAATCATTGTTCAAAGATTGAATTTAATCGATTATTGTGTTTATCAATAATTCATGAATTTTAGAAAATTTCAACATTCAAACACCTTTAAAATATTGCATCTATAATATTATTGAATCCTAAAAGGATTGCATCTATAATATTCATGAATCTCATATGAATTTCATCTATAATATTAACAAATTCCAGAAGGATTGTATCAATAATATTACCAAGTTCTAGAAAGATTGAATCAATAATAATGAAGTATCTCAGAAGAATTTCATAAAGAAATTTAATTTTTAGTAAAATGGAGCTCTCAGAATAATATTAATTTGATTTTCATTCATCCCAAAAAGATTTCAAGAATAATATTAAAATATCTCAGAAGGATTTCATAAAGTTTTTTTGTTGTATCGATCTAAAAATCTATAATTTATAACATGCTCATAAAAATAACTCAATTTGTCTTTGTTATTTCATAAAAGGATGTGCAAAAGAATTTGCAATAATAGTTGTCTGTGTGGATGACATAAATATTAATGAAACTCCCGAAGAGCTTCCAAAAGCTAAAAATTACTCAAGGAAAAAGTTTGAGATGAAGGACCTAGGAAAAACAAAAATGATGTATAGGTTTACAAATTGAGAATTTGGACAATATAATATTTATACATCAAGAAGGTTAATATAAAAGTGTTGAAACACTTCTATATGGACAAATCTCATCTGCTGTCTACTCCAATAATTGTCAGATTATTAGACGTAGAGAAAGATCTGTTCGGACCTCGAGAAAAGAATGAAATTGTTTGGTTATGAAGTATCATATCTCAGTGCAATTAGAGCACTATTGTACCTTGTTAATTATACACGTCTTGATATATCATTTGCGGTTAATTTATAAGAAAGATACAATTATTCACCTAAACAAAGACATTTGAACAAAGTCAAAAATATACTTCTTTATCTTAGAGATGCATGTTACTTGTCAGATCCTCATAATGGTATAGATTAGAAATATGTTATTTGTTTACATGTGATGGTACGTCCATTTCATGGAGATCTATGAAACAACACATGACAACAACTTCATCAAATCATTCACAACTACTAGCAATACATGAAATCACCTCTAAGAAGAAATTTTAAGCAACTAATACAAAGAATATCACCTCACATATAAATGTATGCACGAGGGGGATAAATAAAAATGTTATGCACTCTTTTATCCTTCACCATGGTTTTGTCCCAATGTATTTTCATGGTAAGATTTTTAATAAGGCAGTTCACATTCAAATGATATTGTACTCTTTTTATTTCACTAGATATTTTTCCACTTGATTTTTTTTAGCAGTATTTTAATGAGAGAAATTCACTAAAATTTTGTACTATTAATTATTGTCTTTCGTTATTTAGAGATAGAGGTAAATAAATGAAATTTTCAGTAGCAATTGACTTAATTTTAAATTGTAATTTGTTACGAGATTAGAGATTAATTTAAGATTAAAGATTTAATTTATAATTAATTATAAGTAAACACACTTATAAATTAATGTTACTTAAAGATTTAATTTCTAATTAATTATAAGTAAACACACTTATAAATCAATATAGTAACAAATTCAATGGCAAGACAAATTTAGAAGTACCAAGGAAAATTGAAGTTAGCCTCATTTTTTACATATACGATTATCAAATTGTAAAATACAAGTATTTTAGCTAACTTGTTACGATTACAAAAATCAAACATAACATTTTATTCAACTATCAAAAAAGTTATATAGACATATACATTTATTAGATTGCTGTAATTGTTTTTTTATGATAAGTTTGTATAAAAAAATAATGCCATTTATATTTTTATTATTTAGCGTGTATATTTGTATAAATTATTTTTTACTATTATATTATGAAAGGGAGCTATTATATTTCCAATAATAAACAACAATAATCAAGTGTTATTTTATTAAGTGAGACTTGTTACACGGATCAATATAATTATGCTATAATGTTGTATTCAAAACCATAATTTTATCCAAATCATTAATTGCAAGATCTTTATTAATAATTTCTCTTATAATTTTTTTAAATTTTTTTTTCCTATATCTCTTGTTTAACTTCTCTCCATCTGATATACATTCTTTACCATCAAATCTATGAGTATTCTCTCTACATGATAAACTACATATGTCTATTTTTCACCATATTATACTATAGGTTCTACTCCAATGCTCTCTAATCTCTATAATATTATGTCTAATTATGTCTGATATTGCAACACATCCAATACAACATCCTCATCTCTACTACACTTGCTTTATTTCCGTGTTAATTCTTAATCGCCAAACATTCATTCTCGTACAACATCACGTGTTTTATCGTAGTCCAATAAACTTTTCCCTTCAACTTGAGCAGTACCTTTGTGTCACATAAAACCTCTTAAGCTCTCATCCATTTTAACACCCGGTTGAATTCAATGATTTATATTTATTTATAATTATCCATCATTTTATATTACTAACCTAAGATATATAAAGTGCTTGATAAGTGGGATTCCATTACCTCTAACTTTCACCTCTAGGTTAGATTCACTTCTCCTTTTAGTACTAAACTTGCACTTCATATACTCTAGAAAAAGCCATGTTTATAAAGCTCGACTCTAAGTCTACAACCTCTCATTTAAATCTTCCTTCAACTTTCCATGTAGGAAAATATCATCTACAAAAATTATGCATCTTGGTACTAACTCTTAGATGTGCTTCGTGAGTACATCCATAATTAAAATTAAAAATTAGGTGGGTTAGGGTTGAACCATGATGCAAACCTATTTTAATGGGGGAATCTTCTGTCTCTCTACCCAATGCTTACACACTAATCCGTATGCATCCATGCATATCTTCAATAGCTCGAATTTATGCTTTTTTACCCCTTTCTTCTCTAGGGTTTTCTATAACATCCCTCTAGGCACTATATCATACGCCTTCTCCAACTCAATAAAAGTTAAGTGAAGTCTTATTTGTACATCTAATACTTCTCCATCATATGTTGTAGTAGATAAACTACTTCCATGGTCGGCCTCCCAATCATATAACTGAGTTGATATTCACTCTTGCCCATAACTTCATGGTATGACTCATAAGTTTAATCCCCTTCTAATTTTCACAATTTTGTATATCCCTCGTGTTCGTATAGATTGAAACTAAAGTTATTCTACTCCGTTCATCTAACATTTACTCAACTTCATAATTTCATTAAAGAGTTTGGTGAGTCACTCAATTCCTCCATCTCCAAGAATTTTCAACACTTCAATAAGTATATTGTCTGGCCCAACCATCTTACTATTAATCACCATTTCTAACGCTTATTTTACCTGTTATTTCTTAATTCGATGGTAGTAATTACAATTATGATCTTCTTCTTTGTTAAGAGAAATTATAGGGATACTCTTTAATGATAGAGTAATTACAATCGCGTGCTCGCTTGTGTTGCTTTCTTGGTTATGGCATAGAAAATAAAGGATATCGTTGTTGGGACCCAATCTCCAACAGATTACGCATCTCACGTCATGTTACCTTTTGGGAAAACGCCATGTTCTCCTCTCTTTCTACATTTCATCATTATCTTAGCACTGACTCATTTTATTTCACTGATTCCTCATATGAGTTGTTTCCAAGCTCTAATACAAATAATTCTAATGAACTTAATACTCGTCCACCCTCACCTTGCTCCTACTAAACTTATTCCAGGGGTTGAGCTAAATATTAGTTCGCCTTCACCTGCTCCTACTGAACCTGTTATGGGTGTTAATATTGTACCTGCATCTCGTCATTCCACCAGAGTAAGTAATCCACATACTCGTCTTAATGATTACCATTGTTACTCTGCTATTAAAACTCTTCATGATCCTTGTTCTTATCAAGAGGCAAGTAGTAACCCCGTTTGGCAGCAAGCTATGGCTGAAGAAATTCAAGCTTTAGAAAAGACACATACTTGGGAATTAGTTGATCTTCCTCCAAATAATATTCCTATCGGATGCAAATGGATCTACAAAATAAAAACTCGCTCAGATGGAACTGTGAAACATTATAAAATCTCGCCTAGTAGCCAAAGGGTACACTCAAGAGTATAGGATAGACTATGAAGAGACATTTTATCCGGTAGCTCGGATAACATATGTTTGTAGCCTCTTGGCCATTGCTGCAGTTCGTAAATGGAAGCTTTTTCAGATGGATGTCAAAATTCCTTCCTTCACGCTGATTTGACTGATGAAGTATATATGCACCCTCCTCCAAGTTATCAATCTCCTCATAAAGTTTGTAAGCTTCAGAAAGCCTTATATAGTAGTTCTGTGAGGAGAACTTCTGAGAGAAGTTCTGGATATGAGAGTTCCAAAAGTTCTGTGAGGAGAACTTCTGGATATGAGAGTTCCAGAAGTTCTGTGAGGAGAACTCCTGGATATGAGAGTTTCAGAAGTTTTGTGAAAAGAACTTCTGGATATGAGAGTTCCAGAAGTTCTGTGAGGAGAACTTCTGGATATGAGAGTTCCAGAAGTTCTGTGTGGAGAACTTCTAGATATGCTGTTTTTTTGCACCTTGCTGGATTTGGTGGATCTAGGAGGATTTCGAGGATTCTTCTTCTTTCTACTTGAAGTATAGTAACATTGGAAATGAACAGACAATGCAGTCAATTTGTTTAGGCGAGTTCTTACAAGTAAAAGTTTGATTCAGAAAATTTGGACATTGTTATGCAATAATTTAAAGATTATATTTAGAGATTTTTAAGAAAAAAGTTATTTTAGTATGTTATTATTTAATGAAAATTTATTGACAATTAGAAAGGATGGTATATATATGGTAAATAAAGATTGTATTTTAATTATGTGTATTCTCTATAAATATTTGATTGTATTTTATTTTTATATTTACATCTTATGTGTATTAAGTTAAAATGTGTATGTTTATTTGTATAAAAAACATTGTATTAATTTATTATATATTTTATTATATAATTTATTATTGTAGATGCAATGATATATAAAATAAATTTATATAATATAATAAATTTACATATAACTTAAAATAATATTCTATTATTATTTTATGAAGATTTGTTGAAAAGATTTAAAAGGATACATATTAATTTTATTTCAAATGTATATAGGCTTATGAACCTATTATGAGAACGGCTATAGAGTTCCAGAGTGTGAGGAGAACTTCTAGATATGAGAGTTCAAGAAGTTCTGTGAGGAGAACTTCTGGATATGTTATTTTTTGCACCCTGCTGGATTTGGTGGATCGATTTTCAAGGAGAAATATGCATTTCTGAATGAAGTATTGGAAATTGCACATTGTTGCAACCAGAAGAAACTTGCAGATGTTCTGATGAAGGATGTCAGGTGCATATAAGTTCTATTGTCCAGAAACCAACAAAGTTGAAATCAGCAGAGACGTTGTTGTAAAAGAGTCAAAAATTTGGGTTAGGAGTAAGTCTCAAGCAACTTCTGATGTAGTGATAACTTCTGAAGACGACTCAAAAGTTGAAAGTTCTGAAGAATAATATTTTTTTAAAAAAATAAATATTTATGAACAGTAATATATTATTATAATAATATTTTTTTATAAAAAATTTATATTTTTTTCAATAGTAAAATAAAATTGGTTAATGAAATATAAAAAGTTGGTTACTGAAATGATGAAGTTGGTTAATAAAAAATTGTTCTGACTCAAGCGCTTAAAATGGAACATTATACTATGTTGAGCAGAAGATGAATTTAGAAGTTCTAAGGAAGAACTTATGGAACACGCACGCTGTAATACTTCTGAGTGACGATTGAAATACAAACTCTGATAGAAGCACCATATGTAAACCCTGATAGAAGATGTGTTCAACAAGGCTTACAGAAGATCATGAAGTATTAGAAGTTCTAATGAAGAATATAACTTCTGGTCAAACACGTGAAAGCAACTTCTGAAGGAAGCATTCTAACGCAACCTCTGATAGAAGCACCAAAGCAACCTCTGTTAGAAGTGCTACTAAATTGTTTTTAATATTTAGTCATTTATTAACCAACTTCATCGTTTATTAACCAATTTTTTATATTTCATTAACCAAATTTATTTTACTATTAAAAAAAGAAGGATTTAAAATTGATATTTGACGGGAAGCTTTCATAAATTTTAGGTTTGAAAAAATTGACTAATATCTAAAAAGTAATATTATTTGAATTGGAAAAATAATTTTATTTTTTAGTTTTGTTAACTCATTTGGATTCACGGGTAGATGTGAACGTTTCTATGAGATACTAGTTAGACTGTTCATTTTAACGTTCATCTTTTAACTATTCCTTTTGTTGTTATATATAATTGAAGTTATAAAAATTATTGTACGATTTTTTATAAATACGAATAAATGTTTAAAAGTTGGTAGTGAAAAACATATAATTTTAAATACTATTCTGAAAGTACTTTAAGAAAAAACTATATGATTTTGAATGCTATTGATATATTTTTTAAAAAATTGAAAATCATATCATATCCGCAAACATTTCTATATCATCTTTTATTGTTTCAAGTTTCTTAGTTGTATATGTGTTGTGACACATATTCTGTTGAAATTTTGGGAACCATTTCTCTAATCAAGGTTGTTGTTAGAGTCTACGATGACTTATAAATGAGAAACATTATAGCCAACTGAAATTTGACGGGGAGCTGTCATACATGGTTTGTCAAAATTATAAATATGCTATATAAAAAGATGGATTTAAAATTGATATTTGGCGGAAAGCTGTCATAAATTTTAGGGGTAGAAAATCTACTAATATCTAAAAAGTAATATTATTTGAATTGGAAAAAAAATTATTATTGAGTTTTGTTAACTCATCTAGATTCACGGGTAGATGTGAACGTATCTATGAGATAACAGCTAGACTGTTCATTTTAACGCCCATCTTATAATTATTCCTTTTGTTGCTTATATATATAATTGAAGTTATAAAAATTGTTGTACATTTTTATAAATACAAATAAATGTTTAAAAGTTGATAGTGAAAACATGTAATGTGTATTTTGATTCAAAATATTATTTGGTTCAAAATAGATTAATTTTTTTGTTGAATTACATTAACTTATCTTTATCTTAGATATATATGAATGAACTTTATAAGTCATACTTAGATACATGAAATATAAAATCTCGACGGGACCCGTGCGGCAGCACGGGTTTCTTACTAGTTCCTTAAAACAATCATATTTTACTCAAATTTTATTATGAACATTTTCACTCCACCACCACAACTCTTCATCCATAGGTGCAAAACTTATTGATTATCCCTAAGTCTTCTTAGATACTTTTTTAATCTTGTGGGCCTATTTATACCACATATCATTTGAACTTTTTGCGGTTGTCCAACTTATGCATCTAAGATATTATGTTGGAAACTTCCTTGTTTCCCACGCTCTAAATGTCACCACTTGATCCGTGATGCTCCCATGTAACTTCTTCTTCTTCTTCTTCTTCTTCTCTCTCTCTCTCTCTCTCTCTCTCTCTCTCTCTCTCTCTCTCTTGATTCTTATATCCACAACCAATAATCTATTTTGAGTAGCCAAACTCTCTATCGGAATAACTTTACAGTCTAAGAAAATATTTCGATGTGTTTTTCTAATTAAAAAGAAATTTATTTGAAAATATGTTACCTCACTCTTATATGTGATAATATGCTCGAAACCTCTTGTTACGCTTCCACTATATCCATTTAGATTCCTTCTTTAAAAAACTTATCTTCTTAAGGTATATCCTAAAGTAAATTTCTAAATTTTTTCAAAATATTATTTGTGTCCGGCTAACCCAATTTTTTTGAATAGGCAACAAAATATATTGATATGGGTACGAGGGGTACTCAACCCAAACAAACAAACTACCTTGTTCTCTTATAGAAATCTAAAGGACATGTGAACCAAAAATAAAAGTCACAAGAGGGAGATACTTTCCAACTAAGATCTAACCATCTCCAAGACAAAAACTTTATTGAATTCAAGCAATCTTCTAAGAAAAATTCTTTATCCTGGAAATTAATAGAGTTTCTAACCAACCATAGGTTCCACATAGTGGCAAGCTACATAAGCTGCAAACAATTTCTCTTGTCCATGTCTCTCACTATATGACCATGACAAGGAAAGTTAGCCAAACATTCAACATTTACTATCTCTGAAATCCCCATCCAAATTGATACAACCTCCCACACCTTTCTAACTACAACACAATGTTTGAACAAGTGTGTTGTATTTTCTTCCTACTCCAAACAAAAAATGCACATGCTGTCAATTTTTCCCGTAATAATGCCTCACTTAAGCCATTGGTCCCTCATTTGTAAACGGTTAACTAACAACTTTCAATTGAATAAGAGTATTTTGGTCGGAGCTTTAATCTCCCAAAGCACTGCCAACACTGCTCACACCTCTGTTGTCAAAAAATATTACTGTTAATGTCTGTTGTGGCCTCATAACCCGAGCTAACCGTGAATCTTGAAGACAACAACAAGACAATAACAAAGACTAGACTTCTAGAGGTGGTGTTTAGAGGACTGCAACTTCTTTTTTATATATTTAAATGTTTAACTTCCTTAGAAAATATGATACAAATGAGTTCTATATATAGAGACTCAAAATACAAAGATATAAATGTTACATAGGAAATGTTAAATAATAAATGTTGCATATTTCCAAGGAGGTGTAGATCCAAGGAATGAACTTTTCTAATCCCAAGAGAATATAACTTTCAAACTCTCTTTGACTGCATTTAAGTTTATTCCAACAAAACTCCCCCATAAAATTAAATGCTTCTTCGATCCATCATTCCCAACATCCTTTTGCCTCTGTCGAATAGCTCCTTCGACAATGGTTTTGTGAAGATGTCCACAGCCTGGTCCTTGCTTGCTACATGTTTTAGTTCGACACTTCCTTCCTTCATGTGTTCTCAAATGAAATGGAATTGAACATCAATGTGTTTGCTTCTTTCATGATTCACTAGATTCTTCGCTAGTTCGATTGCTGACTTATTGTCGACTAGAATTATTGTTGCATCCTCTTATCTTTGCTCCATCTTGCTCTTAAGCCATATTGCATGACATTATTACATATTCACATGTAGCAATTAGATGCTTCCTCGAAACCCAAGTGAAAGTAGTATTTCCCATGAAGAACACATAGCCCGAAGTGCTCTTTCGATCATCTATGTCTCCACGCCAATCACTGTCAGAGTAGCCAATCAACTTGTAATCTTTTGTTCTTGAGTAAAATATTCCAAGTGAAAGTTGCTTGGACATATCGAAGGATTCTTTTCAATGCTTTCCAATGTGTGTGGCCTGGTTCTTCTATAAATCAACTCACAGTACCAACACTTAACGAAAGATCTCGCCTTGTGCAAGTCAAATATCGAAGCCTTTCTACCAAGCTTCGAAATTTACTTCCTTCTACATGCTCCCCCATCAAATTTCGAAAGCTTTGTTCCTGGTTCCATCGGTGTCGAAATTGGATTGCAGCTATCCATTTTGAATCTCTTCAGGATGTCTTTTGCATACTTTTCTTATGAGATAAAGATTCCTGTTTCTTCTTGTCGAACTTATATTCCAAGATAGAATCTCATCAGTCCTAAGTCTGTCATCTCGAACTCACGTGTCATTTTTCTTTTGAATTCTTCGATCAATGATCATTTTTGCCCATGAAGATCAGGTCATCAACATAAAGAGCAACAAGTAAAATATTTTCTTTATTCTTCTTCACGTACAGAGCATGTTCATAAGGACATTGCTAAAAACCTTTCTCCTTGAAGTATGTGTCAATGCGCGTATTTCATGCACGTGATGTCTGCTTCAGCCCATAAAGCGCCTTCTTCAATCTCAACACTTTTCCTTCATTTTCGAATTTCATGTATCCTGGTGGTACTTCGATATATACTTCTTCTTCGAGCACACCATTCAGAAAAGATGATTTGACATCCATCTGAAATATCTTCCACTTGAATTGAGCAGCTTAAGAAATGAGCAATCAAATTGTTTCTATTCTTGCAACAGATGAAAATACTTCATCATAGTCAATTCCTTCTTTCTATTTGTAGCCTTTCCCCACAAGTCGCGTCTTATACCTTTCAATTTCTCCTTGAGCATTCATCTTCTTCTTGAACACCCACTTCACACGAATGGTTTGACTTCCTTTTGGAAACTCAGCAAGTTCCTAAGTGTTGTTATGTTCAATGGCCTTGAATTCTTCGTTCATGGCATTTTTCCATTTTTCATCTCTCCATGCTTCTTCAAAACTAATTTTTTTAGAATCTGCCAATAGACATACAAAATTCACTTCTTTTGTGTTATCATACAAATCTTGTAAGCTTCGCATTCTGAGCTGTGAGGGTTCACTTTCACTATCGGAGTTTTCATGATCTGTCGAAGTGTTTGTTGGCACAACAACAGATGATTCTCCATCTTCTACCATTGCTCCTATCGAACTATTCCAGTTCCATCTACTTGCTTCGTTCACACGAACGTCTCTACTTACTATCACCTTTTTGTTTACAGGATCGAACAACCTGTATCCCTTTGTCTTCTCATCATACCCAATGAGTATGTACTTTTGACTCTTGTCCTCAATCTTCGTTCTTTGTTGATCTGGTACATGTGCATATACAACACTACCAAAGACTTTGAAATGAGACACAATTAGCTTCTGACCACTCCAAGCTTCTTGTGGTGTTTGATCTCCTAGCTTCGAGTGTGGACATCTATTTTGCACATAGATTGCACATTGAACAGCTTCTGCCCAAAATTCCTTCGACATGTTCTTGCTCTTAAGCATTGGCTGAACCATGTCAAGGATTGTTCGATTCTTCTTTTCAGCCACCCCATTTTGCTGAGGTGAGTATGTTGCAGTCAAAAATCTTCTTATCCCCTGTGTAACGCCCGTTTTTATTAATAATATATTATATTAATATTTTCGAATTACCGATCGATATTTATTTTGCGACGAGAATATTTGTGTTAATTAATATATTTATTAATTTATCTGGCGACGTTCGGTTCGGTTCGGTAAATAATATTCGGATCCGATGTTTAATTCCCCGGAATTATTTTAATTGATTGAATTAATTATATTAATAAATTAGGAGTGTGAGGATTAATTTGGGAGGAATTGGGTTTACACCTTAGTTTATTAGTAAGGTTATCATAAAACCACTTTCCTCATTTTCTTTCCATCCAAACACTTTCCTTGTTTTTCTTTCCAACCTAACACACCAAAATCAAACAAGAGCATGTGAGGAAGCTAGTAGAAATAACTTATAAAAGACATTTTTCCTCATTTCTTCCCATTTGAAAAAACAAAAGCCAAGAATAGAAACATAGAGGAAAGAAGAGGGTTTTGGTATGAGAAGAACAAGAGGAGAAGAAGAGGAACAAGAGCAAGCATGGATTTGGGGTTTTGTTGGAGCATCTTGGATCATCCAATAACTAGAGGTAAGGGGTTTGATTCTCCACTTCCTATAGTTAGGGTTTTGATACATATATTGTGAATTTGTGATGGAAATTGGTGTTGGGGTTTTGAGTTGGGTGTTTGATGGTTTGATTTCCATTTCATATTGTTAGGGTTTGGTGGATTTAGTTTGAATTGAGGAAAATTGATAGTTGGTTTATAGGGTGTTGTTGAGTGATTGTTGAAATGTTTTGAAGAATTGAACTTGGTGTAGAATATATGAGTGTTGTTGTTAGTAGGAGGATTTAGCATGTAATGAAAAATAGAAATGAAAAAGGAATGAAAATAGAAATGAAAAAGTACCTGCAAAATAAGAAAAACAAAAAAAAAAAAGTTAGAAACTGTATAACTTTAAAAAAAATAAAAAATGCATGGCAATGAAATTAAAATGAAAGAATGGTGCAAGGTAGGATGAGGCACTCGCCTCCCTTGTATGAAGAAGAATGGGGACGTACGTCCCATTTTAGTGGAGAGGAACGAAAATTTTCGGTTTTGCCGTAAATGGTATTTTGCTGTCATACAAGTTTCCTGCATAATTTCCACTGTTAGTTAGTTTCTGTTTTATTTTATAATCCAAATTCCACCTAGTAATAATTGGTAACCATAAAATATAATTATGGGATAAGATAGCCGATTAAATTTAGAACCCGATTATGTTCCGATTTTCCGATTTCGGTAAATTCGGCGACGGAGCAAGTTTCTCCGAATTCAACGAAAATTGACGTGCTAGCTAAATTTGACGTGTAGAACGTAGCAGTGAGGTTAGTTTTTAGAAATTACGAGTTTTTACGAGACGACCCGAAACAAGCCAATTTACGGTAAAATTGAATCAGACAGTGTTTTAGTAGATTTAAAGTACGTATGGACAATCCGATTTCGACGTCGACGATTATGATTAATACTGGTTGTTAGGAATGACTTTCGTGACGATTATAGGTGTTTTGACTATTTTTCCCGTTTTTAGAACTTAGTGAATTAATTAATAATGATGCGATGTGAATAAACGTAAGATTTGCGACGGTGTATTTATTAATGAATACTTGCTGATATGCAATGCGATGATATATGTTTTGTACATGACGATGTGATGATTAAATTGATGTTGTTAATATCTGCTTCCGATTTGTGAATGCATGACTTTTGGTGAATTTATTAGTGATGTTTTCATAATGCAATTATGATGCGATGATATATTTATCTTGTTTTGGATAAATTATAGCGATGTGGGCTTTATGCCAATTTGGATGAGCGATGATGATGTTTTTGTGTTGTGTTGTTTTATTGTCGAGTCACATACATTTCATAAGCGAAGGGCTTTCATGCCAGCGATGATGGCTTTTATGCGGCGAAGATCGGCTTTATGCCAAGTGTCCCTAATTACGGACAAAGCGATGGGTACCACATGCATAACATAGTCGTGTCTCATGGAGTCGGTTATGTTTATGTTTGAGTTGTTTGGCGTTGGGTTTTTGTTGATTGATGGATGATATTGAATTGCGATGATATATGATGTGATGATGTTTGTGATGATGTTGCGATGATGGGCTTTATGCCAGAAGCGATGATGGGCTTTATGCCAAAAGCGAAGATGGGCTTTATGCCAAAAGCGAAGATGGGCTTTAGCCAATTTGTGATGATTTGTTATGTTGCTTATATTACTAGAATTATTTAATGTTGTTGGTTGATGTTGTTGTTTAAGACTACCGTGTTAATTAGTGATGTATTAGCTCGTGATGATTTCGTGGTGACGGAGGGGTATGTGTTGTTGCGATGAAGTATGTCGATGAGGTTATGACGATTTAGTGTAGATTATACACATTAGGATGACGATCTAAGTAAGTGAGGTTTGGATATGTGTTGGAATGCACTCGTTAACTTATATCCCTTATGATTCCAAATATATGTATATATATTTTATCATGCCTTTAACTATATGCTTTGGATTATCTCACCCTTTACTTGTTTCGCCGTTACCTTTATATTGGTAACGTGCAGGTTATGAAGACGAAGATTATAGCTGCCGTTAGTCGAGTCGGTGTCGCTCTGATACGTAGCACTCGGGGGGAATATTTATGTCGTCTTGTTGTTGTTCTTTTGTTGTTTTCCTTTATGTATAGGAATCATACTTTATGAAAACATGATTTATTAAGGAAGTTTAATAAAGGAGATGTTTTGATTTCTATGAATCAATTTATGTTTTCCTGCGATGCTATGTATCCGAAATTTATACTTTAAAGTAAACTGTTTTAAAGTGAGTTGTTTTTTATGGTGTAACGCCTCAGTATTTACTTTACGAAATTTTAAAATTACTCTGATTTTTGCATATTAAACTTTGGGTAGAATTGGGGTGTTACACCCTGCTCTTCACAATACTTCATGAATGTTGTTGAAGTATACTCTCGACCTTTGTCTGATCGAAGGGCCTTGCCTTCTCCACAATCACTTTGAATTGTTTGAATACTTCTAATGCTTCCAATTTTTCTTTCAAGAAATAGACCCAAGTCTTTCTTGAGAAATCATCAATGAACGAAATGAAATACTTCTTACCACTGAAGGATTCTGGAGTAATTGGCCCACATATGTCAGTGCGAATTAATTCGAGAATGTGTTTAGCCTGATAATCTACCTTCTTTTGAAATGAAGTTCTTGTTTGTTTGCTAAAAACACAATCTTCACAGAATCTACTTTCATTCTCCATGCCTGGAAGTCCATACACCATGTTCTTCTTTGTTAATCTCATTAGTCCAGCATGATTTAACTGACCAAAACATAGATTCCATAGAGATATTTTGTAACACCCCATTTCTACCCAACGTTTATTATAAAAATCAGAGTTATAAAATTATTTTCAACAAACAATTGGAGTATTACAATTCAACTTTAACAACAGCACGCTAACACAGATACATAACACCTAAACTCAGATGAAACGAAACAACATGAATCAACTTTATTAATATTAACCAGCGGAACTACATTAATCAACTTGGATGTCATATCATCTTTTCAACTTAAAGCAATTTAAAGTCAACAATTACTTTCATATATCAACATAGTTATTCAACAACAAAGTCAAAGCAGCAAAACAACTAGCGTTCATCCCCCCGAGTGTTACGTATCAGAGCGACAACCTGACTCAAACTAACAGCAACTAAACATTTGTTCTTCATTACACCGCGTTACCCGTGAGGCAACATCACAACAGAAGGGGTGAGATATCTAACAATCTAATCAATCGTATGATAAATAATATATGATAGAATTTAGATAACGTAAATTACCACCTTGCAACTTATTCTCACAACCAACAATCACAACATAATCATGAACGTAATATAATGACAACAATTTTTCCACACAACAATATTTATCACAACATATTTGTCAACGTAACAACTTAACTCAACACAACTTAATAACAACAACTTAATAACAACGCCAACTTATAACAACAACAACTTATAGCAACAACAACTTATATCAACAACAACACAACGACAATCACTAAACAACGAATAATAACAACAACTTTAACTTGCGACTCAATATGTGACTCAACTATGCAAATGCATGTGGTACCATTTGGAGCCGAACTCCCAACTTAAAATCATGCCAGTTTATCGAGGCATTAACAAGGCATAAGCCTTCAACTTTCAACTTGTGCCAATCCATGCCAACGTGGGTGAGCATAGCTCCAACATAAAAATTGTCAATCCAGGCCAACTTAATAATGCAATGTATGCCATGAGACCTCAACTTAAACAACAAATACACAACAATGCGACAACAACAACATCATACAACAACAACTTAAAATATGTATCAATGACATCAACTTAGATCAACACTGGTCATTCGACCTACGACTCAAACATGTCCATAAATCAGGACGATTCAACTTAATCAACGTTGACCATAGGCCTACATCTTCATCAACTACAAAACAACTTATCAACATTGGTCATACGACCTACAACTTCATCAACATATCAACAAAAATAATAGTTTATCACTAAAATTAATACGAGCAAACAACAACCAATTTCATCACAATCTACAACTTCGCAATTTATTAACAACATCAATACCAACAAACAATAACAATTACTACACCATTTACAACTTCGCAATTTATTAACAACATCAATACCACCAAACAACAACAACAATTCAACGGAAACAATACGACACAATTCTAATGCATCAAACAACCAACGATGACTACAACCGTCTACGAATTATTTCTATGAAGATCCACTAATTTTCATTTAATTTCGGTTAACTAATTATACCGGTTAAAACTACTATCACTACTATTCGGTACTATTTTCGTAGACCTCGTTTATTATTAATTCCACAGTTTCTAATTACTTGTTCCCTTGCTAATGTTTATTTTCTGCTACCAAAACCAAACTGTCACCAAAATATGTTCCTGCTATCATTTACAGTACTTTGTCATTGTTACTGCTACTTGTCCACAGTTGCTACCAACTAATATATCACTAAACTACCAATTACTGCTATTTAATTATATACATATACTAGCTGTCATTTTACTTAAATTAATCCAATCACTAAATATTTAACTCTTAAATATTATATTATTATTTATTATTATGAGTAACAATACTAATAAAGTAGCACAACTTGATAAACTTAAAATATTTGGTGCCAGACTTGAAAACATTTATGGGTTTTTCATTCTTTCAAAACCCAAAGAAACCGCTGCAGTACATATTTAATCCAACACTTATACTACAATATTTATATATAGTTATTTAAGAATTCATATTATATTATAATCATACTAAAATAATATATGTTAGTAATTTAAAACATGATCTTCTCAAATAGCCTATAACTTATAATATGTATTAACCTGTATGTTAATAATTACATATTCATCAAGTGAAAAGTAATGGAATAATAAGTGATACGCAAGAAAGTGTGACTATCGTCACCACACTAAATACAGACAAGTTTGTATAAACAAAATAATAATTGTTTCTTTTCACACACAGGGTGTCGATCGGCACCCCTAAGCCATACACCATGCCCTGCCAAATGACATGCTTTCTCTAATTCAAAACTTCTACAAAATTAAATTATATTAATAATTCTAAATTATTTTATTGTTATTATTATTATAAGTATTATAATATTTTACTAATGAATCATTATATATAAATCTGAAACAAGATTTTCAATTTAATCCATCATATATTAAAAATTACTCATCAAACTTAACAATTTCAAAACCATAAAAATTATAGATTTCAACACAGTGACATCAAACAATTTCTCACCAAACAGAACAACCGCAAATGCATAGTAAATTCTCCATTACCCTAATTCCCACATACTATTCATCATACAACACATTAGAAAATTAGAACCCCACCCTTACCTTTGAATTGACGGGAACTCGGAAATTCGATTGGAATAGCGGAACTCTCGGACGGCAACGATCCTCACTAGCACCTTGTTTCCAACTATCTTCCTTTCTCTCTTCTGGTTTTTCTCCACGGCTAGGGTTTTCTTTTGGTTTGCAAGCAACAACATAAAAATCCTTATTTTCCTAGGTTACTCAATATATTTAGTAGCTTCTAATAAAAATTGGTTTATTAAATAATTCTCCCCAAAAATACTATTTTTCTCCTATAATTAATATTCTACATTTAATTTATTAATTCCAAATAATAGAATAATTCTAGTATTATTTTTATTCTAATTATTAGCCTTATATTTCTCCTTTTATATCTCTTACTTATTTAAACCTAATTCCTTCTCTTATAATTAAATCCAACTAATAATATTATTATAATAATAATAAAATAGTAATAATAATAATATTTCTATTATTTCTACTTAACTTAATTTTTACACCTCTTTTCTATACTTCTAACACCAAATAAATAACTCTATTAATTCCACACTTATTTCTAATATTATTTTCAATAATATTCTACCACCGAATTAATTCATCACTAATTATTCTAGTTAATTAATCTCTACTCATAATAATAATTCTCCGACTAAACTGATTATTTCACTTAAATAAACTAGTCCAATAAATAAATACTATTGTTCTTAATATTAATCCTCCAATTACACCAACCAAACAATCCGGCTTAAACTTAATAATCCAAATATGTCTCTTAAATAATGCCAATAAATCCAATTACTCCAATTAATTCTCAAACTTCGTCTAATTCCAATAATTAAATCTTTTAATAATTTAATTAACTAATTAATTAAATTCGGGGCGTTACATATTTCATCTTCGACATTAACTTGCAGACATTTCTCTCGAACTCTCCTCAAGTTCAACTTGTACATTCGATTCTTCCCTATTTCGAATTCAACAACCAGATGTCCAGACTTATCTTTGAGGTGTAATGTTCGATCTTTCATGAGAATCGAATATCCATTCTTAGTTAATTGTCCCAAACTCAGTATGTTTTCTTTGAGATTCGGTACATAGTACACATCTTGGATTGACCCTATCAAGTCATCCTTCTACACATAACTAATTGTGCCATTTCCTTCGACCTTTATCTTCAATGCATCTCTGAAAGATACATGGCCATCTTCAATCTTTGAAATCTCTCTAAACAGGTGTTTATGACCACACATATGGTTACTTACTCCAAAGTCAAGATACCACATAGTGTCCTTTTCTTCGTTTACTTCCTTCCGAGTCATCAGTAGAAAACCTTCATTCAAACCTGCATCTAGGGCAAAGTTTGTTGTCTCTTCCACCTTTCTTTTAAGACGACAATCTTTTGCAAGATGTCCCACATTTACATAATTGTAGCAACTGTAGGAATTACAGTCCTTCGCATAGTGCCCCTATTTGTTACATTTGTAGCATTCAATGTTTGTGTAGTTTGTTCGACCACCACTTTGACCACGTCCTCTGCCACGCCAATTTTGTTTGCTCGATTGTCCTCTTTCAAAGTTGTTGTTTTGATAACTTCGAACGGCCACGTCCTCTCCCATGAAAGTTTTGAGAGAACAATGCTCTTTCGTCTCTGGAAACTTCATTGGTTTGATCTGTGTCATCAAATGCCTCCTCCTTCTTCTTTAAATTGTGTTGTTCGTGTACTTCGAGAGAACTTGCAACTTCTTCGACAATAACTCTCGACAGATTCTTTGATTCCTTTATTGCACATACTATATTCTCAAACTTTCCTGTCAAAAATCTCAAAATCTTTTCGACAATACGAGTATCAGTCAATGCTTCTCCATTTCGACTCAGCTTATTTGTCACCGTTTGCACACGCGTTATGTAGTCTGACACAGACTCCGTCTCCTTCATGTTCATTCTTTCTAGTTCACCTCGAAGAGTTTGCAAGCAAACTTGCTTAACTCTATCTGCTCCTCTGAACCCTCTTTCAAGAGTGTCCCACGCTACTTTCGACGTAGTTGAAACAACAATCTTCTCAAAGGCTGATTCATCGACAGCCCTAAACAACATGTACAATGTTGTTTTATCTTTCGATCGCGCCTTTTTCAACGCCTTGTTCTAGGTTGCTGTGTACCCAGTTGTATTAGCTGGTTCTGCAAACCCATCATTTGTTACTTCCCACACATCTAGACATCCAAGAAGCGCCTTCATCCGGATACTCCAATTTTCATAATTCGATTTTGATAGTTGTGGCAGTGGCATCTGATTCATCATGTTCACCATTGCTCTGATGCCAATTTGAAGACAGCAACAAGACAATAACAAAGACTAAACTTCTAGAGGTGGTGTTTAGAGGACTGCAACTTCTTATTTGTATATTGAAATGTTTAACTGCCTTAGAAAATATGATACAAATTAGTTCTATATTTAGAGACTCAAAATACAAAGATATAAATGCTACATAGGAAATGCTAAATAATAAATGCTGGATATTTCCAAGGAGGTGTAGATCCAAGGAATGGACTTTTCTAATCCCAAGAGAATATAATTTTCAAACTCTCTTTGACTGCATTTAAGTTTATTCCAACAAATCTCTCGTCCCTATCTTTTTTCCATTCAAATACGTTGGTGCCCTCTGTCTCAGAATGAAACCCCTCCGTTTCATATAAACTTGACGTGGTGTCTTGCCCACTACAAATTGTAAGGAAATGAATTTAAAAAAAAACTATTCAATTAATTTTTAAAATGTGTTAGATGAATTGAAGTTAGGTAAATTCTTGACTACCCATTGTAAATTTAGGAATAATTTACCCCATATGACATGTATCAATCAAATTTTGTCATATAAAATAAAGTTTTAAAATTACATATTAATCTACAACCTTAATGAATCAAAATGAAATCAAGAAAATAATATATAACTTAATTTTTGAGTAGTAAGGTATTGGTATGTTAAGTGTAAATAATAATTCTCACATTGGATGAAAAAGAGAATGTTAAAAAATTTTTAGGTAAGAAAAGACATAAACCTAATATCCTAAAGTTTTAGATTAATATATTTTTTTTATAAGCAAGAAATAATATATAAGGAGAACTAAGGGTTCTCCAAAAGTTTTACACAATCAAACGGAAAAACCGCCAAAAAAGAGAAATTACAAACCAATTACACTTTCGATAAAAATAACAAAGGTTCTTTGCTAAATTCATAAAAGCTACAATTGGGGTACGTAATTTCTCCACAAAAATACCACTTCCAAACCATCGTTTTAATACTCCATACTGTATTATTCACATTCCATGTGTCATTCCTAAAACAAATGTCATTCATAAGCAACCCTATACACCACATAGTAGCAAGCCATATCACCCCCGCTTTGCCTTCTCGAATCCTTTTACTCCTACAAAATAAGCTACCAACTCATAAAATTTGAGAGGCACTCCTCCATCTCTTCTTCTTCCTTACCAATTCAAAAAGCTATCTCCTTCCAAACTCTTTTAATCACAACACACCAAAGAAAAGAATGGTCTCTACATTCTACCTCTATACCACAAAAGAGCATTTTAATAAATCATTAGAGATAGGTATACCACAAAAAAGCCTCCAACGAAAAGTCTTAATTTTGAAAGGCACCTCCATCTTACAAATCAAGCTAAAAGCAACAACATTCCTATTGGGAGGACCACTAGGAATCTGAAAGCTTGCATAAAAATCGTAACAAGAAGACACCGAATAAACATAATCAGGATTAGCGCTCCAAACCACCACATCCAAACCTTCCCCAACACCCCCAAACACCTCCAACTTCTCTTTCAACACCCCATAATCGGACAAAAGAATAGGATTATTAGCCACCGCCGCTAAAAGACCCAAATCACTCCATAGCCATCTATCTTTTAACCAACCCTCATATCCGCCACCGTCACTTCCTTCAAACAAGAAGCCGAATAAAGATCCGAGTAAGAATCCTTCAACGCTTTATTCCAACCATATAACTTCCTAAAACGGAGTTTTAAAACCATTCCAAATCATAAATCTATATTTAGAGTCAATAGGATCTTCAACAAGAGTACCCCTTATTTTAATATGTGATTTTAAAAATTAAATTTATGTGATAAAATTTCATTAATATAAGTCATTAAGGATAAATTATCCTTAATCTTTTAAGGGGTAGCTTAGTCTCACCTTGAATTTATTATATTTTTAAATTATTGAATTGAATTCATTTAATTCTATTAATTGATTTTTTATATATAATAATGAATGAATCAGAAGAATTATTTATTCAACTATTGATTTGATGAATGAATGAAGTAAACTATCACATCTACTTTTAACATCCACACATCTCTCCGCGTAAGTCTCCCTACTATGGAAGATATATTATGCATGCACCTTTCAATTTAAAATCTTGTAGGACAAATTTAAGGTGTCGGGGAAAGAAAGAGCTCACCAAACCACAACATTGGATTTGGAGATAAGAAATGAGAAAGGGGATTATGGGGGTCCAAAGGACAGATGTCCCATTTGTAGTAAAAATCGTTAGTTACTTTCAATAATTGCTGCACTCATTTTCTGCATATCCCTAATTAAATTGATCCGCTTACAGGTTCAACTTAGACTGTAAGAGTAACTCCAATGGCAGTTTTTTCACAGTTTTTTTTCCAAGCTGGCGAACGTAGCATCAAAATTGGATACTGTTGGAGTTGTCCAGCATGGAAATCCGTTGCAATACAATGCAACGTTCTTCATACTAAAGAAATAATAAATTAATAATTAAACTGTTTTCTTTCATTCTATTTTTCATTTTTTCTTTAATAATTTATTTGTTTACAAATATTTATATATTAACTTTATGATATATTAACAATTTTATAAATTGTTGTTTTCTTTAATAAAAGTTAATTTTGTTTAACACTTTTATAATATTTTTTTACGTTAGTTATTTTAATAATTGTACATAAAATTTAAGTTTAATTAGATTTATTTATTTATTTTATTATACATTAATATTTTGAATTTAAATGAAATTTAATATGAATAAAATATTAATATATAAAGTAAAGTTTTGGGATCCAACATGAATTCTTCAGAATTGCATCATTGGAGTGAAAAACTAATTGAGTTGCTTCAAACGGACGTGGCTTAATAGATCCCACCAAGAATCCAAAAATGGATTCACTATTGGAGATGCTCTAAGATCATCATAGTTGTTGAGTCGTTACTTTCTTGCTATATACAGTATTTTTCCACAAGCCTACATCAAGTCTTACTTAGGTCCTATGACTCTCATGATTGCAAGAGAGACAATGGATTATGGAACAGTTGAATACAATCTTTTTAAAACGACACCTCCATTGAACCGGGAAGATCATAAGCTAAATGGATAACTAGTGAAACTAGAGAGTTATCCATTGAATTGCATGAGTTACTTGGATAAAATTTAGTAGTAATAAATTGATTACGATCATAAAATTGTAGTTACACAGTTGACAAACACTATACTTTTGAAATAAAATATAAATAGTTATCTTTGAAATAAATATAAATTGTTTTTTATAATTAAGAAATAATTAATATAGAAAATAATGAAGAAATAATTAATATAGAAAATAATGAAGAATACGAAGAAGAATAAAAATTAGTTATAAATTATTCTTTACTTTATTAAAAATCAAGATTACAAGTACACAAGACTAATAAATAATCCTCTCATCTTAAATTATGATTTGATGTATGCAATGATGAGATACTAGTATGTTATTTATAATAAATCTAACATACTAAACTAATAGATTTTTTTACAAATACTCATTACAAGTTAACTTATAGTACAAGTTAACTTAAACAATTAGATATAACAAACATGCTCACTTCAACATGCTAACAAACCTAATATTTTCGAAATCTACATACTATCACACATTTCGACTACAACATGTAGGTCTTCGACAATAACATGTGAGCAAACTTCGACGACATGCTAAACTCCCATCGAACTGTCAAACCAAAAAGCTATCCTTTTACCCAATACAACAAATAACCTACTATGTTAGCATATGAGATGCTATTCATATAAACTCTTTCGATCTCAATACTGAGACACTGATATATACTCAGCTTGAACTGAGGGGTTGCTGGAGTCACAACATGCTTTGAATTTGACATACCAAACTTGTCGAGAATCTTCTATAGGTATGCCTCTTGAGATAAACATAATCTCGACTGCTTTATATCTCTTCGGATGTCAATCCCAAGAATCCTAGATACAACTCCCAGATCCTTCATGTTGAACTCCTTATTGAGTTCAACATTAAACCTCATTACATCTTCGACATTGTTGCTTGCTATGAGAATATCATCCACATAAAGCAACAAAATTACAAATGAATTACCAGGTCGAAATCTAAAATAAACACAATGGTCGAACTTACTTCTGATGAAAACTATGTGTGTTTCATCTAGATCACCATACAATAATACATTCTTCACATCCATTTGTTTTAGTTCAAGGTCGAACTTTGCCACCATGGCAAGAAACATTCGAAGGTACATATGCTTCACAACGGGAGAAAACACATCAATGAAGTCAACACTTTGTTTCTGAGTGAAATCCCTTGCAACCAATCTTGCTTTGCATCTTTTCGACACCACTATTTCAATTCATTCCTTAACTTTGAAAATCCATTTACAACTGACTAACATGGATCCATCAGTTTCTTGATCATTTCCCAAGTGTTGTTATCATAAAGATATTTCATCTCATCATCCATGGTCTTCAATCATTCAGTCTTATTTCGAATCCACATAACTACTTTATAATCTCAAGGTTCTTTGTCTAGAACCTCACTTGTAAAGATTAAGACATAAGCTATAAGATCTGCATACCCAAGTCTTTGAGTTGTCTTGATGAGTCTTATTGTCCTATCTCTTGCCAATAGGTAGTCATCGATAATTTCCTCAACTTCCTCAGCATCTTCTACTTCTTCTTTGACTTCATCTGAGATATGTAATTCAGCATCAACATGCTCCACCTTAACAGGAATCTCTACATGTTCCAGCTCTTCGTCAGATATTTTTGCACTTCGACCAACATCATCAATTTTCTTGAAAGCCATTTCAGTTTCATTGAAAACTACATCTCGACTAGTGATACCATGGGAGAGCTTGCTTTGAGTTGGCGGCGAGTGTTCTGACGTATTTAGAGAGATTATTATGAGTCAGTGGTGGATGTTTAGAGAGTTATTATGGGCGTTTGATGCGGTTGGAGAGCCCACTATGAGTTTGCGGCAGGCGTTTATAGTGCTTTGATGGGTGTTTATGTGACTATAGAGCTTACAATGAGTTCGCAAGGAGCTTTCAAAATGCTTTGATGGGAATTGATGTGGTCGGATATCTCAATTTGAGTTTGTGGCTGGGGTTCAAAGCACTTTAATGGGTGTTGACGTGACCAGAGAGCTCACTATGAGTTCGTGGTGGACATTCAGAGCACTTTAATGGGCGTTTATGTAGCCAGAGAGCTCACTATGAGTTCACGGCAAGCGTTGAGAGCGTTTTGATAGGCATTGACATATTCTGAAAGCTCAATATAATTTCGTGGAAGTGGCATTTATTTTTTTTTCATTTTGAGCACTTATTTATAAGGGTTATGAGTGCCTCGTTAAAAACCTACCCTTGTAGGGGAAAAAGTGTCTCTCTTGGCCTTTTTATTAATTGAAAACATTAACATTCATTTAAAACTAAATAAGAGAATATAAAAAATGATATCAACTAAAGTAGTCTCTCAAGTTGTCTGGATTCAATGTTTGAGGTATTTTTGTTCCATCGAGGTAATCCAACTTATAGGTGTCGTTTGACAGTTCTTGCTTTACTCGAAATAGACCCTCCCAATTCGGCTTCAACTTTCCTTTCTTTATCGAGTCTATTACCCTACATAGGACCAAGTCCCTATCTTGTATTGTTATGGGCCTAACTTTGGTGTTAAAATGTGTTTTTTCTCTTTGTTTTGCCGCATATTCTTGTATGTGTGCCATATCTTAGATTTCATCATGTAAATCTACGTCAATCTAGAGGCTGACTTGGTTGTCTTACTCATCTTAATGGGCCCTATGCCATGTAGGGGTGTTGGTCTCGACCGATAACATCATTTCAGAACCATAAACCATCCTGAACAAGGTCTTTTTGGTGGTTGAGTGCAGAGTAGTATGATAAGACCAAATAATTTCATGTAGTTGTCTCTACTACAAATAACGCATTTCATGACAGAGCTTTCTCGTCATCCAGAAAAATAATGAGGTATTAAGCATATGTGTGCCATGTTTGATATATTTTTAATTATAAAAATAACAATTTACCTCAGTTTCTAATATATTTGATGGGTAAAACTAATATGGACACGCTTCGATTCCAATTATTTGCTGCTTATTTTTTATTTTGATTATAATTGTAAAATAAAACAACTAACCCTTTGGTTTTTTGATATGACTAAGGGAACTAAACATATTTCACTATAAAAGCTAAAATATTTTACCCTAATCCTTACTTATTTATAGCCACCCCAAACTCGTAAGTATCATCCTTTCGGATGGATTGTAAGACAGAAAAAATCTCCAATGTTCTTCTAGATCAAAATGTGTTTTCTGCCCTTGCAATCTATCTCACATAATGGTGTTGATGTTGTTTTATTTTTGCTCATTAGATAGATTGCAAGTGCAGAAAATCATTTTTGATTCAAGGAGACAATGAAGAAAGCTCCCATAATGGGTTATCTTTTTAAAAGTTACACAATGAAGAGAGCTTAAATAACCGGATGATGGATATCAACAAAGATATTCATTCCAAAAAAACATTTTCACCTCGGTTTAAAAAAAAAATGAGGTGATAGCTAAAAATCAGAACATTTAATACCTCAATTTTATTCTAACATCAAGGAGTATAGTTATCAGATTTTACTATAAATACCTTTGTTAAATAGATTTTACCCTAATTCTAGTTATAATCATTGTCCATTTCCATGAAAACTTTTTATCTAGAATCGCTTAAAAACGGATCTCGAAGATGGATTGCAAGTGCAGAAAACAAAATAACTTATCTGAAGTTGGATAAGTTATGGAGCGCTCTTTGGATATGCAACATAAATTTATGTAGTAAAATTTGGATTCCACCAAATATGTGTTGTTGAAAACACTTTCTCCATTGAATTTGTCTACTTGTTGATAGATTTCAGGTACGCTACCAAATTACTTCTCTAGAACGTTACATGTTCATACCCTTCTCTAAAAACAATGATCGTTGCTGATTGTGTGTTGTTTAAGTATTTGTATAATACCCTTGGTCGGAGCTTTAAGCAAGACTAAGTATTTGTACTTTGGAAGTGTGGTCTTCCTGTTTTGTTCTATAGACAGTCTCTATGACTGGAATAGGTCTTTTGGTTGTAATTGAGGAGTGTGTACCTCATGGGATTTCCTGGTATTGGAATTATCTTCCTTGTGATTGAGAATTTTTATCATTGCGGTGATTGGAAGTGGGATGTTGATTTCTCATACTTGGGATAGTGCCTAAGTAGAAGTTTTACTGGGTAGGGATTATGCAAGAAGTTGTAAACGGGGAAGTTTAGCTTTGAACTAGTATTGCTTATAATGGATTTTCTTCCTGGCTTGGTACCCCTTAGAGTAGGTGAGTTGCACCAAACTGGATTAACATATCATTATGTTGTTTACTTTTTTGTAGTTTTTTTCTATTATAAGTCTGTTCAGAATGTCAACTCAGATGGTGCAACAGGTATCTTAACATTGTTCTAATGTTGGAATCTTAATAATTGTATGTGTTGCATGCACTAAAAAAATTTCAGTTACTTTTTACTATCACGGTGTGCCCCTGGAAATATTGTCTTAGCTTCCAGGAAATCACTGCGGAAACTAAAGACAGTCTCTCAATTTTGCGGTACTTGAGTTCTACGCCTTTGTATACCTTACTCACAAAATATATGGGTTTCTCTCTGTCACCCTCATCTTGTCCTAACACGAAACTCAATGCTCGTTTCGAGATCGAAAGGTAAATGATCAGTGGAGCCCATTGCGGGGGTGCGTCATAATGGGTGGTGTGGCTACAAATTCTTTAAGTTCTCTGATTTCCTTTTCATAATCCTTGGTCTATTGGAATTTTTCTGCTTTTTTAAGTTCCGAGAAAAAAAGGACTGACATGTCTCCAGAACAAGATAAGAATCTTGACAGGGTGACAAGTCTACCCGTCAACTACTGTAATTGTTTTAGGGAGGTAGGACTTCGCATGTCAATGATGGGTTCGTACTTATCGGGGTTAACCTTAATGCCTCTTTGGGTTAACATTAAACCTAAACATTTGTCGCTTGAACTCCAAAAGAACTTTTATTGGGGCTGAGGCGCAAGTCATACATCCCGATTGATAACATCATCTCCTCTAAGTCTTCCTTATGTTATTCGCCTTCCGCCGTCTTCATTGCCATGACTATATATACTTTCAGGTTTCTTCTAATTTGATTCGAAAACACAATGTCCATGAGTTGTTGATAAGTGGCATATGCTTTTTTTAGTCTGAATGACCTGACATCATAATAGAAGTTTTTCCTATTCATCTTGAAGGCGGTCTGCGGAGCATCGTCCAAGCACATTCTAATCTGATTGTAGCCCGAATATGCGTCCATGAAGCACAATACTTTGAAGCCCGATGATCCATCAATTAGTCAATCGATGTTAGTATGGATCTTTGGGACACGCCTTATTCTCCATTTTCCTGAGCTTTTATTTACCATGACAACATTTTCCAATCATGTGGGATATTTGATCTCCCGAATGAACAATGTCTTGGAGTATCCCTACCTCCCCTTCAATAACTTTCTTCTTCTCTTAGCCTTCTTTCCTTTTACGCTTGATCAGAGGTTTTACATCGATGAGTATGGCCAGTTGATGACACACCACACTTGTGTCGATGTCAAACATATCAGTCGGGACCCAAGCGAAGAGGTTGAGGTTTCTTTTCAATAGCTCCACGATCTCAGATTCTTCCTTCATCGTAAGAGATTCTCCAATTTGTGTTATTTGATGGGGGTTCTGGACCAATCTGAACTTTCTTCAACTCTTCTACTGGTGTTAAACTATTTTCTGGGGATTCACTTTGAGGGTCGAGGTCCTTAAATAAGACATCATGTGGTTTTCGGGCATGACCTTCTTTTTGACGTTTGTGCAACATCGAGATGTCTCGATAGAACTTTCTGAACTACTATTGGTTACCCCTAATGACTCTGCCTCTTCCGTCTCCCAATAGGTATTTCATTGTTAGGATAAGGCTGCCTCCACAACATTAAATGCAAGGCACCCTATTATGACATTATAGAGAGGCAGGGCGTTAACAACCATGTACCTAACTTTTGTCTCCTTTGTGTTTATTCCATTAGTGAATATAATACCTAGAGTTATGTAACCTAGTACCTGAAGCTGCTCACCTACAAAACCCACCAATGATCTCTTAAATGGTCTCAGAAGATCCACAATTAGTCTTAGACCTTGGAAAGCTCCTAGCACATGACATTTGTTGAACTTCTCGAGTTGATGAGTACTCATCTTTGTGGGGAGCGATGCCTTCTGCGTCTAGTATGGAGAATCCTATCTGGACCTCCGAAGAATGAAGTCTAGGGTGGGGTGCTCACAAAATGTGCATAACTTTTCTTGCATAGTTTTTTTCTTGACCGATTTGATTCTCCTCCTTCTAAGAAGCCTTCGTTGATAGTATTTAGAGTGTGGCATGGAATGTTATGTCCTCGATCATCGCACCTAGGTTTTTTCAATTGCGATCTTCGCTCCCCAGAGCGATCTGGCGAGGACCGACCTTCACCTTGCATGTATTTCTGGAGACATCTTCTTTGCACTAGCTTTCAATCGCTTAACGTGGTAGATTCCTTCGGTGTGGTGGCCTCAAACCTTGTGGTACTTGCAGTAAATATTCAAACTAGACCCTATGACATCACCCCTGGGGGATTCTGCCTCTAGGATGACCAATGTTGTGTATGTTATCTATAAGATCCTTTCTTTGCAGGCGTTGAGTGGTGATAATTCTCAAGTGGTCTTCTATCAAACCTTTCTGCTCAAGGAGGCTTGCCTCTCCCAAATAAATGCTCCTTGGGCTTCCTGTGCCTGGACACCTCAGATCGGGGAGTCAGACGCTTCTCCTTGGCATATCTCATTTTCTTTTCCACATTGCTCTTTTATCCCCGAATTTAACATTTCGTTCGAGTACTGATGTCTTTCATTGATGTGGTCGGCTTATGGGTCAGTGATTCAATAAAGTGCTCGACCCTCAAACCATTTTGAAAATCTCCTCCAAACATTTCCTGGTTAGCGTGTGCCACTTTGATAGTTTTCTCGTTGAAATGTGTCACGTATTCTCTAAGCGTCTCGTCCTATCCTTGACGAATGTTGAAAAAATTGGTAGTTGAGACTTTTTGGTGCTTGCGGGCCTAGAACTGGTGTATCAATTTCTTGGCTAGGTCCTAGTAAATCGTTACTGAATGTTTCGGTAGCCCGTGTACCAACGCAAAGAGGCCTCCTTCAAAGTCCCGACCATTATTTTACACATTAGTGACTCGTTGGCTCCGATGATTCCCATTTGGGTATTGACCGTCAGAATATGCTCATAGGGATCATGTTTTCCATTAAATGAGGAAAGCTCGATAGGTTTGAAATTCTCCAGGACCTCATCATTCCAAATCTCCTAGGACAATGAATGAGTGTCCATTGGATCATCAAGGTCTTCGTCGTCGGGCAAAGATTGGGGATGTTGTTGTTACAGATCATTCATGGTATTTTCTAATTGTTTGTTTTGATGACTTAAGAGCTCTACAACAACGACCATTTGCATCATGGCTTGGGGTCCCTATCTGTTATTATTATCCCTGCTTCTAGTCCGTCTATTTGAAATTTTGTGCGACATAGAAGAGTTTTACCAGGTCCCACAGTGGGCGCCAACTGTTCCTGAAGAACAATGTGATAACTTCTCTGAAGCTGGTGGGGAGAACCCACAATATATTTAATTAGTGTATTGTGTATTTGGAATTTCTTGCCTTCTTCGTTTTTCAACCACTTCCTTTATAGTGTTGGCCTCGATATGAAAATATTTTGCCTTCACGGCTCTTCATTATTGCTGCAACCTTACCGTGTAGAGGTCATAATGAGCGTTGGTTATATTAAATGAGGGTGTCTCCTGGCTTTTAATGGCAGGTGCTTTGACTCATATGGGCCCTCTCTGGGTGTCCCTTTCTGTGGGCGAGGTCTGAGAAGGGCGAGGCGTTTTATATAATACGGAATGTAGGTCTTGAATGTACACATTCCACCTCAGAGCTTTCATGAACGTATTCTCCCTTTATAGGAAACACTTTCATGAATGGGAAGCCATGAAACTTATCAAGGATAGGTGAGAGCTGGATTTTTGGTTTCATCACGCCAACTAAGCATTTGGAGAAGGAAGAAACCTTTTCATCATCCAAATCCATATCAAGCCACTTGTAACTCCCAGAAAAAAAAATGATTGACATTAATATTTTGAAAACGCAGAGGTTCCTGAGCAACAGGTAGTGCAGAAACTGTTGGAATAAACTTAAATGCAGTCAAAGAGAGTTTGAAAGTTATATTCTCTTGGGATGAGAAAACTCCATTCTTTGGATCTACACCTCCTTAAAAATATCCAACATTTATTATTTAGCATTTCCCATGTAGCATTTATATCTTTATAATTTGAGTCTCTATATATAGAACACATTTGTATCATATTTTCTAAGGCGTTAAACATTTCAATATACAAAAAAGAAGTTGCAGTCCTCTAAACACCACCTCTAAAAATTTAGTCTTTGTTCTCTTGTTGTTGTCTTCGGAAACCGCTTCTAATTAACAATATTGTATCTTGTTGTATGTTTTTGGGTAGTTAACTTTGCACTGGTCATATACTATTCCATCTTTGCACTTCTTATGTTGAATCTGATTATTTTATACACTATAAATTTACTTTGCTTTTGAAAAAAAAAATTGTACATATTATCATTCAACTTCCACGCAAAGCAACCAAGCATGCATGCCTTTTATAACTTTTGCATCGCAATAGATAGTCTTCCCTATTTGGTTTTGTCCTGGTGTTGGTGGTTTGAACTTTTTGTTGCCTATTATTACTCTTTAAATAAACATCATCATTAATCACGCATATTACTCTATAAACAAAAGAAAAACTATATACAGAACCAAGAAAAAACATAAGAAATTCTGAGACAACTGCAAGTAGACCTAGACTAATTAATTCCCACAAGCATCAAAACACACACATACTCTCAATGCTAATCACGATCACTACTCGAACTCCATTTCAAGGTTAATAAGTTTGAATTTGTGTCTCTCTAATCGGATGTCCCGGAAACTACCGATTAGTAGTTTAATTACTTTGATTGGTGCATGGAATTAGGAACGAAACAATAAAGTACTAGTTATAATTTATATCATATGTAGATTATAAATGGAGAGAGCGTGGTTGATTAAAAAAGGTTCCACAAGCTTTGTCCCATAGTGTAATATTCCTGAGAGTAATCAGACGGCGGTGAATTCATTCTGGGAGGTGAAAGCATCATTCCCTCCGCCATTGCTACCATCAAACTTGGCATGGAGAATATAGCTTCTTCATCAAGAAACTGATCAGCTTGATACGAAGGATTAGCTTCAAAACCAGCATCATTGCTGTATTCAGCGTTCATGAATTCAGCTGCAGCAATGGCAGCGTTACGTATGTCATCGGCAGAATTGGAAGCCGGGACTGGATACATGCAAGCTCTGTCAGGAAAGTTTAGCACTGCGTCCCTACCTTTGAG